>CM068367.1:1429631635-1430036635 GCA_034769895.1 Magicicada septendecula | reverse complement strand
CCGCTGAGGTTCCGGAAGAATTCATACTACGCGTCACCGCTACTACAAAATACTAGAAAACAATAGAGCGTAATTGCTTGCGGCCTTGAACACAGTGTGGACGTACCGGTGAAGTCTGGAACAGTCTCGGCTGCGGACGCGATAAAAGTTGCACTTAATTATTGTCCTCCATCTGAAAGTAGCAACAATACGTGCGCACCCGCACATTATAGCCGAGAAACGCGTAGCATGTTCTGTAATGTCGTAATAATACGTTCACCGTCCTCAAGGTTTAAACCAACAATGGTTTGTTGCGGTCTCAAATAGGCAAATGTTACAGCTGGTCACTCCAGCGCTTCCTCGGACGTCCCACACCGCTCCGTCCCATCGGCTTATAGTTCCACAGTCGTTTGGGGATGCGGCAGTCATCCATTCGGCAAATATGTTCCCACCAATTCAGCCGATACTGGGCGATCCTGTCGAGCATACTCATAATATTCAGTTCCTGCCGTATATCTGTGTTTCTCCTACGATCGTGGAGAGTATACCCTGCCACGTGCCTGAGAAATCTCATTTCAGCCGCTTGGATGCGACTGGCCTGGTCTTTCGTTAAAATCCAATTCTCAGACCCGTAAAGAAGTGTGGGAAAAGCCATCATCTTGTAGAATTTTAGGCGTGTTTCTGTACTTGCTGATTTGAGGGTTCGCCTGATGGTCCCGCACATAAGGTTGAACCTATGCGACTTGTTCACCACGTCGTTGCTTGGATTATAAGACACACTGTAGCTCAGGTATTAAAAACTGCGAACTTGTTCAGGACAGTACCGTCTATAACAATTTTTGCCCATACAGGATCAGGTCCACAAAAAGCTATCAACAATACGTTCATTATCTAAAACAAAATACAAACATTTCATTCTCTTTCCTTGTTACGCTTTTATATCCACATTTTCATGTGCGTGGCACACAATTTTGCCCATTTGCGTTTTGAGTAAATGCTGCTATTTCGATCACGGGATTTGAGGTCTAATCACATCGTAAATCTCGCCAGTAAAGTTTGTAGATGCTAAACATTAGTTTTACGGTCACTCGGCTGTGGTCAGATTAACGATCGTGCAACCTAGTGCCCTTGTGTTAACGTCTCTTACGCTCGATGTATACGATGTATGACACAAAAATAACGAGACTCTTAGCATTACTAAGGAACTACTTATCGTGTTGTATTGCGCGTGCACTGTATTCGACCTTGAACTGTATTCTTACGCGGTGACAAGTAGCAAGTCGCTCGGTTGACTCAGTCGCAGTGAGAGAGCAGTTGAATACAGTCGTGTTTTACGCTTTGCCGGAAAATGTCGGATACGAAAAGTGATCAGCGCGTTAACATCAGTTTTCTCGTGAAACTTAAAAAGTCGGCAACAGAGACTTACCAAATGCTGTTGGAAGCTTATGGCGATAAATGTTTGTCGCGTGCACGTGTCTTTCAATGGCAAAAGAGATTTTAAGAAGGCAGGGACTCCGTGAAAGGTGACGACCGTCCAGGCCGACCACGCACATCAACAATCGACGAAAACGTTGTAAAATTTCGAGACGCAATACGAAAAGACCGAAGATTGAGTGTCCGTGTTGTTGCTGAAATATTGCATATGAACAGAGAAAGTGTTCGACGCATTTCAACAGAAGAGTTAAACATGAGGAAGGTATGTACAAAAATGGTGCCGAAAGCAACCACAAATGGTGCTCGTATACCACAAAGCAACCAAGCCAGTTTGCGTCCTTTACGGATCCGTAAGGTACCTGTTAGTTTGGTGCCACATAAAGAGTTTGTTATGAAATGGTTTGCACTTATCTTATGGTCTGTTATAAGTAGCGCACAATATTATAACACATCTCGTTGTTTTCTTGGGTCTCGTCATTACTCAATGTCGACTGATAGTGCTCAGGCCTTTGTTTCGGCCACCTTACGTCTACGATTTCGATCATAATTTTCCTATCGCTTTACTCGCCTGCATTTCTATGTTTACAGTTTTAGACCCTCCAGTCTTAAATTAGACTAGTGTAATTTTATTAGAAATCTGTCACAATGTCATTGATGCAGCTAGTGTATTATATATAATAACACATATGTATTATTCTGGTTTTTCTTCACTTTTATTCACTTCTTGAGTGAAATAGTTTGAAAATTAACGTACTATGTACTTATACTGCACATTTAACCGTTTAATATACGCATAGATCGATGTCTCTTTCCTCATCATCAGTTGCCCGTATCAAGTATTGATACGTCATGAACCTTCATAAGGATATGATTGTGATTTTGTACTCCACGCTTTCTGTCCTCCAAGATACTTCGAACACTGAATCAGAACGTGCTTACTTGTATTTTCTTATTATGTCGGGGAACTGTAGATGATCTTCCTCTCCCTCTGTAGTTTATGACATTATTTTCACAAGTGTCAGTCAGTCTTTACGTTATGGCAAAGCGTTTTATTTTTCAAAGCATTATTTTTACGATCGACCGGTATTTAGTTGTAATTCCGCTAGTCCGGGCGAATTTATTCTTCAAATAGTCAATATTGTTTGTAAGAGTTTTCTCCAGTGTAACTTTAAAGCTGCCAATCCTTAGAAGTCCAGTTTTCTTCACTGTTTAAATCTCTGAAGCATATGTGAATACAAAAAAAAACCAAGAGTATTTATTTATATTTTTGTATCACCCGTTATATAGCTTTACTAAAACCTACGCATTTCTAAATATTTCAGCTGAAGCCACCAAGTATCTTTTAAGTCTCAATACTATCATTAAAACTACTTATAAATCACTTAAAGCTACACTAACTTGTTGCACACACCACTAGTTACAGTGACACCGATTACCGCTTTCGAACGTACCCGTTCATCATCAGATCGTAACTGCCACTTAAAGCTACTATAAATCAATTAGAAGTTAGATTGTTCTAACTGCCGTGATGTTACATGTTATTGTTTTATTAATTTTCTATAGATAAAAGGGGAGATGTGTTGTCAGCTCTTGTGGACGGTCCGGGACACGACAGGAACTAATAAAGGCGTCCTGCAGGAAATGGGCAACAGATGCTCCAGGATATCACAGCACAGCAGACAGATATTGATTGAACACTGTGCTAGTTAGCAACTCAGCATCGAAGACCCCGCCATATTCCTCCCTCTTTCTCTCCCTCGCCCTGTCCCTCTCACACTATCTGCCTTTCATTCCTCGCAGAATATTAAACTAGTGAATGGTTTAAACGTTTAAAAATACTTTACTGTTGCATTGTCACAGTGGATTGACATTAACATTTTTTAAACTCATAAGACAATAATAACGAAAAAACGGCACGATATATATCTATATATGTAAAACTCAAATTTCTTTGTATTGAATACAAGTCCACACCATTACAACAATTTAGGTTCTTTAATTATGCGGTTTATTCATAGTCGACATGTAGGCCTAACGCGTATAAAGATATCAACCACACCATGGAGACCAGAATTAATTGCCATAGTGACAAGTAAATAAACTAATGCTATTCAGCGGCATCTTTGAACAGTCCGTGTGACCCTCCTCGTGTATGTCGGAGACGTAACTGGGACGCAGCAGGTTGCGTCTCGATGTGGGAAACGTTGAAAGCCCAGCAGCGTTGACGACCGTGCGTTTTTTACCCACTTCCGTGTGATCAATTTCACTGCTGCCTGTGTGTTAAATGTAATGCGTTTCCCATCTCTCAGAAAATCTCAATCCATAACGGACCCATGGCAATAAACGAGCCAGTAATAAAGCGGTTAAAAAAACCTTTTGTGCCGAGTGAATAAAATCGGCGCTTATACAAAAATCTGATACTGCATTTAACGAATACGCTAAAGAAAAATACCGTACTGTATTTAGCGGTGGCGTTCTCCCGTACTGTATTTTTCTTTAGCGTATTCGTTAAATGCAGTATCAGATTTTTGTATAAGCGCCGATTTTATTCACTCGGCACACTTTAAATAGAAACAAAGCTGCGCACCCCAGCTGCCCTAACCTAACCTAACAAAAATTAAGATAATTTAACGAATGGTGAATTTAGAAAATTGTGTTTAAAAATATGTCAGTTAAAAGAAAACAATAAAGTGGGCGAAGCCGCGGGTGTACCAGCTAGTATAATTTTATAAATTGTAATGATTTAGACAAGAGGGTCTAAAATTATGAGTTTGGCAAAAACAGATGCACAGAAATCCAGACGAGTAACGATAACCAGAAATTAGGATCAACGTTGAAGACGTAAGATGGCCGAAGCAAATGATCAGTTGGCGGACTCCGGCAAACCATGAGATGTGTTATAATATTGGATAAACAGGAACAACCAAATCCGTTGAATTCTAACGTTCTCCATCCTAACAGACCAAATGTTTATACTACTTACAAAATTATTTTAACTCATGTACCGTAAATCAGTGATCTTCCCCTTCTGATAGTTTCTATCCGTTTCGGATATTGGATATCATACAGACTATTTTAACTTTCTGTACTGCTGCACGGAATAAGTCAGTTGTATTCATGGCAAACAACGTCCTTAAATTTCTCAGCCATGAGATTCTCGGTCCCCCAACGTCTCTCTTTCCAAGTACTTTTCCCTGTAGTATAGACTAAAATAAGTAAATGTCCCAGATACTGAAGCTTTCTTACCTTAACTGTGTTAATAACTTCCCTTTATTTTTTTATCTGTCTAAGAACTTCCACATTAGTTATATGTGCTGTTCATGAAATGCTCAGTATTCCACGGTAAAGCTACATTTCGAAAGATTCCAATTTTTTTATCGTGGATTCAGTCAAAGTCGAAGATTCTACACCGTAGAAGAGGACCGAGAATACGCAGCAGCGTAAACGTCTCATCAAAACCAGTAATATTCGAAGTTAATAGGAGGTTGGGACACAAGGTGTTTTGGAAACCGAATCACAAGGACTGCTATCTGCACCGAGATCCCAACCATCATCTGAGGCAAAACGGGCGGTTATGAAGACGCTTACTGAGCGAGCTTGACGGACCTGCGAACCGCACTTTCTAGGGGACGAATTGAAGCACATGGATACTGCACTGCAAGTTAATTGATATTCGGTCACCGAAATCCGAAGAGCTATGTGGCCGAGGACAGGTCACCGGTGCATTAATGCTGACGAACAAACAGAAGCTGGCAAGGCTTATCTCCTTTACAATTAAAGTGACGGACGGATAGTGACGGATAGGGAGGCTACTTCGAAGACATGGTGTGAGGACTGTCTTTATGCCAACACCATCTGAAGTCGGCTAAAGATGCAAGAGACTCATTGGCTTCTGGTGGCGTATACAGTATCCCGTGTTCGTACGGACAACTGTACATTGGCGTGACGAAGTGCAGCTCGAGCGCGCGCATTGCTAAACACAGGAGGGGCTACCGACAGGGGCAGGTTGAATAAGGCCTGGTATCCGGGACCAGAAGTTCTCGGATACCTACCACGGATATACTGTCTAGGTGACACAGACGAGTAACGGGATTGGCCAAGCTCTCGGCCAATCAGATAGCAGGCGCACCCGGACGGCTGTATGAGTGCGACCGTTCGGGATCGCGCCGGGAGTCTGGCACGAAGGCCTTCTCTATAAACTGGCCTTCTCCCTTCTCCCTGCCTTTTCGTTCATCTTCTGCGATCGTATCTTTGCGACCGCGTCTTTAGGTGCGTCGGTAGGTCGTACTCATCCGTTCGACCGATCGCCGCAGGCGCTCCTCAAAGATCTCTCCTAGGCCTCGTTCTTTACCTAGTGTACGCAAACGACCCGCCCGGACATTGAGACCTCAGGAGCACGTCAAGCTGCTGCTCCGTCCACCCGGACCTATTCGCGTCGTCACTTAGTCGCCAGAGGAGCAGAACAAACAACCACGGCTCAGCAGCCCAGAAAATTAATTTACTGAATTTATTCACTGCTTTGTTGTTTCTTAGGTTTCACTTTCCGTTAGAAACTGTTGCCTCTCTGCGCAATTTGATGTGATCCTCTTTTCCGCAGGGAACAGCGCATTTACGTTGTTATTAATTCATCGGGTATTATTGATCGTCTTTAAAAATAATCACATATTATTGTAGCCTCTATGTAATTGTTGTCTTCATGCCGTCCGCTCCTGGGAATTTTTATTTATAGCCATGAAATCTCATCCCGTTGATAAAAACTGAACAGGCATGCGAAATTGTAGGCAGTCATTCAGATTAAACAAAATCACTGGGTCCACCTCTAATAAATTTGAAATATCTGTAAAACTAAAAATAACTTACTATATTCCTATTTCTAAGGCTTTCATGGCCAGCGTCTGTGGTTACTGACGAACACCGTGTCAATTGTATTAGAATCGTTTTGTCACTAAAGATTGCCTCCAGAGGTGACGCCGAGACGTCTGAGAAGAACGTCTTTCAGAATGAATCCTTAAATTCGTAGTGACCGTCAATCAAAGAATTTTAACGACGAATGGTTTTGCGAGGATCGGTCAGAAAAAAATAACACACATTTTAAATTATTTATGTCGACGTTTTTGACAATATTTATTGTCATCATCTCATCAACAACTCGGCAACAATTGTCCTGATGATGACAATAAATATTGTCGAAGGGACAACACAAATAATTTAAAATTTGTGTTATACTTTTCCAACCAATCCCCGCAAATCCTTCATCGTTAAAAATCTTTCAGAATAATAACTTCAGTAGACCACAGCCCAATATATAGCCCTGATTTTATTTTCAACAACTCAATTTTCATTTTACTCAATTGCGTATGCCATACGTTTTTGCCGTGGTTTTTAAAATCATAAATAAATTATTACTTGAAACTGTGAATTTTCTTTTATTTTGCATTTGACTTTATGTGCATCTTGAAAGTGATAAAACAGATTGAATTTTACTTGGTGTACATCACCATACATGTCGGAATGTCGGAAAACATTGTATGCGCTACCTTTACAGAACAGGTAGCCTAAGTCAAGCATTGCACAAATTGTGTTCTGTAGGTGGATGCAACAATCCATTGTATACAACAAAGCGAACAACTGGTTTTGTTGTGCAAAGTAACATTGTCACCGCCAACACTGGGTATTCTCCATACCGGTGTATTGTTGCTCACAAGATGCATCGCATGCTTTCATAAACAAACTGCACACGAACGCGCGTCTCAGAGCTCCACACGCGCTTGAGCGCTTACACACACAAAACCGCACAGATTTTCCTTCGTACTGAAGTTATCTTTTACTTTCACATAGCGTTGGAACGTTTACACTTGCTTCACTGATCACGAGTCTACTTTTAACACGTCCCTTCGTAATCCTCTATATACATTTTTGGCTGTAAATCCAAACATCTAAAGGAAAAAAATTTAGCAACTTTTAGTAAAGAAAAAATTTTGTGGAAGTTTCAAACCGAATTCTGTATACCAAATATAAAAATGACATACTATTTGTCTGTCATTCTTGTAGGAATTATGATATCGATGTTAAGTTATGTAAGTTCCAGTCGATCTGTGGGACAATTAACCAAATTTTTATACAAACAAGGTACGTCTAGATACAAAATTACAGTTCTATAAAGTTATGACAGAGTCTGTACTATACTTTAGTTGTGAATTATGGACAACAACGGAGAACAAGACAGTAAATACCGGCATTGGAAATTACATTTTTAAGAACAGTTAAAAGGTGTTCTAACCGTACCGTATAAAGAATGAGGCCATAAAAATGGTTAACAAGTTTTTAACTTGAATAAAAATTTAATAGATTGCAAAAAACAACGGTGAAAATAACACTCAGAAAGAATGTGAGATTCCAGACTGGCGAAACAAGTCTGGAAACCTTTAGGGCACAGCTGTTTGGGTATACCCAGGAAGAGGTGGTTGGAGACTCTTTGAAGTCGGAACAGGTAACACCTTGCCTATGGCGTGTTGTGAAGATTCTACAAGATGATGATGGTGACTATTTGACTGAAAAAATGTTCTACTACAAGATGATGATGGTGACTATTTGACTGAAAAAATGTTCTACTACAAGATGATGATGGTGACTATTTGACTGAAAAAATGTTCTACTACAAGATGATGATGGTGACTATTTGGGTGAAAAAATGTTCTACTACAAGATGATGATGGTGACTATTTGACTGAAAAAATGTTCTACTACAAGATGATGATGGTGACTATTTGACTGAAAAAATGTTCTACTACAAGATGATGATGGTGACTATTTGACTGAAAAAATGTTCTACTACAAGATGATGATGGTGACTATTTGGCTGAAAAAATGTTCTACTACAAGATGATGATGGTGACTATTTGACTGAAAAAATGTTCTACTACAAGATGATGATGGTGACTATTTGACTGAAAAAAAAAGTTCTACTACAAGATGATGATGGTGACTATTTGGCTGAAAAAATGTTCTACTACAAGATGATGATGGTGACTATTTGGCTGAAAAAATGTTCTACTACAAGATGATGATGGTGACTATTTGACTGAAAAAAATGTTCTACTACAAGATGATGATGGTGACTATTTGACTGAAAAAATGTTCTACTACAAGATGATGATGGTGACTATTTGACTGAAAAAAATGTTCTACTACAAGATGATGATGGTGACTATTTGGCTGAAAAAATGTTCTACTACAAGATGATGATGGTGACTATTTGACTGAAAAAATGTTCTACTACAAGATGATGATGGTGACTATTTGACTGAAAAAACGTTTCCACAGCGATGAGACTGTATCATTATCTTGAGTGTATGTTAAGTCTTGTAATTAGAATTGAAGAATCAACGTAACGTACTGTATATATGCACTCATTTGTGGTTTATCGTTTCTTTATTACCCATTATTTCCCACAATCAAGTGTACAGGATAGAACATGTACTTATTACAAAAGAATCAAAGTATAACCAAAGAAATCAGAACGACATTTTTCACGGAAAGCAATGTTACATTCTCATGAAAAGAGAGAGCGAGAGAGAGAGGAAAGAGAGAGGAGAGATAAACAAATCAAAGGTTACGACTATTAATTAGTAAAGTAATATTACAACAATATACTAAAGTAGTATTAAAATTTGACATTTACTTCATGTGGTTATGGGCGATCTTTTCTCGGGGGAAGAAATGTGCCTCAGAGACATTCAGACATTTCGACTTCTGGGCAGTTTCCAAAACTGAAGTTTCTTTTAAAATTGTGTTAACTTTTGTATTGTACTTAATTATTGTAAAATTATTTATGAATGTGATTCAAGTCAAAATACTAATTTAACATACTATAGAGCTTAAAATTATTATTAATCAATGGCGCAATATACTCATTACAAATTATAAAGTTTTGGACGCTAGCCATCGTAAGTTAAAATTTAGATACACGACATTTCGAATAGAATCAGAGGTCGTCTTCAGGTGAACAAAGTATTAATACAAACGTAAATCTATCACTAACAAATAGATATCGTCAGAACTCCAAATCTTATTTAAACAAATATGGTGAGCAAAAAATAAAAATAAATCTAAAACTAATATATATTTGTTTAACTATGATTTGGAGTTTTAAATATACCTATTTTTTAGAGATAGATTTATCTTTGTATTAATTTTTTGTTTGCCTGAAAACGACCACTCATTCTATTCGAAACGTCGTGTTTCCTAATTTTAACTAACGATGGTTAATGTCCGAAACTTTGTAACTTGTAATAATACTACAGAGATGTATTTAAAAAATTTAAATAACACACAAACAATATGTACAGAAAGTAGTATTGTTTAAGATATAATAATGCACACAAATAATCTAGCAAGGGCCTTCTTCTGATAGTTCCTATGCATTTCGTATATTGGATATCATACAGGCTATTTTAGCTTTCAATACTGATGCACGGAAAAAGTCAGTTGTATTCATGCCAAACCAGTACCTTAAATTTTTCACCCATTCTCGGTCCCCCAATTCCTCCCTTTCCAAGTACTTTTCCCTGTAGTATGGAGTGCAATAAGTAAACTCTGTTCTTTTTTCATGAGATGTCCCAGATACTGAAGGTTTCTTATCTTTACTGTGTTAATAACTTTCCTATCTTTCTT
Source organism: Magicicada septendecula (assembly GCA_034769895.1). Classification (NCBI taxonomy): domain Eukaryota; kingdom Metazoa; phylum Arthropoda; class Insecta; order Hemiptera; family Cicadidae; genus Magicicada; species Magicicada septendecula. The sequence continues at coordinate 1,430,026,549 of CM068367.1, read as the reverse complement.
CACCTTTCTAAGAACTTCAACATATACGCTGTCCATGAAATGCTCACTATTCTACGGTAAAGCCACATTTCGGAAGATTCAAATTTTTTAGTTGTGGCTTCAGTCAAAGTCCAAGATCTAGCAGGCGTGAAATTAAAAAAAAAAGATGTAATAATATAATACATAAAGATAGTATGGGCTTGACAGTAATATATTTGTAATTATTAAATACGCAGTTTATTTTCAATTGCAAAAGCTAATCTTAACGGAATAAATCAGGCGTACGTCAGATAAAAACCAATTTATTATGAATAAAGGCCAAAGTTTATAAATGCACTTTTGTAAGCAAATATATATAGTATTTACACATAAATCCATGTTCACCATAATGGAAAAACTTTTCTACTTCATGCATGTTGTTTCATTCAAACTTCGATAAACACGGAAACGTGTCGAACTTGCAAATCGATTCTTCATCGTTTCACGTTTTTACTGCCGCGCTTGCGATACCAGCAGCATGTTACCACCCAACTGGTGACATGAATAATTAGTAGTATCGTTTCAAAACACACACAGAGAGTGCGCTTATTGTGTTAATGCTTAAATCACGTTAACACGACACAGTTTCCGAACATTTCTTTTTTTCTATCGCATCACTGTTAATAAATCTCTCAGCCTGTTATATTTTTTTTGTCACAACAAATGACGTTGTTTCTCCTTTTTGTTGTCGTCTCTGTTGTTCGTGTTTTGGTACAGAATTTTTTTTGTTTTTTGTTTAGAAGTGTCGCAACAACAGCGTATGTGTTGCAGGTCGCGGCACCGACGCCATTCTGTTCTGACGCCTCTATTAGTTTTCTCATGATTTATTATCGACACACAAAGGGAGAAAAAAATATTCTTTCCACCTATATTTTCGCTCTTGTAACAACTCCTTTTGTCAGAAAAAGCAAGCATCGAGATTTCCTTTGAAATATAGAATATAATGCTACTTATTAATTTAAGAACACCTATTCTTAAGGCTTATTCAAGTCACATATTAGTAAAATTTAATTAGTTTTAATAAAACCTATCTTCTTCTGATAGTTTCTATCTGTTTCGGATGTTGGATATCATACAGATTATTTTAACTTTCTGTACTGCTGCACGGAATATGCCAGTTGTATTCATGGCCGAACCAGGTCCTTAAAGTTCTCAGCCATGAGATTCTCGGTCGCCCAACTCCTGTCTTTCCAAGTGCTTTTCCCTGTAGTATGGACAGCAATAAGTAAATCTCTGTTCATTTCTCATGATAAGTCCCAGATACTGGAACTTTCTTATCTTCACTGTGTTAAAAATTTCCGTTTCTTTCTTAATCTTTCTAAGAACTTCAGCATTAGTTATATGTGCTGTCCATGAAATGCTCATTATCCTACGGTAAAGCCATATTTCGAAAGATCCCAATTCCAATTCCATATTCCAATAAAACTTATGATATATAATTTGTATTTAAAGCTCGCACGGGCGCGCGGTGTCAAAATTCCCAAAACTATAACTAGGCCGTGGTCGGTGGTTATGATTCCTCGATGTCGTCGGCAACGTTTCGTATCCCACCCTTGCGGATCTTCCTTAGGCAGCCAAAAAGCGACGGAGTGTACAGAAACAGTAGCGCCAGAACTTGTAACAACCGGAAACAAGGAATCATAGCAACCGATCACCGGTAGTGTGTAATAGTTTTGGAAATCGCGATATGTAAGTGTATATTCTTTTAAATTATTTCTTTACCCTTTTTAATGTATTTAAAAAACTGAGATCGCCTAGTGGATTATATAAGGTAAAATTCTTAAATTAATCATAATAGGGATCTGGAGACTGCATAAAATGTAAAACTTTGGCTTTCACAATCATGTTTGACTTATAAGCCTACACGTATTAAATATTATCGTTGCATGACCTAGCCGCAGTAATGTTAACAGAATACCGGAAACTCTAACGTTTACACACCTATTAACAGAAAACAAGCCCACTGTAAATTTGGTAACACTTATTAAAAATGTAAATAATAATCAAAATTGTTAAGAAAAAGTCTTGTCAAAAAAAGTAATGTTCATTCTGTTCATCTTATATATATATATATATATATATATATATATATATATATATATATATAGTATTTAAAATATTTAAAATTTATATTTATATTACCTCAAGATGTTATTTTTCATTATTTGGAACATGTTTCGGGTACCATCTTGTACCCATCCTCAGCCTTCCGGTTTTTGTGTCTGGTGAAGTACATATGTGTTGGTTGACTATTATTATTGTGGCTTCCTGTTGGCTTCTGGTACTTCAAAATTGGTTTTATTGTGTGTGATTGTGGTGTATGTGTTAGTTTTTTGTGTATTTCCGATGTTGAGTGCTTTGAATATTGTGTCATGTTTTGTATTGATTTGTATTTGTTCAGGTATTAGTTTGTTTTGTGTTTTATGTTTGTATATTTGTAAATTTTCCCAAATGTTCATTATAGCGCTTTTGTGTGGTATATGTTTTATTATTGTCACATTGGTTATGTCTGGGAATTCATGTCCTGTGTTTATTGCATGTGTGGCTAAATTGCTGGTTTTTGTATGCGTTTAGGTGTTCAAAATAACGTTTTTTCAGCTTTTTTTTGTTATATATCGGTTCATAACGTTATCCTACGTCTTCCGGTCCCTAGTCTCCGTTGATCTCGGTCTAATCAAGATTCTTCTTCCAATTCCCGGTCTCTCATTGCCCGGTTGATGCCTTCTCTCCAATTCAGCCTAGGTCTTCCTCTTCGCCTACGACCGTATGGTGTCCATCTCAAAATTTGTTTGGAGGAGTCGATTATCCGGCATCTCGCTTACTGCTTCCCAGTTAGTTATGAATCTTCTTAGGTTTTTGCGTATAAGAATAGAGACGACCTGTTGCGCTCTCTTTTCTATTGCTACCCCACTATAAAAATGGTCCATAGTATGCAAGGTTTTCAGAGCCGGTTCCTTTTTTCATAGTTTCTGTGAGTACAGCTATGTCTATGTTGGCATTGTTCATTTCATAAATAACGTCGTTTAATTTCTGAGAGAGACCTTGTACGTTCCAAGTACCAAAGTTCGGTGTCCTATTTCGTAGCTCAAATCGTTTCCGTTTTATCCAATCCTTCCGAGGCTGTTTACTAGGCTTTTTAACAATAAATGGTTTTCCGAGTATTGGGGAGTTAGCCCAATGCCTCAACCCCTAACCTGGAGGGCCAGAGTTTTATTTCAGAGTACCGTCTCCTAGAAGGGTTGCTTTCTCTACAGCTAAGGAGCCCCTTCTGCCCCACCTGTTGGTCTGCGTGTGGTATTTTATTTCCCACCTACCGGCCGGTCTAAGCCGGTTTGGACATCCCCCCATCCGCCACCTGGGATCCGCCAGGGGTCTAGAGGTTACTGGTTCCCCCGAGGGGTTCATCTTGTTATTTGAATTAGCAGTGTCTGTAATTCCAGCTTTATCGTGTTTACTTACTGAACTGCTACTTGTCGTGTTCCGGATAGGGCATTTCAGTGTTTCCACAATTTTCAAGTCCTAAATCACGACTTAATTTTTATTTAGGACAGGTCATGAATTATGACTTGAAAATGGTGGACACGCTGAAAGGTCTCGTCCGGAACATGAGAAGTAGCAGTTTAGCAAGTAATTGCATCAAATTAAGAATTCATTGTGTATATAAATAAAATATCACAATCATATATGAAAACAACAGTAAATATTGAGATCTCATAAAATGGATATTTAAGAAAAGTCAAACGACGCAAAAGAATCTACAAATTAAGGAGTGGAGACATAAGAAAGTAATTAAGAAGATGCAACATTAATAGTTAAGAGAGAGAGAGAGAGAGACTAAATTAATAAAACGTAAACAATGGATTGCTGCTTCATAAAGAATCGTATAAAAGAGAAACAGATGCAGCATTAAAGTATAATTTTCTGAGAGAGTAAACACGAAGAGGTCTGTGAAAAGTAGGACCTGGGATTTGAAAATTGTATTAGCATATAGTGTATCCTGAAGTGCACATGTGGAAGAAAGATTTTAAGAAAAATAGTATTGTTATTTCTAAGAAAATAATAATATCTGTATTTTTAATATTGTTACCACAATTTTTGAAGATCTCTAAAAGTCGGAAGGTGCAGTTACGTAAAGGTTCTACATGTTTCTCAGCTAGCCGAGCAGGTGGAGTGTCTCTGGCAAGCCCGTGAACTAAAGGACCTTCCAGACCTTTGAGCACTTTCAGCTACGCAAATTATTTATCACTGAGACCGGCAATGGAATTCAAATCACTTAGACCTGAGGATAGTCATTCTAAGCGAAACGTTGTCATACAAGACAGTTTTGACGGGGTCCATACCGGAAGAAGACTTCAAAAACATAATATGCAAATTATGCCGGCACCCCGCTAAACAATGGAAAATTATTCTGCAACATCTGCGAGACCTATATAACCAAAGGCGGCCGGCTTAGAAGTTAGTTAAACCCAGCGATATTGTAGAGTGTGGTTCAAGTGATTGTTGTAGATTAGTGGAAAGTGATTATTGTGTAACAATTAGTGCGGAACTCTATAATAGTTGACAACATAACTGCGTGTGGACAAATTTAACGTAAATTGTAAATTGTATTGTATGAGAGTATCTTGTTGATTCAAAAATTGTTATTTGTGACTAATTGAAGTTAGTAATTAGTGACTTCATTCTTGTCTGTATTTTGTTTCCACTGTACAGTACGACGATCAGTGAGACCGTCGTAACAATATTTTAAAGTAAAGAATATACTGAAGTAAAATTGCAGGCTCCAGTCAAAGAAATAACAATGAAACACAATTTATTTATTATTATTAATCCGGCTGTATGATGTTTACACATTTTTCGCAACCAAAGATTACTGAAGTGATTGAATTCTCATCTTCCACTGCTGCTTGTCCATCCAAGGATCTTCAATTTCTCGTTCCCTCAATATAGTATGAATTTCTTCTATCGAGGTGGATAGGTGGTATTCCTCTTTTCCTTCTTCCTGGTGGGGCCCATTCCATAACTCTCTTTGGCAATCTTTCTTGTACCATACTTTTCGTGTGTCTATACCATTGTAATTTTTTGTTTGGATAAAATCAACAATTAGATTTTTCACATTCATTCTGTCCTTAATGATTTTATTTCTAATGTTTCTCACGCCTGGATACTCTTGCCAAAACGTCTCTAAAAGGCCATCTCTGCTGTCATTAATTTATAATTTATCATTTGGCAACCCAATTTATAATTGTATTTAATTTTCAAAAATGTTTTATTTATTTTTTCCTTTTCAACTGGCTTTATGTATTCAGCATGTTGCTGTGAAACACTAAGACGGAAGAAAACACGCTACGATGACAGGCAGTCTGTCTGTTTCACCTTTGCCTTGCCTTGCAGCGCGATAAGGAAGCCATTAAAATTGTGGTTTACAGATCCGTTAACTGCCGCGGTCTCCTTTACGCCAGGTTTTTACTGCCTCCGGGCGCTAACAACACTATTTAATGCTTCAGACGGTAACAACTGTATAGTATAAACGGACATAACCATAAACCTAACTTTATACATGAACGCAGCAGTTATCTCGTAAACGGAACGAGACACTGTGTTTTGTCTTACTTTATTTCACCCTTCTCGCTACGTTCAACTTAATTTCCGTTTTTTCATTTAGTCAACGACTGAAACATGTGACATAAAAGAATTTCTGTTCTTCACGTGAGACAAATGGTTTTTCTTTTTTGTAAACGAAGGAAAGGTACAAGACAAGTAGAGACTATGATTCTGTCATAATAATAGCTAATGCTACTTATACTACCCTCGAGTCATTCCGCTTTTATGGCTTTTACGAGGGACATTCAATAATTACAGAGACAAACTGATCTAGAGAAAAAAATGGTGTATTTTTACAAAATGTAATTTTCCTATTTTTCAACATAATCCCCCCCCCCCCCCAACACTAATACACTTGTCCCAACGATGAATCAGCTTTTTTATGCCTGCAGCAAAGAATTCTCTTTATCTTGACGTTTGAACCAGTCTCTCTAAAAATTTTTTGACTTCTTCGTTGTTTTTGAATTTCTTACCACGTAGCGATTCCTTGAGTGGGCCAAACAGGTGGAAATCTGATGGTGCCAAGTCTGGGCTATACGGGGGGTGTGGTAGTGTCTCCCAGCCAATAGCGTTGCTTCAGCTCTGTGCACACTCTGAGTCTGTTGTCCTTGTGTTGTTGCGTTAACTCTTTTGGAACCCATCTTGCACTTGTTTTGCGGTACCTAAGCTTGTCACTGATAATGCTATAAACTGTACCAACACTTACTTGCAAATTTTCAGCCATTTGTTCAACTGTAACACAACGGTCTTCACGAATCATATTGTCTATTCGAGAAACAAAGCGCAGGAGTTGAAACTTCCTTTGGACGTCCAGATCGCTGTTTGTCTGTCACTGAGGTTCGACCGTTTTTAAACTGATCCACCCACTTATAAAAATTTGCGCGATTCATGCAACTTTCACCATACTGTTTAGTCATTCTAGAATAGATATTAGAGGGGTTTTCACCTTCAGAAAGTAAAAATCGAATCACTGAACGTTGTTCAACTAATGTGGAAACTTCTAGCGGACTTGCCATTGTTAAATAAGATTTTGAGGTTATAAGCAAAACAATTTTCATGAAACAGCTGCTCAGAGATCATCCCAGGGATGCCAACATGAAGTCCCAAAAGTACCTAATTTTTCCCACCAACCGTTTTTTCTCTAGATCAATTTGTCCCTTTAATTATTGAATGTTCCTCGTACATATTATTGTCGTTATTATTAATATTGGCTATGACAGGAATTATGATATTGACGATAAGTTGCAGTTCGGTTTGCTTCATTTTACGTCGGTAGAGTTTCTAAAAGAAACAGGCATGCGCTCACTCACATACACAATTTGGAAGCAATCAAGACAGCCAATTAAGTTAATTAATGTTAGAAATCTAGTGGAGGCGTGCAAGCGATCCATGAGCTAATTTGCTAAGTGACTTGATTGTCTGTACATAATTAGTTGTGGGTTCAGTTCCTCTATATTTTCTCAAATCGTTCTCTTTTTATATATTTCTTGTCTTTGCCTCAAAAAACTTCCACACTGCCTTCACTTTTCATTCTTAGGTTCTGACATTTTGTTTTCCTACAATCACGTTTGTAATTTTTTTTTGTATACTCCTAAAAGCCTACGTTTCTCTTTCTACGTTCTGTGTCTAAATGGCTACCCGTGTTTGTATCTGACTTTCATATTTTTGTATGTTTTTCTATACATATTGTAACAGTACGTCTGCGTACGTTACTGTGCATTGTCACAGTTAGTTAACAAAACTGCTAAATTAGAATAAATAGTTAATATTGTCAATATTAAAAAAAAAAATGCGTATTGAAAGCTCTAAGTAACCAGCGAAGGGGAACACCGAATGTGCAGGACGGTACTGGGATATCACGCCACACACAAGCTAAGGTTGTGTACAGTGTAAATGGTGTGTGTGCGTGTGCGTGAGTGCGTGCGTGAGTGTGTGTGTGTGTGTGTGTGTGTGTGTGTGTGTGGCGTAGCCCCACCCCTGAATAAATGTGAATTAAATAAGTAATTTATTTAAATTTTGGTAAGTGCGCGTAAGATATGACAAAACAAATTACGCCACGTTATTAATAATATAAAGACGCGCAGGTGTGCAAAATCTAGTGCGAAACAAATAATACATATTAATGCAGTGTAAATAAAAGTGAATGGAACAAAGAATAATATTAAAATACAGAAAAACTGTTAATATACAATTATTCATACAAAAATTACCGATCGTATGAACATCGAGTAATAAACAAAAACTTCGAATGTGGCGAATAAAAGTAAAATCAGTACGAAAAATAAACAAATCTTTAAAGGGACGCTTGACAAACTATAACAATATAAATCATGCACAGAATGGTTGAAACATGAATTTTGCGCCCGACAGTATAAATAAGCGAAGAGCACAGCCTCGGCCCTTCATTCATTTGAACACATCTGCAGCCGAAGGCTATGCCCGACTGTGAAGCATCCAAGGTCGACACCCCAGCAGTATGGAGATAGCACCGTACGAGTCATCTGAATGCTGAGTGGACCAGGCGGACCGGACGGCGGACTCCAGGAGGATCAGATGACAACGGAGGATCGACACAGGACTCAGGATCATGACGAGGAATCACTGAGTATCACCGCACAGCAATAAGGTGACATGAAACCATTTTTTACTCGTCAACCAATGAGTCATAAAAGACATTAAAAAGAAAAGAGACACTGATAAACTTTAATAGTGTAAATAATAATTGTAAAATTTAATTTTTGTTTCTAATCTAATAATTAGTTAAATTGTAGTAATTTATATGGATATTTAACATTTACGAAATTATTATTATTTTTGAAATTATAACGTAGCATAAATATTTAAGTAATTCTAAATTTGATTGATATTTCATGAATGCGATATTCATATGTAGGCACACAAAGCAAAGTAGTAATAATATAAAAAAAATATCCAATTTAAAAAGAAATACAATCTGAGCAAGTCGAGAGCACATTGTACATTATAAAAATTTATATTTTTACATGTCAATTTATTTCTTGTTCATTATATTTATGAATATTTGTGTAATGTTATTTGTATAGTGACAATTATTGTGTGTACGATGAGCACACACAAAAGAAAAATACGTATTATGCAAATGATAATGACGAAATTTTAATTCGTAATTTTTAAAAATTTTTTAATAAAATTTTGAATGATTTTTTCGAAGTCGATATTATATAAGAAGTGTTATTATTATTTTAAAAAAACACATCTATTACACCTTTTTTCGTCATAATATATTTTACAGACAATAGCTGTTACATATATTCTGTATTTTCTTACAATGAATAATAGTTATACAATAGTGATGTTATTATTTTCATTGAGAGGTGCAAGTAAATTAAATCAGTAACTCCATTATATGATACCAGCCTACATATGGGTAAGTGATGTGTTGCGGCTGCCCCCTTACCTAGATCCCGGTAATTTTTATTCAGGGTTGTCTTCCCCTAGCCTTTGATGCACCAACACCCAACTTCAAGGCAGAAGTAAAATATAATATATTATATTATATTATATTATAATATATTATGTATTATATTATAATATATATAATATTATAATATAATCCTATAACAATAGAGCAGTACTACAGACGACTAAATCCAATCTGATTTCCGCCTCTAATATTACAAAGATAAGCCGGTGCAAGATCATTTCCCTTACGCTCTAACTTTGTAGCTATTCCTGCCCTCTACTAAGTATACTTATCTTCCGGTTATTATTTTATGAATTGTGATATAGATGTTACGTTAAGTAAGTTTCCTACGAACTGTGGCAGAGTGAAGCGTATTTTTAGAAACAAGGAGACACGTCGAGATATAAAATTATAGTTCTACAGAGTTATGGCAGTCCCTGTACTGTCCTATGGGTGAGAATTATGGACAACAACCAAGAAACAAGACAGTAAAATACAGGCCTCAGAAATGGTGTTCTTAAGAGGAGTTAAAAGGTATTTTAAACTTGACCATATAAAGAATGAGACCACGAGAAGAGTTACAAGTTTTTAACTTGAGAGAAAAATTGAAAGATTACAAACAACGTTGGAAAGAACACTTATAAAGAATGCCAGATTCCAGACTGTCCAAACAAGTCTGGAAATACAAACCCATAGGAGACAGATGTATGGGTAGGCCCAGGAAGAGATGGCTCGCCAATCTTTGACAACCCTTGCCAAAGGCGTGTTGTGAAGATAATGACTCACTGTTACGTACATGATCAATAAGTCGCACCGCAAATTTTCTCTTGAAATAGAAGTCATTGTGAGTTGGCATGTCGGTTTAATACAAGATAATAAACAAAAAATAATTTTTAACATCAATCTGTAATTTTTAGCAAAAGCTAATTTCTTATTCTTAACAACTGATATGATAACTATTTCCAGGGAATTAAATAAATTTTTACAAGCGACGCGTTTATGGAGGTTCTCTAGAATGTTCAATCACCCACCGGCGCAATTGCTTTTCTAGCAGCATCATTGCTATTCTGGGGCTACTCAAAGATCTACTCGTTTAAATTAAAGATATAAAATTCACCGTAAGTGTCTTTGATTTTATTCCAGTGAAGACGTATTATTCGGTAGTCACGTGGAGAAACCTTTATACCAATTTTACAAACAAAGTGATCGTGAAGTGACAATTCGGTTTAATACAACAGAATAAACCAAAACCTTTTCGAATACCATTTTTCAAAATTAAACAGAAAGCCTATATCGTTCTCGCGACAACTTAACCGATCACCATTTCCAGGGAATAAAACTCGTTTTCCCAAGCCACGTTTTTATATAGGTTTATAGATTTTCTAAAGATCTCTAACATCCACCCGTCCAAGCGCTGTTCTAGTAGCATCTTTGTGCCTATTCAAAAGTCTACTTTTTTTGAATAGAAAATCTAAAATTATCTCAAGTATCTTTGTTTTAACATGATAATGTTTTTAGTCTGGGGGTCATTCCACAAAATGCGTGATGCAAAATGTGCAACGACATCGAAAAATGTAACGCTCCAGGTGATGTTAACACTATATTTTTTCCACACTTTCGATTCCCCTCAGTCTAGAAAACTTCGGTCTCTGTCGTTTTAACAGAACCGACATTCGGGTCTCTGTATACCTTGTTGGAAGGTAATGCTTCAGGCACCAGCAAAGGATCTCCAACAACGTGTCCGGTCTGTAGTCGTGAATCGGTCAGAAAACCGTACGAAAATCCCTGAACAGGAGAGTCTGCAGTTTATGCACACTATACGTTTCAAAAGCCTAAAACCTTATCATGCTTCGATGTTTCGGTTTCGTCGAAATTCTTCTTTGCTTTCGTTATCCCTCTCTTTTTTATTCCAGTCTGGATGTAACCGGTAGCCACGTATAAAAAGCTTTTTACTAACTTTACAAATTTTTCTGATCGTACGTTTTCAACACCTACATTTTAAACCATATAATAAATCAGAAACCACTATAACTTTTTAGTTTATTGACTCGTTACCCACACAAGTAAGTTTGATCGTTCTTCTAGTTCTTCCATAGGTAGTTAAAGTTCTTTATTCTGTCATTAATTTCTTGACTGTAGAAATGTCTAATTCGTAACCCGTTTAAAGAATGTTATTTTTAGACTGATAAACTATCCAATGACGGTAAAAATACGTTAACTGAAATTTTTACTGCCTCTATTCTTCTTTATAAGAGGACAGTTATTTTCCATAGGCCTTCTCAAATGTCGTACAAGGTTTAGTAAAGAATATGAGCAAGCAACTTGATAAAAAGTCACTCCTACACGTATGTATGTCGTTGTTCATATTGTTATTTTAATTAGCAGCCTCTGTAATTCCAACTTTACCATGCTTACTTGCTTTACCATTCTTTACCTTTCATACTCCGGACGAGGCCTTTCAGTATCTCCACCGTTATCAAGTCCGGAGCATGACAAGTAGCAGTTCAGCAAGTCAGCATGACAAAGTTGGATGTGTGTCGTTTTTCACAAATACAGGGACAGCTTCCTTCACTTTCATCTGTGAAACATAAATATTGCAATATGCCAGAACGCAGATCCTGTTTCAAGGTTGCCTTGCTACCTATAAACTGATTTTGAAAATTTATGCCCCTGCAAAATGCTCCAATATTGTCTTTATGTGTGAACACTTGGCGTTTATAAGAGTATTGCTAACTTAATATGAAAAGTCCACTAAGAGAATCATAAGTTATTAGATATAATATCTGTCTTGCCACTGTAGAGTAACAATATGGCTGTATAAGTTTATCTTGTTACTTGAATTAGCAGTCCCTGTAATTCCAACGTTCGGAAACGGACATGTATTATCAGCAGTTCACCTTTGCTACCGAACATGGAATGTGGTGACGTATGCCATTCCACTGCACGCATCACTGTAATACTACACATTTAAAATACGTTTAACACAGTTTCGGTGTGACTTGACTGTCTCTCACAAGGTACTTCTTGTAGCGAATAAAAAAACACACTATAATAATATATTAAATAAATTACACTTACATATAATGCACGTACGTTCAATCTAATACGCACACAAAATTACAACTAAATACGTCTTCTGAAGGTCTAAACAACGTTTACAAAACCAGTAATACCCCACTAACACAAGCGCGGATTATCATTCAGTAGACCCCCCCCCCGCTACTCAGGCGTCTCGGTAGCAACGTTGGTGTGCCTATAGTAGCAGTTCAGCAAGTAAACACGACAAAGATGGCTGGATAAGTCCATATAAAGGGAAGTGCTACGGGTGAATTTGTTAAATATATTTTCTAAGAAAATGTGTAGGATTTCGTTTAACGATTAATGCTTATAACTTTAGTGACTACACGTAGAAGTACTTTAGTACATTTCATATGAATAAGGTTACATGAGGCTGAAATGTTATACGTGAATACATGATTGCAGTACATAGTTAACAGAAATTCCATTTGGTGTGTACGTGTGTGTGTACCTGCTGGCGTGGATATGTGTGTGTGAACAAGCATATTCTCAGAAAAGAAAACAAGGTGTATTGCAATTAACTGTAACTCATAGAACCTGCGGCAATTTCTCATATTCTGCCGCTCTATAACTCTCTGTCTGTTCCTGTTACCTACGTATTAACACAGCCTAATATAGTTGCGCTGATTGTAGATAATATCTACACATTATTGTTGTGAAAGGCGTTTTGAATTCCAAGAAAACTGTGAACACGGTACAGATCTACATACATATTGTATAATCGTTAAAGCACTAGTTATTATATACTGTCTCACGGATCGTCGTATTGTTCAGTTGTTCAGTGGAAACAAGATACAGTGACACCGATGAGGTCACTAATAATTAGTGACAAATAACAATTTAAAATCAACAATGTAGTCTCATACAACAATTCAAGTTAAATTTGTCCACACGCAATAATAATGTCAACTATTAGATTTTCGCACTAATTATAGCATAATCTTTCCACTAATCCGCAAAAATCACTTGATCCGAACTCTACAATATCGCCAGGTGTAACTAACTTCTTAGCCGGACGTAGACTCTAGTATATACCCCGCAGAAGTACCAGAATAATTTTCCATTGTTTTCGGCGGCGTGCCGGCATAATTTGTGCAGTTAAGAGTGCTCGAACGGTTACGAAACTCGAGTGCATGGCCTTGATCGAGACGCTGAGCTTTCCCGGCTAGCCGTGGTTTAACGGGTCAAAGAACGCTCTCGACGTTTCGAGAGCGTTCCGTAATTGCCATAGCAATATTACATAACACTCGTAAAATTTATTGTAGAAAACTAAAAAATACCCTGTAATTTTATTAATATATGTGCGTTTATGTGAATACATTATTTGTGAATATGTCCATACACCATCGCACTCTATAAAAGGAAAGCCAAAAGTAAAATTTCTACTACTAATTTTATACAAACCACTACATCATAGTTATCTTTGGTGTTGACGAGCGCTTTCGGCAGTCAAGCCATCTTCAGGTCATTTACCAACGTACCATTTTGTTGGTTAATGACCTGAAGATGGCTTGACTGCCGAAAGCGCTCGTCAATACCAAAGATAACGTAGTGGTTTGTATAAAATTACTAGTAGAAATATTTGAGACCACTAACACTCCAATATAACAACAAAAGTAAAATATCTGATGTTTTCTTTTTTTTGAAAGTACAGGAGTGTGTCTTTCATATTTAAAGTCTAATTATATTTAAACTAGCGTAGAAAGGAAAAACCATATGATGGAATTTCAAAATATGAAATGTTGTTAGCGCATCCACTTTACTTGATTACTCAAATCATTATAATTATATACAAACATTATAAAAATTAACTAAATACTAATCCAATGAGATATCATTTCTGTACGAATGGGGCACACTGTTCAACAGCGGAGTAGAGTGCATTGTTTCTCAATCGTTATCAAGAACTAGTGGGTACTTGGCTGTCACGTAGGCTATAAACGGCACTGGCTGTCACTAGGAGGCCATGGTATCGATCCATTGTGTTTGTCCCACAAACACACTTGACGGGGCCGACTGACTGACATTAATGGCTTCTCAACATACCACGTGTCATATACACTATACACGTACCATGTACCAGAGCAAGTCACTTGTGCCAACCATTGCATTCGAATAGCGCCTATCTGATGGATAGAATGCGCTCTGAAAGCTGTTTCGCCACTCGAGCTTTCTTATGTTCAAGTTCCAATTACTTTTTTACACGCCTTATTTTAAATGACAAGAAATTTATAGAGACTCCAAAATAAAGATCAAAATAGGGAAAAAAGTGTCAGCAGGGTTTAGAGTATCGAAAGGTCTAAGACAAGGGTGTTGCATCTTCCCGACATTGCTCAAAATATATATAGACCCAGTATTGTGACAGTGGAAAATAAAGTGCAGAGGTATGGGAATTCAAATAGATGGAACCCATATTTTCAAGTTACAATTCGCGGTTGACCAGGTCTTAGTAGCACAAGACAAAGAGGACTTGGAGTATATGACTCATAAGATCAAAGACGAATACGAGAGCTGGGGACTGTCAATAAATCTAGAAAAGACCAAGTATTTATGTGTGGGAGGTACTGAAACCAAGTTTTATTAGCAGTTTTATTAGCAGCTATTTTAACAACAACTTTGTCACTACTTATTGCCACTCTCCTAGATACTTCGTTCTTGACGAGCCCTTTCGGTGTCTCTACTATCTTCAGGTCTTAAACGACTGAAGATGGTGGAGACCCCGAAACGCCAGAATCGGGTATGTGGGCATTAATCCTTTCACTGCTGCGATCGAGTATACTCGATGTTCGCAAATCACACCACTACTGCCGCGCACGAGTATACACAATGTTCGCGAATCACGCAACTACTGCTGCGCTCGAGTATACTCGATTTGAAATTTTCTCCCTTATTGCTGTTATCGAATTAACTCGATTTCCTTGATTTGTGCTGCCATTTGTTGTCTTCTATTTGTACTACGTTGAGTATTTGTTTTAGTATAAAATAAATAAACTAACATCGATATTATTCGTTGTTTTTTTTTTATGCCTACACATGCATAACCTATAGTTCAGTGCGTGCCTTTGTTTTCGTTGCGTGTCTTGTTCGTTTTTTATTTTTGAACTACTTTATTTTTATAAAGAATTATCTAGTTAATTTTTAAACCCCATTTAGTGTTTAGTTTGTGCGTGTATATATTTGTTTGTAATTTTTGTAAAATTATTACAATTTACAATAACAGTTATAAACATAATATAATTATTTATTAATAATATACACAAATTTTTAATTTAGAAGTGTGAATTAGTGTACATGTTGTGAAATGTAATCACACTGAAGTGAAACGTTAAGTTTATTAGTTTATGTTAACAGCAAATATGGTATTGACTGAGAAATATTAAAAGTATATATTTTAAAAATTATATCAAACCGATAAAAAATATTTTATTACAAGCAGTGAATTATTTAAATAACTAACAGGGATCCACAGGAAGAATAGTTGAAGAATGCTATCATGGCAATAATAGAGACTCTGTTGTAGTTGATAACTCTCTATCGCTGTCTCCACCACTTAGCCTGAAAAACGGTTAGGTTTTCTCTATGTTACTGTTGATTGCCATTCTGCTACTTTCCGCATAAACTTCTATCTTCCGGCATTCACCTTACTTTCTCGTATCTGATTTTCTTTGACTTCACTGTATCTTTCCAATTATAATCATAAAATTCTCTTTATTTGTATTTGTTTTTTAAATTTATTACTAACAAACAGAATTAACACTGTTGCACACCACTATAAAAAGAGTATTCCGATTAACGCCTTCAAGCTTCACAGCTCATCATCAGATCGGAAATCTGAGCTGTCATTTCCGATCTGATAATGAGCTGTAAACCTGGAAAGCGCTAATTGGAAGAATTTTTCTATCGTTGTGTTCAACAGTGTTAATTCTGTTTGTGATTATAACCAGTAACAAAAGTTTATTAATTAAATAATTAATTATTGTTTCTTCACTTTTTTGATCTAATAATATCAATACATAAGACCATCACTCTTATAGATTTGAAATAGATTTGTTTTTTTTTTTTCAATATTATACACGATACAGGAGAAGTTGATTTTTGCAAAACAATCCTTACTGTATACTGCATAACAGGTAAACATTTTCATACACACTATACATAATGTAATTTTTCATCACTATCATCATCATCTTCGCTACACGTCAACGTGCTGCCTGTTCCACCTTCGAAAATCCTCCAGCCATATCTACCCACACACCTGTGTCCTATAGGTTTGTATTTCCATATTTGTTTGGCCAGTCTGGCATCTGACATTCTTTCTAAGTGTTCTTTTCGCCGTTTTTTTGTAATCTTTTAATTTTTAATTCAAGTTAAAAACTTGTAATTCTTTACTTATGGTCTCATTCCTTATACCGTAAAGTTTAGAATACCTTTCACTCTTCTAAAGGACGCCATTTCCAAGGCCTTTATTTTACTGCCCAATATCTTGGTTGTTGTCCATAATTCAAACCCATAGGACAGTACAGGGACTACCATAATTTTGAAAATTTTTAATTTTGTTAGTATTTTTTATGTAAATATATCTTTTGGGTATGTACATTTCATATCCTTGTTATAAATTATTTCATCCACTGTGTATGCAGCCTGTGTGCATATTATGTGAGTAACAATGTTAGATTTGTAACAAGAGTTGTATGTCCTAACAATTAGTTAACAATTAGTTATTAATTGCACAATAACAATTTCATTTTTTCTAAAAACAAAAAGCACACACGTACAAAGAAACCAGTATGATGTCCGTGATTTATTAATGCAGTTGTGAAGCAAAAACAGAAAACCACATCGCTATAGCGCAGTCGCCCCCCCCCCCACACACACACACACACACACACCCAACTACAGCTCACAGTGTATGATTGTTTTGATTTATTAATCCCGCCACATTGTTTACAATTTCAAGGTAAACATTTTGTTCACACACGCCTCTGCGTAGCGTCATATTTACTATACGAGGTTTGTGAACTTTTTCTCACCAAGCGACAACAACGTTAATCAATAATGCAATGTGCAGTAGAGCTATGCCACTAGTGTGCCATTGTAGACCTTTTCTAATTTCCTACATTTATGATAGATTCTTTTCTGTGCCATAGTTGCTATAAGCGACTGGTTTTCGCTCACGTAAGGAAAAAAGCACCTCACTAAAACTAAACAGCGGTATGCTATAATATTATTATTATTTATTCCGGCTGTACAATGTTTACACATTTTCCGGAACCGGACAATACAGGAATGATTGAATTCTCATCTTCCCCTGCTGTTTGTCCATCCAAAGATCTTCTTTAATTTCTCGTTCCCCCAATAGAGTCTGAATTTCTTCTATCCAGGTGATGCGTGGTCTTCATCTTTTCCATCTTCCTGGCGGGGTCCATTCCATAACTCTCCTCGGCAATCTTTCCTGTGCCATTCTTTCCGTGTGTCCATACAATTGTAATTGTTTTGTTTGAATAAAATCAACATTTGGAATTTTTACACTCATTCTCTCCTTAATCACTTTATTTCTAATTTTATCACGTCTGGGTACTCTGGCCGACCAAGACACGGTCTCCAAAAGTCCATCTCTACTGCCATTAATTTTGTTCTTGTGTGTGTATTAAAATTGCTATAAAATTGTGTTTACATGGTATAACATTGAGTACCAAAATCGTGGATAGTGAAACAAAAATATTTAACGAGATAAAACAAGCTTACCGGCATGAAATTTTAGTGTGGGGTCAGGTCGTTAGGTGATGCAAACGATTTTTGATGCCCGTCAAACCGAGCAGGACTATAAGTTGTAAAGACTACGAGAGATTAGAAGCTTATAAAAATCCCTTACACGACGGATGATGGCAGAGAAAGAGGGAGAGGTGTGAGTCAAAGAGAGTTGGGGGGGGAGAATATGTGTGTGTGTGTGTAGGCCTATATATACGGGTTAAAAGGTCCTGCGACGTTGTCCGATGCCTAATTGCCAATATCTCCTGTCGTTGCTGTTTTCTTCGGTTAGATCTCGTACACTCGTTGATCTCCTTACACCCTGTATCCATGTTACTTTTGGCCTTTCCCTTTTTCTGTTTTCCTGTGGTATCCACTTCATCACTCTCTTTGGCAACCTCTCCTCCCCCTTTGTCGGCACGTGCCCATACAAAATTAATTATTTTTCTCGATGTGTTCTAAAACAGTTTCTTTATATTCATTTGTTGCTTAATTGTTTCGTTTCTGACCCGGTATAATTTTAATGTTCTACATATTCTTCTTAAGTCGTCCATTTCTATGGCTTCTACCTTTCTTTTCAGATGCTCTTTTATTCTCCATGTCTCAGACCCATTACTAATGTGCTCTTAATCATTGTGTTGTATATTCTCATTTTCCTTTGTTTTACTATTTCGGTGCTCCACAGTATTCCATTTAGAGACTTAATTATTGTTCTCGTTTTGTTTAATCTACACTTTATTTCTGTATCGTCTGTCCCTTCCTTGTTAAAATTTATTCCCAGATATTTGTAATTCTCACATTTTGCTACAATTTTACCGCTTTCCAATACTATGTCGGTCGTGTCCTCTCCTATATAGGTTTTAGTTTTTTCCACATTCATCTGCAGTCCCCATTGTTCTTATTCTTCCTTCAGTTTGGGAAAGTGAGAGAGATGAAGCGAGGAGAACAGAGAACTACTGACTGCCTCCTGAGCTGATACAAACTGAGTTGCCGGCGTTTTGTCTCAAATTTTACGTATTATAACAGATTAAGGAACGTGTTTTCTAATTGCTATATAAATAAAAACAATTCATTACATGCAAATAACCGTAATATTACATCAGCCTGCAAAGTCAGAGAAGTTACTATAAATTTGGAATCCAGATCAACTCAAACAATCAACATTGTTTCTTTTGTTTTGTTTCTGATTGTCGAAATGTATGTGTCAACGCTACAATTAAGAGGTGCTGTTAGTAAGATTAGGACGTTATGATTTTTAGCACAAACTATTCAGGCCCGCAATGAGTGAAAACGAATTTTTGTCATTCGTTCCTGTTCATTTAAATGTGTCTCATTTGTCTCAGCGAAGTTCCTGCATTCTCAGGCTGACAGAACTTCAGTTTTATTTTTATACGTAGTTACTTCTTAAAAATCAAGTATCTGTCAAGTATTTATTGAGTTTTTCACACTTATGCCACAGAAAACTTCAAATATTTGCTGCTGAGCATACTGCAGATTACAAGTAGATAGCAAATAGAGAGCTCAATCTTTGTATTTACCATTCTTTTTTTTTTAATCTCATTCTCTATTTGTCTGTTTTTCTGTCTGTATCTTCTCTGCCTCACTCATGTTCTCTATGTATCTGCGTCTTTCGGTGTCTCTCGCGCTCTCTTTTCTCTCTCTTTCTATCCCTATTTCTACATCACCTGTAATGTTTTTTGTATTTAATGTATTATACAGAGAAATTAAACTAACTTATACTTCATATTTTATCATTCAAATAGCTGAAAATTAAAAACTTATATACAAAAACCAGACTACTTACGAAATACGGGAAACCGTGCGTTTTCCTTTGGCACTCACCTACAACCGAAAGAAAAAGTTAACACATAATTGGGTACAAACAAATTAGAAATACATTCAATTAGATATTACTCGTGAAATATGAAAGTTTCTAAACTCTCAAAAATAAATAGTAAATAATAATATTTATTCATTAATTCAATAATAAATAATAATAGTAAAACAAATAAACTTCATTCTGTAATACAAAGACTTTTATGTAATTTTAATTGAGAAAAAATGTTTAAAGTAATCGTATTATAACGAATGGAAACGCCTAGAAGAGACGAGAGCCTCCAACCGTCCCCCCCCCCCGAACCGTTGCCTCAGTCAAGGCCACGCTTAAGTACTGTCCAGAGTACTCTGAAGACAATTTGAAATACGCAGTAGCTGGCACACCACATTGAGGATGGAAATTTTTCTAGAAGACATGCGCTACTTATAGAAAGCCATAGCAGCCGGCTTGTCAGTTGTGTTGAGCGATCGATTGGCGGTTTATACGGGTGCGGTGAAGTGTTTTTGTGTCATAGTTAGTGTGGAATGATAATAGTTGACATTGTTATTTGCGTGTCTACAAATTTATTTTGAAGGATTGTACGAAATTTATCTTGTTCGATAACTTAGTGATTATAGAATTATTAATTGTGATAATTAAAGCTGGTAATTAGTGATTTCATTGGTGTGTGTGTGTGTGTGTGTGTGTGTGTGTGTGTGTGTGTGTGTGTGTGTGTGTGTGTGTGTGTGTGTGTGTGTGTGTGTGTGTGTGTGTGTGTGTGTGTGTGTGTGTGTGTGTGTGTGTGTGTGTTACTAGTGATTTGTTCTCCACTAGTAGAGACCGTCGCAACAGTATGTACGTTTTGACAACGTCTTAATAAATACAATAACTGTCAATTAATATGTGTATTACTGTGTACATACTATTTTCAGGTTATGATCTGTGCGATCTGGCACAAAATGACTAAGACATTTTTGAAGTGTTAACTTCTTATAGCAGAGGAGAGGGAAAAAATTTACACGGGAGTGAATCAGTAGAATGTGACGTCATCAGAAAGGAATGCGACGAGATTCCGTAACAATTTCCCCCTCTCTGTTTACGTGTTCATGTTTCATATATCACTCTTTGTTTTTTAGTAATATTTTCTATTCCGTATTTATACGCACTATTAGGTATTTATTTCGCACTTTTCCGTTAATTTACGCACTTGTTACGGTTTATTAATTTAAAGTTTGAATTTTGTGCGCGGTCAAATGTAACATCGCGTGTTCGATCCCACGCGCGTTTTCGTCTTTCTCGCTCATAGATTCGATATTTATAAAAGCTATTTGTATAATGTGTAACCTTATTTACTACTTACACAGCTTATAGTTATTTTACATAAACGTCATTTTTTCGCCTTTTTGTCATTTACGGGATATTAGTACTGTCTTTAGTCGTTGTATTTGTATTCATCGTTCAATTAGTTAATTGTGTGTGTTGTTCTTTAGTCCAGCTTCTGTTATTTTTTGTTCTGTGTATTAGTTGGCTATTATTTCGTAGTTTTGGTATCTCGTCTGTATCTTGTATGTTTTAGTATTGCTCGTCTCCCTCGGAATTATTAATTTGCTTAATATTATTTCCACTGATTTGTTAGTTTCTGTTTATTTCCTCAAATCTTTATCCCTGTGTTTGGAATTTTCGGGTCAACTTGTACTTTTGTTTATCGAACGTTCAACTGTTTATTTTAGAGACATTTCGAGATTTACATATGCCCCATCTTCAAGGTTGATAATTTTCTACCACGTGCGGCTAATAAAAGGAAATTATGGAGTGCTTTTATAGGTGTAAATGTTTTCTGGTAAAAATGTATTGAACTGCCTTCAATTCTTACTAGTCCACACCATGATAATACAGACGTCCCAAAATGGCCGGCTAAAATCTTGGTCCATGGTCTGATGATGACCGTTGGAAACGTCAAACTATCGTTTAGCAGTTAAGCTTTGATATTAGACTACGTACAATTAGTTTGATGATTTTAACAAAAAAAAAATTGAATCCTTAAAATGTAATGACCGTCAATCAATGAATTTTTCCGGTGGAGCGAGTTTGTAAGGATCGGTCAAAAAATGTAACGCAATTTTTAAGTTATTTGTGCCGACGTTTCGACAATGTTTATTGTCATCAACAGGACAATTGTTGTTTGACGTCAGCAACAATAACTTAAAATTTGTTTTATATTTTTTGACCGATCCTCAAAACTCTTCACCGGAAAAAATTGAAATAACTAGAGCGACAATGTTTGGACAATGTTTATTGTCGCCATCAGGAAAATTGTTGTTTGGCGTCAGGAACAAATAACTTAAAACTTGTGTTATTTTTTTTGACCGATCTTCAAAATCCTTCACCGGAAAAAATTGAAATAACTACATAATCCAGGTAATAAGTGATGATCTACGTAACAAAATCTGTACAAATAGAAACTACGGTTAGTTAAAAATAATGAAGTTTGAAATTGCCCTTTGCTGGTGTTTAGTAATCGTATCCTCTTACATAAAGCGATTACTTCTTCTTCAATCAGATAGACGGCGAATCGCCTGTTCAGGTTGCAAAGAAATGTATCTATTTTGCCAAAGCTTCCTACGTCTTCCTATACTTGTTTGCCGAATAGTCTTCTATTGCCAACTTTTCTTAAGAAACCTGTCACCTGACATTATGTTCAGATGATCAATCCAGTTCTCTTTGTTTTTTTTTATGTTTGTTATTTGTCTTTGATACTTGTTTGTTCAACTCAGTGCATTAAGGTTTATATTAAAATACTGTTCTCAATAGGCTTTTAATGTACGTTATAATAAAGTAATATCCATTACAGTGGAGATTATACTCTTCTTCTTCTTCTTCTTCTTCTTCTTCTTCTTCTTCTTCTTCTTCTTCTTCTTCTTCTTCTTCTTCTTCTTCTTCTTCCTCTTCCTCTTCCTCTTCCTCTTTCTCTTCCTCTTCCTCTTCTTCTTCTTCCCCTTCCTCTTCACCTTCCTCTTCCTCCTCCTCCTCCTCCTCCTCCACCCCCTCTTCTTCTTCTTCTTCTTCTTCTTCTTCTTCTTCTTCTTCTTCTTCTTCTTCTTCTTCTTCTTCTTCCTCTTCCTCGTTTCTTCTTCATCTTCTTCTTCTTCTTCCCATTCCTCTTCACCTTCCTCCTCCTCCTCCTCCTCCTCCTCCTCCTCCTCCTCCTCCCCTCTTCTTCTTCTTCTTCTTCTTCTTCTTCTTCTTCTTCTTCTTCTTCTTCCATCAGAGAGTAGACGAATTGCCTGTTTTCTGTTCCCAAAGGAAATACATCTACATGACCAATGGTGCCTAGGTATTAGTACACCTTTTTGTATTGCCAAACTTCCTTAGGCAACCTGCCATCTGACACCATCTTCAGATAAGCAATCCATCTCTATTTCCTGCAATACGATCTAGGATATTATAAATTATTAACTAGTTCATCGACTTTGTTGTAGACTTTATCTCATACAGGCTTTTGTATACAGGCTTTAACAAATCGAAAGAGTTTACCTCTTATGCCTGTATCCTACTCAAATATTTCTTTGCCGGAAAGTAAATTTCAGGCCGGTAGAGTAACACCGGCAAAGCAGTTACCTTAAAGTCTTATAGACGCGTTTGTTTCCTTATTTTCCTTGAAAACGCTAGATGTTATATACGCAATATAAATTTTATTGTACCCGTGTGGAATTGCTAGTCTCCCATCGGGCGCCTCCACATGTGGCGGATAGGGGTATGCTCACCAGATATGATGGATACCTACCGTTGAAATAAAATACACGGGGCGGACCAAAACTAACAGCTGCTGCCTTTTAGTTGGATATCGGTTTATCAAAGGCTGAAGGAAGTAAACCTTGATTAAAAATTGCCTGGTCCTCCAGGTTGGGGGTTCATGCAATGGGCCAATCTCTCATTTATTGGAAAAAGGAAAATGTTAAAAAACCAAAAAGATTGCAGCCGGATGGCTTCAATAAAGGTAATGATAATTCAATCACTTCTATAATCTTTAGTTCCAAAAAATGTATAAACATTGCACAGCCGGAATAATAAGGAAAAAAGTTTATTAAAAACGTTACCTCTATTCGCGAAGATGTCAAAGAGAGGTGTATCGAAACGTAAAGGTATAACAATGAAATAGGAAGATAAAAAGAATCTCCATTATGTTTTTACACATTTCCAAATTAGGGAAGAGGAGGAATAGATAAACAGACATAGAAAGAAAGCAGACAGTAAAGAGAGTAAGAAAGTTTTAGATCTCTGGATAAAGAGAGAAACAAGAAAGTGAGAGAGGATCGAAAGTACATATACTTTTTTGGGTTTATTCTTTATTTATGTAAAGAAAATAGTGTTTTATTTTTCAATAATGACATTGTTTTATATCATAGCGACAATCGACGGCAAACGATGAAGCTCACGCGCTCAACCGCAAGAAAAATTGTCGAGATTATAAATTAAAAGTTTCAGTTTACGAGCACGAGCGGCAAGCGAACACGAACTTAATTAACACACTCAAAACAAGACGACGTGTATGAGCGTCGGTTTTATTAAGTAAATGGCTCCAGTTTCAGAGGTGCAAACGGCACGTTTTGTGTAAGATGGCGCTATTCTCCCATATGCGTCCTCCTCGCAGTCAGGATTCCTTCATTTCCCAAGACGCACTCACAACGCGGACGAAAACAAGAGAACATCTTTAATATTTCAAACTTTTACTTTATGGTACCCTCTCCTCCCATCGTATCAGAGAATTTAACAGCAAACGTGGCACGGTAAACATAACAACGGTTCCTTCACACCCCATTCTCGCTCTCTCTCTTTCTTTGTTTTTCTAATTTTCATTTTCTCTCGTCCTGAGCGTGAGTTTAACTTATGAGAGCCGTGTAATACCAAACAAGAAAGAAACCTTACGTGTTCGTATTAAAGGAAATTGACTCTTTTTGAAAGAAATAAACTTCAAAGAGATTTTTCGCATTAAACTTAAATTACTTTCCAGGGTTGCCTAAAAAGCAAAATTGCCTAACAAGCCTCACACAGCAACAACATAAAACACACACATACACCAACATACATTAGTGGTTTTGAAACATATTCTTCTACTACAAACTCAAAATGGATTTGAGCAAAATTCTAGTCACCTATTAATCTATTAAAAATTTGAATTATTTAATATTGTTTACTATTTTTTTAATAAAGACGTATTGTTTCCTTGCTTGGAACATGTTTTGGGAAGTAGACATTGTTCCAATCTCCATGGGATGCACAACAATTGGTACAAGACGTTCCAATTAAGGAAACAATATATCTTGATTGAAAAAATAGTAGTAACTGTTAAATAATTTACAAATCAAGAAATTTACTGTAGCGTTTGTATTAAAAAGTTAAAGTAGGAAAGGCGTAAATCTTTCAATTAATCTACCCTACATTGTTGAGTTATGTATATGGTGCAGAAAAAAGCATTCTCCGATTCTTATTCATTTTGAATGTCATGTCTTGCCGGTTATAAAACTTTTTGAATTATTTAATTTTACAATCAAGAAAACAAAATTATCTACATTTAATACAATATTCTATTTAAGGTAAATTGTATTTTAAGATGAAGTATATTATATTTTTTTAATTCGGGTTAAAACGTCCTGTGACGTTGCCCGATGCCTAATTGCCAATATCTCCTGTCGTTGGATTTTTCTTCGGTTAGACCTCGTACACTCATTGATCTCCTTACACCCTGTATCCATGTTACTTTTGGCCTTCCCCTTTTTCTGTTTTCCTGTGGTATCCATTTCATCACTCTCTTTGGCAACCTCTCCTCCCCCATTCACTGCAAGTGCCCATACCAAATTAATTGTTTTTTCTCGAGGTGTTCTAAAACAGTTCATTTTATATTCATTTGTTGCTTAATTGTTTCGTTTCTGACCCGGTCTAATTTTTATGTTCTACATATTCTTCTTAAGGCGTCCATTTCTGTGGCTTCTATCTTTCTTTTCAGATGTTTTTTCATTCTCCATATCTCAGACCCAAATACTAATGTGCTCTTAATCGTTGTGTTGTATATTCTCATTTTCCTTTGCTTTCCTATTTCGGTGCTCCACAGTATTCCATTTGGAGACTTAATTATTGTTCTCGCTTTGTTTACTCTACACTTTATTTCAGTATCGTCTGTCCCTTCCTTGTTAAAATTGATTCCCAGATATTTGTAATTCTCACATTTAGCTACAATTTCACCGCTTTCCAATACTATGTTGGTCGTGTCCTCTCCTATACACAAATATTATGTTTTTTCCACATTCATCTGTAGTCCCCATTTTTCGTATTCTTCCTTCAGTTTTCTTGCCATGTATTCTAAGCCATCTTCGTCATTTGCGCATATTACTTGATCATCTGCAAACTGAAGTGTATATAGACAGGTGTCATCTTCGATTCGGATGCCCATTCCACTGCATTTCTTTATGCAGGTTGTTAAATCTATGGGGGCATATATTTTAAAAAGTGTTGGGGAAATGCAACAACATCCTTGTAGCAGACCTTTGTTGACTGTAAAGGGTTCTGATATTTTACTTTCGAATTTCACTGCAGATTTCAGGTTATTGTATAAGTTTTGGACAGCCTTTACGAGGGTATGATTGATGTTGGTATTTTGAAGCACTTCCCATAGTTTTGATATTGGTATGTTATCATAGGCTTACATATGTTATCATATTATATTTAAATTTAAAAATGTTTAAATTGTTGTACTGTAACCTGGAAATTTATGTGCAGTTTTAACACATTTCAACTAGGCTAGTCTAGGTTTCCTTCAGAACACAAAGTTAATTGGGTATAAAACTTGAGGGATAAAATCAACATCTTACAATATATCGAAATAATTTTAATTTTCCTTGGTACTAAAACCATAATGCTTTACACTACCCGAATCTCTAGTTTTATTAAATCATCTGTCTCTCGGTTTATGTAATACATTTTCATTTAATTTTTGGTACATTAGAATTACACAGGTGCTACACACGCGAAGGCGCGCTTAACCCTTCGCATAGTAATCACGTATAGGTATGTTTTTCTCACAGGGGCCAATGTCAGTGATTACGTAATGTACGATTTCAACTTCCCCTGTCACTGTGTTGTCGACATATAACGTTAGCTCTGATGTTATTCATGCTGCATTCTAGTGGACTGTTTTCAACATTCAGTATTCATTCAGTCACGGTGTTATGTAATATATGTAGCCATGGTGAAAAATCTGCGTTCTGTCACAGTGTTTTGGTGCGTTGTGCTGAAGTGTGTTTAGAGGTTATGTTGTTGCGGTTACTTTACGAAAGTATGCATATGTGAAAAGTGTTTTCTTTTTTAAATAAATCATGTTGTTCATTTTATGAAAATTATACAATG
The DNA here is from genome assembly GCA_034769895.1 of Magicicada septendecula. NCBI lineage: Eukaryota > Metazoa > Arthropoda > Insecta > Hemiptera > Cicadidae > Magicicada > Magicicada septendecula. Next base: position 1,429,999,445 of record CM068367.1, on the reverse strand, counting down.
TGTAAAGTTTTATTTCAGTAGCGATTTAAGTGTTTCTGATAAACTACCTTTGAAAAATTCTAACTGTATTTGACTGAGAACGAAATTCGTGAATATAATATTACGAACTATGAATCGGGTGACGAAGTGTCTATTTTTCACAAATTGTTAAGTAGAGGTGATCTATTTAACACTATGTATATGCTTTTTATCAGCTTTCCTGTAATTAAAGTTGATAATTTAGTATTGAATTACGTTTTACAAAGTTTCAAAAAATTTCCACTATCAAAGGTATAACATACTTACCGAGTTGTCACTGATCAAAGGGTTAAAAGTTTACCTAATGGTTGTTATTAGCAGTAGTCTATTGCTCAGTGTTTTGAGCAATTTCCCAACAACATTATATAAGTAACATTTCCCAGTTGTACTAATAAAATGATCCCCAAATAAACGAAATTATACTCGCAGATGAAAGTGTTTCTATGTCTACAACAGTTGAGACCAATCATAGTACAATGAGGTCAGTTGGAACTGAGCTCAGTCTGTCTACGATACTTATTCTACTTGCTAATGTAGACAATATTCATTAGATTAGAGAATTCATTGTTTTTAATCGAAACTACTTAATGCGACCCAACACGACAATCGCTTCACTAATGACACATCCAAAATATATGTTTCATTGCTTCGAATTACTACTGCCGGCGTAACTATATAGCCACTATCAATTGACAGACCTTGCCACTATCTTTTGCAATCATTAACTCTCAATTAGTTCAAACTTGCAACGACGAGACGTGTCGAACAATGAAGAGTGTGACTCAACGTGTTTCCTGGCCAGCCGAGGAGGTGTGTGTGATTCTGCCATGGCCGCACTGAAGTATTCTCTAGACATTCCGAGTGCTTGTTGACGCAAATTATGGAACACCGGCAGAATATAAATAGGCAACAGTTGCCGCTTAGAAGTTAGTTTACTGCGGGCGATTACTCTGTGCGTTTCAAGTGGCTGTTAGTGAAAAATAATTATTGTTCGGGACTCTATTAGCTGACATTATTATTGCTTGTGGACGTGTGGACAAATTTAACTGAATTATTGCACGAGTATAATCTTGTTGAATAACTTATTGAACTCCAAATTGTTAATTTTGATTAATTAAAACTCAGTGATTTAATTGATGTCTTTATTTTATTTTCACTGTACCATACGACGATCAGTTTGACCGTCCGGTCTTAACAATATGTTTACATTATTTTCTTCTTGCTTCTTGTCTCATTTTTCACTTTAAAATGTATTAACTTTATCATATTGCATGTACTGCTTCTATTTACCATTTCGATGAAGAAGAAGAGGAATAAAGAAGAAGAAGAAGAAGAAGAAGAAGAAGAAGAAGAAGAAGAAGAAGAAGAATGAGAAGAAGAAGAAGAAGAAGAAGAAGAAGAAGAAGAAGAAGAAGAAGAAGAAGAAGAAGGAAGAGGAGGAAGAGGAGGAGGAGGAGGAGGAGGAGGAGGAGGAGGAGAAGGAGAAGAAGGAGAAGAAGGAGGAGAAGGAGAAGCAGAAGAAGAAGAAGAAGAAGAAGAAGAAGAAGAAGAAGAAGAAGAAGAAGAAGAAGAAGAAGAAGAAGAAGAAGAAGAAGTCAATAGTTTACAGAGCGGTAGTATAATTTATGGCAACAGTTACAACTGACGTTTGAAAAAAGAAAGAAATGTACAGTTTATTAAAGTGGTTCGGAGACCGTTATCTTCGAAATAGGCCTATATTGTTCGCTTGAACAGCTTTCCTATAATACCCCTATTTGATGGTACCGCGCAATCTAGAATGGGACGAAGCAAAGAGGGAGGCGTTAAGTGGTGATAAGTACAGACGGTTGCTTTTAGTAACGGCGCAGCGAAAACAAACGACAAACTGTGCCCCATGCTGTTCTGTGCCGTGTTGTCGCATTAACAGTTTTAACATATTGACGGCGAACGAATTGCCCTCTGCCCGCCGTTATGTAGAAAAGCACAGCACTTAGCATTTGTTAATTACCAGCAGGGAGCGCTAGTAAAGATGTTGCTGATGACAAAGTAAACAGCCCCGATCCCAATGCAAGAACAACAGGTCTCCTCCCCCACTCGTTCTCATCAAAACTGTATTTTATGTATTTTAATCAGTATTGAACATTCAATTCTTCTTCTTCTTCTTCTTCTTCTTCTTCTTCTTCTTCTTCTTCTTCTTCTTCTTCTTCTTCTTCTTCTTCTTCTTCTTCTTCTTCTTCTCCTTCTCCTTCTCCTTCTCCTTCTCCTTCTCCTTCTCCTTCTTCTTCTTCTTCTTCTTCTTCTTTATCGAAGTGGTAAATAGAAGCCGTACATGCAATGACGAATATGCTAAAATTAATACATTTTCTGGCGAAAGATGAGACAAGAAGCAACAAGGAAATAATGTAAACATATTGTTACAAAGGTCAAACTGATCGTCGTATTGTACAGTGGGAAAAGGTCAAAAGAAGATTAATGTGCGATAGATGAACACTGCAACGACAGTCAATAATAGAGATTAGACATCGGACGACGTCGTAGCACGTTTTGACGCCGAATAAAAAAATGAGTATAATCTGTTCCTTAACCTGTCACGGCCGGTGTCATAATTATCCAAATTATTATCCCCGCTCTGTAAGGCCGTGGTCTACTATAATTCTCATGCTGATGGATGTTATAATAAGATGTTTTGACTTCACCACTGGAGGGCACCTTAGTGAAACTTAATGTAACGTACTCCAAACAATAGTTCCTAACTTAAAAACTTACAAAATCCTCTTTGTAAGCAGATACTTTTGAATCCGAAAGACCTGGTCAGCAGGTGAGCTGCTCCTCATCTTATCATTTCTGATCTACTGTTTACGCCCGAAAAGCAAAGACTGCTAAAATGATTGAAATATTCTTTAACCATTTGCAGTCTTTATCTCATACCCATGTGGTTCTTAATAAAATAATCAATTTTGTCTTTGTTATATTTTTCTTCATTTCTATTATTTTAGTTTATAAAATGTATTAATATATGTAGTAACATATTAACTAGTTACATTTACTTCTCTTGACCTACTTATGTAACTAATATTGTCTAAGTGTGTAGTCAAAATTCTTTTTCTATAAAGAAAACTGCTTAAAAACACCCTTAAATAATATTGCTACGACAATCACACCGTTTTCGACGAGCCCTGAGTGAGGTGTCTGTGTCAAGGCCGTTTACTTAAGTAGCACTCCAGACTGTTCGAGTACTTGTAAGTCTGCAAGTTATTCCGGCTCGCCTCGAAGGAATGTAAAATTATTCTAGTACTTCACCGGCCAATATATAAGCAACAGCGGCCGGCCTAGACATTTAGCTACACCTGTTAATATTGTATAGTGCGGATCAAATGATTGTTGCTGATTAGTGGAAAGGGATTATTGTGTTGTAATTAGTGCGGGACTGTTTAATAGTTGACATTATTATTTCGTGTGGACAAATTTAACTTGAATTATTGTATAAGAGTATTGTTAGTTGTGACTACTTAAAGGTTATTAGTGACTTCATTGTTGTCTGTATTTTGTTTCCACTGTACAATACGACGATGCGTGAGACCGTAGTAACAATATTGTTGAACGCATAAATACTAAAAGTAAAATGATGTCGATAATATCGACAGTGTCAATACCAAGTTGCGGGGAGTTTAAGGAGATATACACGATTAAAACCCATTTAAGTAACATTATTTATTATTACAACAAAACGTCTTATAAATAAGAGCCTAGTAATCTGTCTTGACTGTAGTGAAGAGTAAAAAAGCAACAACTTATGTGTTCATAAACCCTTCGTCCTAAGAAGTGCCAAATAGTCCGTACAATCTTAACTATGCTAGCATAAACACCACCCTAGAATTCCTGGAGTAGTTCATCCAACGTATGGAGTTACCAATATAAATAGACGAGAGGCAAGGAAATAATTAAAATGTTAATACAGTAACAAGCTGTGTAATAACACAAAATACTATTGGACGACAGTCTACATAATCTGTGTGTGTGTGTTTCTGTATTTATATGTTTATAAGAGTGGCAGTGCGTTTTATTGAACCGTGCAATTTACGCTCTGTTTCATATTCTCATTTTGTGCAGCTAAAATATTTCATTAATTTTCCACGTAAACGTTTTCTCTGGACACACTTTCATAAACACTGCAATTTCATAAAATTACTGTAAAGAGAGCGTGTGTTATACAGTGTTACAATCAGTGGCGAAGCTCTTTAATGGGTAGGCAAAAATCTTATATTAAATTTTTTTTAAGGAATCACTAAATGGATGGTGGCTCAAATCGGGCGCTGAGGTAGAGTTTGCTGTAAGCGAATGGTTCCACAAACAGCCGTAAGAATTTTACTAGCAGGGAATCTACAGGTTGATTCAACAGTGGAAGTCTTAATGTTAATGGAGACTTCTTTTAAAATCGTTGAGTAAAAAATGCTTTACAGCTCTATACGTGTTTCTATTGAACAATCCTTGTATTAGTCATACACAATAATACAACTGATTGAACTTCAAATTTTTAAACTTGATTAGTTTCTATATAGAGTATACGTTTAATGTTACAAATAATTCAAATAACAATCTTGACCATCTGTTAGTTCAGCGGAATAACAGGGACACTTTTAATAACCCCATAAAATAAACACACTTATAAACAACACAGCGCGCTTTAACTTGAATGTTTGGACCACAGAAGTGAGGCATGCCTCAACGCTCCATGTGTACAGCGCGGGACAATCTCCCCTCCCTTCACTTCCCTATCACTCCAGCACATTGCTTACATACGATGATACAAAAAACGCTGAGGCAAGTTCAGGTTGCCTCATTCGCTTTAAACGAGCTATGCCGAGTCTCACCTGTCACCATCTAGCGGTCGCTCAGTAAAGCACGTTTCGGCCTAATAAATTCGACAGTCGCGGTAACAATGTATAATCTTTACGTTATGTAGTTCATATGTATTTATAATTTTTATTCTACAGAATTTTTTAGGGTAGGCATTGCCTCCATGTAACTTCGCCACTGGTTACAATATGCGTTTCAATTCTGCGCATGCGCACACACAGCACGTTTCTTCATCTGTAGCATTACAGTGGAAAACTGTGTACTCCACTCCAATACCACACTATCCGCAGTAGACATATTTTGACATCAACCACATACTCACATTCTCAATATTTCTACTTTTTTATAAATAAAACATAGAAGCTCTGTTAGCGATTAAACCTCGAGAACAGAATACAGCATTCTGTGCTTGGAATCCAACCACCTGGCTATATTCGAGATTAGCCGTTGGTCCATTGTCCTTTCTGTATCACTTTCTTTCCATCCGGTTTGCCATCCATACCGCACTGTACTAATTCCCGTACCTATAGTCGTATCCTGTCCGTAACTATGGTATTTCCACCCGATTTCATTCTTTGGGACTTTCAAGTAGAGTACATACAATAAATTTCTTTTAAGGATGTTACCAGAGTCCTGTACACGTAGACGTAAACATCTTGTGGACGTTATAAGTACAGTATACTGTTGCATACTGTTTCCGTTCTTAGCTTAATCCTGATGTAAACAAACCCACGTGGCTCATCTGAAACGCTATTGGTCAGGGGCGTTGACATTTTTCACACAGTAATCTGTTACAAACATGTGCAGAATGTCTGTACAGTCATGTGAGAGTTGTCATTACTGCGACAAGTGGTTTTGATTACGTTTAATAATAAACAGTAAAACTTTATCGCTGCTAGCAAAATGAACATAAATTTAAAAAGTTTTTAGTAAACGATATTGACGAAACATGTCGTCAATAACAGGGTACGCCATTTTAAAACTTCCTCCTTATCACTGTATTCTGAATCCCATTGAACAAATATGAATTTCGGATTGTCTCTAAGGGTGCAACTTATCACAGCAGGAATGCTGCCTGTAGACATCATGGTATCGTGGTACCGGAGAAGAGGATGATGCATCAGTGTAGTAGGTGCGAAAAAAAAATTAAAGTGGAAACTAAGCATAGTTTAGTTTCAAATTACAACAAGCCAGTTGAAAGGATATGTTATCCATCACAACACGACATATAAGCTGCATGATGTAAAACAACTGATAGAGAAGACGGTAAATGAAATAACGAAGGCTAAAATTGCATTCGTTGTGTTGAGCATGTGTTCAAGGAAGAAGATAAGGAAATCATGTGAAATTACAGCCGCCGTGGACAATCTTATCATTCACACTGCTGACTCAAGTGTTGATTCAATATATGAAAGGCATTGAATTAAGATGCCGACTCTCTGTCAGCAGCTGATAATACACAGTACACTGGCAATTATCACAGCTTCTATTTTTGCTTATCTCGGCTACTTTATTTATTTTTTCTTGCGATATGCAAACAGTGAATAAAAGAAAGCCATTCTTATTCACTCCATCTTATAAAATATGTCATTATCGCTCTGACAATCACATAAATATTACTTTGGTCAGGACAAATTATTACAATTTACTTGTGTTTATACAGTATCAATAAATGTACCCTGCCTGTACTCCTTCTGTCAGAGTGACACGCCTCTAATTCAAGCAGAAAAAAGCGTTTCAGATGTGCCACGCGTGTATGTTTACATCAGGATTAAGAAAAACGGAAACAGTATACAAAGATAGTATTGCCTGGAAGAGGATTTGACAGAAGGAATTTACATTAATCAGGGAGTGTGCCAAGCTTATAGCATTACTCTAACACTATTTAATATCTATATTTATAGACTGAAAAAGCAAGGCACAAACTATTAGACTTACCATTCAGGTTTAAATTATAATGTAGTCTCTTCTATATTTTCTGTATTGTACTATCTGTGATTTCTGTTCTGTATGTTTTTGTATTCGTGCCATTAATAAGTGTTAATGTCAACCTGTATATGTGCCTTATGGGCCCAGTGTTTAACATTTGAACTTATTGTATCATGTCACAAGGAAGTGGAAGTGATTTTTGTTCGTTTGTTTACATGTTTTATCATTTAGTTTTGTATTTTGTGTACCTCTTGAATCTATTATCAAAAACAAGAAGAGCTGTCAATGGTCAGCTCTTCGTAATCCTGTGTGTGTTGTCAGCCAATTTGTTAAATGTTCGCTTAGTCGAACAGATTACAGATCTCCAATAAATAAAAAAATAAAAAAAATAAAAAATCTAACATACATATCGATTACATAGTCAAAAAGTAGAAATTACGATTGTCTCCGGGGATAAAAATAAATAATACAACATACTTGAACACAATGCTGTTTGTGGATGACAAAGTAGTCAACGAATGGGAGCTCCAGAGATCAATGTACCACTTACAGAAAGTCTATTCAAATGATAACATAAAAATATCTGTGAAGAAGACAAAAACTATGACACTTATGGTCAAATACCCCGTTACGGACAAAATATTAATTGGATAGTAACAGTATACAACAAGTGTCACATTTCCGCTGTCTTGGCTGTGACGTTACTTATGACGTGGTTACGATACTGATCATTATGTTTCCTAAGTTTCAGTGAATATCTAACACAATTCCTCTAGCGCTGTCAAGAAAAACAAGGAAAGAAACTACAATTTTACAATGTAATGTCTGTACCAGTGTTACTGTGTGGTTCTGAAACTTTGCTTCCGACGAAGCAATATCTGTGTAGAGTACGGGCATCGAAGATGTGATTCTTGCGATCTGTTAAAGAGATGCTGCACATGAAGCGATAGACTCTACAATGAAGACATTCGTAAAGATTTGAACATTTTTAATGTGCTAGGTTGTATTGCAGAATGCGCAAGGTTGTATTGCAGAATGTGCAAGGTTGTATTGCAGAAAACAAAGAAATATGGATGGCTCATCTGAATGGGATGCCAGATGGCAGGTTGCTTAAGCAAGTTTGGCAACGAAGTATAGGAAGATCTAGGAAGCGTTTATGTTAGTGAATGTTAGAATGTTTAAAAGGAATAAATCCCAATGTTAGTACCAAGACACGTGTTGTTCAATCAAATATATTGCAACTCACCGTCTGCGGCTTTTTGAAACAACGTCTTCACTATAAAGTTGACATGTTTCAGGACACTTGTCCCGTCCTCAGAACTTGTTTTAATCCTATTAAAATTTTTCGTTCCTTAATATAATTCAAATTTGTTAAAGGAATAGAGGCGTGAACATTATTATACCGATTTTTAATGATTTTATTGAGTTTTTCGTTTATTAAGAATCGTGTCTCGTCTCGATCTTTTTGGTCAACCATTGCTTTAACGACAGTCTCTGCATTGATAATTTCAGCAATGATGTGCTTATGATTGAAACTCGATTTGTGTATGGGAAGATTATATTTCAAACCTTTGCTCAATAAATCAGTTTCATCAGTATTTAAAACAATTGAAGTTAAATTCTGCAATCGCGTATAAAATTTGTGTTTACACTTGATATTGCTGGATATCGGTAACTGATCATTCAACAACCTTTGTAGTTTATCTGATTGCTTTATACGCATTCGATAAACTATTCGCCTGACGTCATTGTTTATAAAATCCAGATAATGATTCAGTACGGCTGGATGCGTGTTATCTAATAATTGTAAATGTAATTTGTATAATGTATAATTTAGGTTTGACTTTTTAATGTATAGAGACTTAATTTCTTCTTTAACTCTGTAAATTTCTGCATGTTTTTTGGTTTTTGATTCAGCAATAGACGAACCTTTAAGTCTTATTATAGCATAATTCGGTATAACATTGTTCTTCAAACAAGAGTTGTTGAACTTAAAGTTCAAATATATTGCAACTCACCGTCTGCGGCTTCTTGACACAACGTCTTCACTATAAAGTCAAATATATTGCAACTCACCGTCTGCGGCTTTTTGAAACAACGTCTTCACTATAAAGTACATCGTGTAACAGTGGCGCTCGTTTTTTAAACATTTATATTGGATTTTAATATTTTAATTATTTGACAACTGTATCAACGTTAAATGATACACGAATATTTTAAGTTCTGAGGATGGGACAAGTGTCCTGAAACATGTCAACTTTATAGTGAAGACGTTGTTTCAAAAAGCCGCAGACGGTGAGTTGCAATATATTTGATTGATTGTTAGAAGTTCGGGAAGAAGATAAAGCCTTGACTGTTGTGTCTGTTATATAATAATTATTCTACATCTATATTAGTAATAATCCATTATATTATTTTGTCACTTATTAAGGTTGAAATAGTTTTGATCAAGTCATTTCAGTCAAAAAATGTGTAAGTTAATCTGTTATTGTAGGTTAATCTGTTATTCACAGCAAGCTGTTGTGTACGAATTTCATCTGTCATAATTAGAATGTAACAAATAACCAAGGGGTAAACTCTACCAACCAGATAAATGTCACCAGCTGAGGTCTTAGACATAACAGATTTCACCTTCGGTTTTAGGCATTTCCATAAACAAATCGCACTTACAAGTGTAAAGTACAAAGTTCAGACAGGCACCCATTTTAGAGGATAATAGTGTGTAGCACACACCAGTAATCGGACGACAGACTCATTTCTAGAGAGTTCGTAACTATTGAAGAGTAAGTATAATAGACAGATACAGAGATAGATAGATAGACAGACAGATAAAGAGAGAGAGAGAGAGAGAGAGTGTGTGAGAGAGAGAGAGAGAGAGAGAGAGAGACATACAGATAGACAGACAGACAGACAGACAGACAGATATACAGTCAGACACACAAAACACGTTCCATCTACGATCGCTAATTGGTTGGATCGTTACTAGACAATATTTTGGTTTTCAGCAGAAAAAATTGTAGAGAGTCGACCACGGAAATACAGATAGGTAGATAGATACAGAGGGAGAAGGGAGAGAGACAGAGTGAATGCGAGAGAGAGATGTGTGTGTGTATTTAAATGAATGTCGTCAGACAAAGTGTGAAAAGGGGGTGGTAAATAGGGTGTGAAATTAATGGGGTGTGTAAACAACACAGCACAACGCGTCCAGTCTTAATCACCATCAACAGTGTTGTGTGTAGTTAATTTTTTGTAACGGCCTTGTTGTGCCTCCTTAACGACTATTTGCTAACACGATCCCTAGTAATAGTAGTAGTATGCCCAAGCGGTGTTCTTCTTCTTCTTCTGAGAGTTCCTATTCGTTTCGGATGTTGGATACCATACAGACTATTTTAACTTTCTGTACTGCTGCACGCAATATGTCAGCTGCATTCATACAAAACCAGGTCCTTTTCCTCAGCCATGAGTTCTCGGTCGCCCAACTCCTCTCTTTGTAAGTACTTTTCCCTGTAGCATAGACTGCAATAAGTAAAATCTCTGTTCATTTCTCATGAGATATCCTAGATACTGAAGCCTTGTTATCTTCACTGTATTAATAACTTTACTTTCTATCTTCATCTTTCTAAGAACTTCAACAGTAATAATATGTGCTGTCCATAAAATGCTCAGTATTCAGCGGTAAAGCCACATTTCGTAAGATTCACAGTTTTTTGTTGTGGCTTTAGCCAATGTCCAAGATTCTGCACCGTAGAAGAGAACCGAGAATACGTAGCGGCGTATTCGGTGTTCAGTCTCGTAAAAAGTGAGTTTTGCTGAAACGCTAGCTATAAATAAAGTGCTTAAAATAAAGGAGTAAGAAACCTAAGAAAGAAATTGAGAAGGCCTCGTGAATAGGGGTGATGAAGACCTCGTTACGTGGATTTATTCCTAGACTGTAGATCTGGTTTTGCAACCTCAATCCGAATTCAGATATGTGACTATGCGGGTTAGAAAAAACAAATACGGCAGATCGTGGCCGAACGATACCCGACGCTTTCTTCCAACACTCTGTCGCTTTTGCGGCCTGAAGAAGATCCCCGAGGGTGGGATCCAAAACGTTGCCGGCGATGTCGCCAGTCAATAGCACCAGATCACACGGCCTAACACCTCGTTGCCGGCGATGTCGCCAGTCAATAGCACCAGATCACACGGCCTAACAGCCCGTTGCCGACGATGAAGCCTGTCAATAGCACCCGATCACACGGCCTAACATCCCGTTGCCGGCGATGTCGCCAGTCAATAGCACCCGATCACACGGCCTAACATCCCGTTGCCGACGATGTCGCCAGTCAATAGCACCCGATCACCCGGCCTAACAGCCCGTTGCCGACTATGTCGCCAGTCAATAGCACCCGATCACACGGCCTAACAGCCCGTTGCCGACGATGTCGCCAGTCAATAGCACCCGATCACACGGCCTAACATCCCGTTGCCGACGATGTCGCCAGTCAATAGCACCCGATCACACGGCCTAATATCCCGTTGCCGATGATGTCGCCAGTCAATAGCACCCGATCACACGGCCTAACAGCCCGTTGCCGACGATGTCGCCAGTCAATAGCACCCGATCACACGGCCTAACATCCCGTTGCCGACGATGTCGCCAGTCAATAGCACCCGATCACCCGGCCTAACAGCCCGTTGCCGACGATGTCGCCAGTTAATAGCACCCGATCACACGGCCTAATAGCCCGTTGCCGACGATGTCGCCAGTCAATAGCACCCGATCACACGGCCTAACAACCCGATCACACGGCCTAACATCCCGTTGCCGACGATGTCTCCAGTCAATAGCACCGGATCACACGGCATAACAGCCCGTTGCCGACGATGTCGCCAGTAAATAGCACCCCATCACACGGCCTGGCATCCCGTTGCCGACGATGTCGCCAGTCATTGGCACCCGATCACACGGCCTGACAGACCGTTGCCGACGATGTCGCCAGTAAATAGCACCCCATTACACGGCCTAAGGCCCGATCGCACGGCCTAACATCCCGTTGCCGACGATGTCGCTAGTCAATAGCACCCGATCACACGGCCTGGCATCCCGTTGCCGACGATGTCGCCAGTCAATAGCACCCGATCACACGGCCTAACATCCCGTTGCCGACGATGTCGCCAGTCAATAGCACCCGATCACACGGCCTAACAGCCCGTTGCCGACGATGTCGCCAGTCAATAGCACCCGATCACACTGCCTAACAGCCCGATCATACGGCCTAACATCCCATTGCCGACGATGTCGCCAGTCAATAGCACCCGACCACACGGCCTAACAGCCCGATCGCACGGCCAATCATCCCGTTGCCGACGATGTCGCCAGTCAATAGCACCCGACCACACGGCCTAACAGCCCGTTGCCGACGATGTCGCCAGTCAATAGCACCCGATCACACTGCCTAACAGCCCGTTGCCGACGATGTCGCCAGTCAATAGCACCCGATCACACTGCCTAACAGCCCGATCACACGGCCTAACATCCCATTGCTGACGATGTCGCCAGTCAATAGCACCCGACCACACGGCCTAACAGCCCGTTGCCGACGATGTCGCCAGTCAATAGCACCCGATCACACTGCCTAACAGCCCGATCACACGGCCTGACAGCCCGTTGGCGACGATGTCGCCAGTCAATAGCACCCGATCACACGGCCTAACTTCCCGTTGCCGACGATGTCGCCAGTCAATAGCACCCGATCACAAGGCCTAACTTCCCGTTGCCGACGGTGTCGCCAGTCAATAGCACCAGATCACACGGCATAACAGCCCGTTGCCGACGATGTCGCCAGTCAGTAGCACCATATCACACTGCCTAACAGCCCGTTGCCGACGATGTCGCCAGTCAATGGCACCCGATCACACGGCCTAACAGCCCGTTGCCAACGATGTCGCCAGTCAATAGCACCCGATCACACGGCCTAATAGCCCGTTGCCGACGATGTCGCCAGTCAATAGCATCCGATCACACGGCCTAACAGCCCGATCGCACGGCCTAACATCCCGTTGCCGACAATGTCGCCGGTCAAAAGCACTACATCACACGGCCTAACAGCCCGATCGCATGGCCTAACAGCCCGTTGCCGACGATGTCGCCAGTCAATAGCACCCGATCACACGGCCTAACAGCCCGTTGCCGACGATGTCGCCAGTCAATAGCACCCGATCACACGGCCTAACAGCCCGTTGCCGACGATGTCGCCAGTCAATAGCACCCGATCACACGGCCTAACATCCCGTTGCCGACGATGTCGCCAGTCAATAGCACCCGATCACACGGCCTAACAGCCCGTTGCCGACGATGTCGCCAGTCAATAGCACCCGATCACACGGCCTAACAGCCCGTTGCCGACGATGTCGCCAGTCAATAGCACCAGATCACACGGCCTAACATCCCGTTGCCGACGATGTCACCAGTCAATAGCACCCCATCACACGTCCTAACAGCCCGTTGCCGACGATGTCGCCAGTTAATAGCACCCGATCACACGGCCTAATAGCCCGTTGCCGACGATGTCGCCAGTCAATAGCACCCGATCACACGGCCTAACAACCCGATCACACGGCCTAACATCCCGTTGCCGACGATGTCGCCAGTCAATAGCACCAGATCACACGGCATAACAGCCCGTTGCCGACGATGTCGCCAGTCAATAGCACCAGATCACACGGCCTAACAGCCCGTTGCCGCCGATGTCGCCAGTCAATGGCACCCGATCACACGGCCTAACAGCCCGTTGCCAACGATGTCGCCAGTCAATAGCACCCGATCACACGGCTTAACAGCCCGATCGCACGGCCTAACATCCCGTTGCCGACAATGTCGCCGGTCAAAAGCACTCGATTACACGGCCTAACAGCCCGATCGCACGGCCTAACACCCCGTTTCCGACGATGTCGCCAGTCAATAGCACCCCATCACACGGCCTAACAGCCCGATCACACGGCCTGGCATCCCGTTGCCGACGATGTCGCCAGTCATTGGCACCCGATCACACGGCCTGACAGCCCGATGCCGACGATGTCGCCAGTAAATAGCACCCCCATTACACGGCCTAACGGCCCGATCGCACGGCCTAACATCCCGTTGCCGACGATGTCGCCAGTCAATAGCACCCGATCACACGGCCTAACATCCCGTTGCCGACGATGTCGCCAGTCAATAGCACCCGATCACACGGCCTAACAGCCCGTTGGTGACGATGTCGCCAGTCAATAGCACCCGATCACACGGCCTAACTTCCCGTAGCCGACGATGTCGCCAGTCAATAGCACCCGATCACACGGCCTAACTTCCCGTTGCCGACGGTGTCGCCAGTCAATAGCACCCGATCACACGGCCTAACTTTCCGTTGCCGACGATGTCGCCAGTCAATAGCACCCGATCACACGGCCTAACTTCCCGTTGCCGACGATGTCGCCAGTCAATAGCACCCGATCACACGGCCTAACATCCCGTTGCCGACGATGTCGCCAGTCAATAGCACCCGATCACACGGCCTAACAGCCCGTTGCCGACGATGTCGCCAGTCAATAGCACCCGATCACACTGCCTAACAGCCCGATCACACGGCCTAACACCCCGTTGGCGACGATGTCGCCAGTCAATAGCACCCGATCACACGGCCTAACTTTCCGTTGCCGACGATGTCGCCAGTCAATAGCACCCGATCACACGGCCTAACTTCCCGTTGCCGACGATGTTGCCAGTCAATAGCACCCGATCACACGGCCTAACAGCCCGATCCATAATCAATTGACACCGGCCATGTGACCTTACAATACAAACATGGTTCAGAATTAAATATGAATTCATTGGGACTGTACATTGATGATGCGTCTAGTTAAATTAATTACCGTCTTGAACACAGTGTGCGCCGACCGGTGGAGTCTGGAACAGCCTCGGTGGTTTGATGAGTGTTAAGTGTCACGTAATTTGTCCTTCATCTCAAAGTAGCAGCAATATGTACGCACACACACACATTACAGCTGTACTCTGCTGGGATAGCCGAGAAACATGTATAATATTCTTTAATATTCTGTAACAATATTCTGAAGTCACCAGGTTTATTCAAAATCTTCTAACTGGGCTCATAAACGCTATTTTACCACATGTTAGACTACGGATATTCATGTTTCTTTATCTCAGATAGCATACAATTTAGAATCTTAAAGTTTTGCGCGTGCTAAGTATTTAAACACTATTTTTGCAAAAATACGTCTATAGAAGGCGTCAATTTATTGCCAAAATTCTTGTGGTATTTCTCGTTGGCTAAGAATAAAACTAATACACGTAAAACTTAATTAAACTATATTAATACACGTAGAACTTTATTAAAACTCGACAACAATAAATTGGCACATGTTTTTTGAAATTCATAAATAAATATTCAAGATAATGATGTCCTATATTCTTTACAATCATTATTTAAAGTGTTTAAAATGTTGAGGAAGGCACTCGTCTTGGACTTTGACTGAAGCCACAATTAAAAACAATGGAATCTTTCAAAATGTGGCTTTACCTTAGAAAACTGAGCATTTCACAGACAGCACATATAACTAATGTTGAAGTTCTTAGAAAGATGAGGAAAGAAATTGAATTTATTAACATAGTGAAGATAAAAAAGCTTCAGTATATGGGACATCTCATGAGAAATGAACAGAGAATTTGCTTATTGCAGTCCATACTGCAGGAAAGAGAGGAGTTGGGCGACCGAGAATATCATGGCTGAGAAATTTAAGGACCTGGTGTGGCATGAATACAATTGACTTATTCCGTGCAGCAGTACACAAAGTTAAAATAGTCTGTATGATATCCAACATCCGAGACGAATAGGAACTATCAGAAGAAGAAGAAGAAGATAATGACGTGATCTGCAGTAAACAGAGTTTACTAGTTTTACAATCGACAGAATTTTACTGATAATAATTTGCCCTTACATGATTTTGTCGGCTTTAATTTTGAGGCGGCAAAAGTGTTCAACTCCTGTATTTGTTAAAACTTACAATAGCACCTACAAACCCCAAATTTTTTTCACATCTTGCTTTTTGTAAGTTGAATACATATTTATCTCTCAATTTACAAAGGCCTTTTAATAACATCCATCACGTTTTGGGAAGTAATATACATATATCTCTTTACAAACACTATATTTGAGATTGCATTGTTTGAGGTATATTTATTTCTAATCATATCAAAAAACAACAACGACGATAATAATAATAATAATAATAATAATATAATAAAACCTATCCCGAAACGTCTCAGACAAAGAATACTTTAAAATAAATAAACTCAAATCAGCAAAGGACTTTACTCTAACCCAAGAACTGTACGAAAAGAAAAACCTTTCCAGAAGTGTGAAAGTCCGCCGTTATAGCGCTGTGATCAGACCGGCAATCATGTATGGAGTAGAAACAATGTGCTTTCAAAATTCGGAACATCTTCTTAAAATTGAACGAACAATTCTTTGGAAATGTATGTCCCCCAAAAAACGGAAGATGGGTACAAGCATAGACCAAAAGCAGAGCTGCACAGGATTGTGGTAGAAATGGAAACGGTTTTACATAGGAAAAGACTGAGATTCTTTGTACATACGGTTCGGTCCAGATTAAGTAAACAAATTTTCAACTATATTTGGCAACTTTACAGTGTGGACGGATACACCGAACAAGCCAAGGGGGAAATGATGGAACAGGGTGTCTCTTTGAACGACTGTGTAGATAGGAATACATACAGAAACAAAATTAAAAAGCTTGAGGTTCTCTGCGGTGAGAAGAAGACGAGAAAGGGGTGGGCAGTGGAAAGGAAGGAGGGGCATAGTGTGCGAATGAGGGCCTTCTGGTAGGAGAAGAAAGGAAATGATATTCACGTGGTCCACGGCTGGTATGTTCGTGCAAATAATAACAATTATAGTAATAATAATAATAATAATCAAAATAATACAATCAATCTTGATTTGTCTGTATATTTACTGTTTTATTGCTTAGGACAATGTTTAGTATTCGGAATAAGGAACAATAATGCATTAATAGAGCATCAAAGAATAAATTAGTTGGTGTTCATAGTATGTGTTATAGAAATTCAACGACGAATCTATATAGGTTAAAAATGCTACCAACACGCATAATACGGGAAGAAATCACATACACGGATTGGATTAAATGCTCGTATCGAACGCTCGCAAACCGTGCTCCGTAGACTACGTGCAGTGCAGCATACAAAACGTTCCATTTAGTAGAAGCCTTGTTAGCGACTGCCGATGGGAAAGTGTTGAGGAGGGTGAAAATGAAAGATCATAACCGAACCTGCTCGCATCTCGCGTCAAACGGCTTTCAAACTCAGCAGCCAGCACAAAAACTGCTGCAGCTGACGGGCTCGAGAGTGTAATTATAACACCTCCCCCCCCCCCCCCCAACGCACACCGTCTCTCACCGCCTGACTCACTTTTTTCTATTTCTTAGAATCTTGTTAACAAGAAACATAATACTCCTTGCTACACTGTCTGTGCGTTAAACTTGCTGGCTTTCAAAAAACTACACACGCTATCACCATTAACTTTTATGTTAAAGTAGAAATTTATGAATCTCATGACAAACGTCACAATTTATATCAGATCTATCCATCGATAATAAATGTTGCAGTTATGTTCAAGATTTCTAGCTTGATTCGTTCTAATTGTAACAATTATTTTAAATGAATATTATTGTTTCAATTATTGCCCATTTTGCTTAATATTAAACAAAACATATTCTTTAAATAAAGTAACAAATTCTGTCTTGGAAAATTAAATTTTAAAACTATAATAAAACCATAAACAACACAGTAAAATACAGGTCTCAGAAATCCCACTCTTAAGAGGAATTAAAAGGTGTCTAAATTGGACCGGATAAGAAATGAGGTCATAAAGGGATAAGTTAATGTTTTCAACTTGAAAAATTAAAAAGATTGTAAAGAACGGTGGAAAGAACACTTAGAACGAATCTCAGATTCCAGGCTGACCAAACAAGTCTGCAAATGTAAAGCTATAGGACACAGGTGTGTGGGTAGAGCCAGATAGAGGTGACTGTAGGATCTTTGAAGGAGGAAGAGGTAGCACCTTGCCTATGCCACGTTGCAAAGATGATGATGATGATGGTGGACTTTAGTAAATTATTGAAATGTGAAGACAATAATATAAAGAGAGTTAACATTATGTAAAATCTCTACTCGATGGGCGCGCAAATTTGTGAATGACAATCACAAGGCTGTAAGAGGGAACAACTTTCAGAAGCTCCTAGGATCACTTTCCAGCAGGGACAGACTCATTTTTCTGCAAGCTCACATATGTGAATTTATCCTAGGCACGAGTATTGAGTGGCGTGCAAAAGATGAAACAACTCAGTAAAGGCTAAAACATGTTTATGTGCTGGCAACCGTCTAACAATTGTATTCTAAGATGGTCAAACTATTGCGTACATCAGTTCTTTACGGGAACAAAGAACAATAAACGGTGCGTAATCGTCTCTGAACATCTGGACAATGTTAGAAAAGCGTTTCCATTTCAAAAGGAAACAAGATTAAGCCACCAGCGTCTTGCGTCTTTATGATAACGCCCTGGCCCCACACAACGCAAGCATAATTAGAAGAAATTCCCTAGAAGGCTTTTGATCATCCTACCAATAGTTGAGAATTATCATATTCGGATTTCCTCTTGCTTGAATCCTTCAAAAAAGACTTAAACGAGAAAACAATTTCAAGCGAGGAACAAGTGCAGAATGTCGTGTGCAATCGGCTACGAATACTTCCAAAAATGTGTATGTTAAAAGAAATAAGAAACTATATGTGAGATGGAAAAGCGTATAACAATGGAAAAAGCTCTGTAGAACAGTAGTTTTGTCTTTATTTTTATAAATATAAATCCAGTAAATCATTTCTCAAAAGTCTTATTTACATTTGATTTGCACTGGTACTAATATGCTAATGGGTTATCCACTGTCCTTAAATCTTAATTTAAATAAACATCAGGCACGTTTTGTTACGGATGGGCGTGCACATTTTATAATACACAGATGTATATAACAATAACGATCACACCAAAAATTTAACTCAACAATGTCGACAATAGTATTTTTGTTGTTGAACGCATTGTTGTATTTTGTTTTTCTTATTATTAAAAGCATTATTGTGGAGAGTATATACAGGTTCCGAGTAAACACTGTGGTCTTGATTCCTAAACTTTTTCTTATTACTTTGTTAAAAATAGTTTTAAATATATTCTAATCCTGCAAGCGTTTGTCCCTAAACAGTCGTTCATTGCCTGTCTTTTAAAGTAAAATTATTTGCAGCACACTTATATCTTTTCTACTGTTTTATTTTCTAACGTAAATGAACAGAACACCGTCATCAGAGACAAGTTATTTTTATTGTCTGACCCTTTATTATTCTTGACTGAAAGTCTTTGTATTTGGGTTCTGTTTTTTTTTTCTTACACTGCACTTAACTCTCCCTGTTAAATGCAGACGTTTCTTATTAACAAATAAACTACTTAAAAAGAATGCATTGTCTCTAAACCATTTCACTGCGTCTGTCTTGTCTTGATTTTAACACTTGCTTTGCCTTATTCTTTACTATTCTGACACATCATAGTTTTATTGCATCTTCAATGTCACCGACAGAAAAGCTCAAGCTTTAAAACCTGTATTCTTTGTATTATTTAAAATCTCTGGCTTACGTTAAGAAAGATGATGTGGGCGTTTGGTGAAGCGCACTACTACAAAGGTTTTTAATACACACAAAAACTTGGTAAGTTTTGCAATTTATTCTTAAGCTCTGACAATTGTTTCAGCCTGTTAGGGTATTCTCAAAGAGCTGCTAAGGACAACTAAGTATAAAGAATGTGTTAGAGGGTGCACGTGTCTTAAAGCTGTGTATTTGAACATGTGTGTGGTGTGTATGTTGGAGAGGTTGGAGGAGCTATCATAGGAAAGGTCAAGCGACTAAAGACTAAATATAACAGGAAAGCGAAATCTAAAAATTAATTAAACTGAATAACAGGTTTTGATAAAGGAGATGAAAAAGAATTCTGTCTGTTCATCATCATCATCATCATCACCACTCCAAGGACTAGGCCCAAGACCTGTTCCGGAACCCATCTTCTCCTCGGTCTACCGACATCTCACTTCCCAGTAGGGTGATAGCCCAAGGCAGCTACAGGTAGGCGGATATCAGGCATGCGATTCAAGTATTCAATCATCTCCTCTGTAACCTTAATTCAGTCCACAGTCCACAGACATTCAGTCTGTTAGTTTATTAAATTTTTGTTACATTAATTGCTTTTCTAATTTCTAAGAAATCCATATTTTACCTTTTGTATGTTGCGCAGTAGTATCGCGTTTTTAAGAACCTTTGTAGTAATACGAATTACCAAGTCACCAACATGTCTTCAATCAATATCGTTTATTACGTAAGTATAGATTTCAGGTAAAACATATTAGTCTGTAAGAGACAGTCTGTGCACAAAACGCTTTTCTTCTGCAAACGTTGTTTCACACACACACACACACGCGCGCGCGTGCACACACATACACACAACACTAGAGTACAAACATTACAACAAAGTAACAACAGATTATTTTACATAGATAACGCAAGCGGAAGATGGTGTATTCGTTTATATGTAGGCTTGGCTCTTAACAACCACAACACGCCCAAACGTAATAACAAGGTCAAAGTATAACACAATGAAACTTGAACGTGCGCACGCATCTGTAATACAAAATTATTTACTTTTAATATTCTTCTGTTTTGTTATGTGTTTCTTTATTCTTCTCCCTGTACGCCTCACTTCACCATTGTTGCTCTCACTCTTTCGTTCTGTTTCGGTCTCCCACCTCTCTCCGACTCATTCGCACACGTTAAACCTTATCTTATCTTTTGTATACACGATTGGTCTTATCATATGGAACCACAGCACGTCCAAACGTAACAACAAGGTCACAAAGTATAATAATGAAACTTGAACGTGTACACGTTTCTGTAATACAATATTATTTGCTTACAAAGTAAAGCAATTTACTTTTAGTTGTTCTGTTTTGCAGTGTGTTCGTAAACATAATAATATGAAAGCGTTTTGGGACTCTTTTCTTCTTTACTCTTCTCTCTGTATGCTTCACTTCATCTGTGTTGCTTTCGTTCTTTCATTCTATCTTCACCTCGCCACCTACGACTCGTTCCCCATTGAGAGCTTCATCTTATCTTTATTATCATATGAAAGCACAACGCGTCCAAACGTAGTCAGGTAAACGTGAAATAGTGAAGCTTGAACGCCCACAAATAAGGGTAATATAATATTATTTGCTTACAAAGGAAGACAAACCATTTGCGGTTTTAGTAGTTTTGCTGTGTTTGCGCGTTACCAAAGTGTATAAAGGAATTTTTAGCACTCTCCCTCCCTCCCTATCCCTCTGGCCCTGCGTCTCTCTCAGTCTATCTGTTATCTGTCTGACTCTTGCTTTCCCTTTTTATACATTTCTCTCGTCCTCTTTACCGTTACATTGCACGCGCTTTTTTGACTTGTATTCTACTTTCTAACTTTCACAATACAGAATCAAGTTGCGGTAGCTCTCTCTCTCTCTCTCTCTCTCTCTCTCTCTCTCTCTCTCTCTCTCTCTCTCTCTCTCTCTCCCTCCCTCTCTCAGTATCAAATACTCCAACAATTATATTGTTACGACAGTCTCACTGATCGTCGTATGGTACAGTGAAAAACGAAATACAAGACACCAATGAAGTCACTAATAACCAGCTTTAATTATCACAATTAATAATTCGTAATCAACTGGTGCAGTAATTCTAGTTAGATTTGTCCACACGCAATAACAATGTCAAACAATAGAGTTCCACACAATTTATAACACAATAACACTTCACGCAATACTTCGACAAACACTCGATCCGCGCTGAGAAAAATCGCTCACGTAACTGACTTGACAACGCCAGACGCTCTTGCTTTTATAGGTCGCGCAGAGGTCCAGTATATAACTTTCCCTCCTTACTACACGCCGTCTTAATGTGTATCTCAAATGTTCTTCAACACATTAGAACCTACTTATGAGCGGCCATCATTGAGGCAACACCTGCCACACATGACGGCGGGTGGCGAATGCTCTCGGCTATTCTACTCGGTTCGATATAATTGTCGTTCAATACAATATACCATATATTACAATATATTAGATTCCGTTTCAGAAAAAATGTGAAAAATAAAAATTTGTAAAAAAATTGCAAGCTTTGACACGTTTGTTTGCAATTACGTTTACATACACACACGGGCGGTCACGCTAAACAAAGGGAAAGGTGCAGAAACTACAATTGCGCACGCTACAACAACACTGACGTAGACCAAACCAAACGATACGTAGTGAACGTAGACGGCAACATACAGTACATTGATTCAGCACTCATACAGTACATATAGTATATAACATATAATATATATAATATATATGTTATATAATATATACATATATATAATATAATATATATATAACTCATATGTACATACTGAGTACTCATATATACTGTATATAATACTGTTATAATACAGTACTCGGACTGGACATACTCATTGATTCAGCACTTTTGTTTTTACACTACACATTTTTACTATGTTTACACAATATACGTTTTTACTATGGTTTATGACTATGAAGAGTCAATAGTTTCGGTAACTCAGAACATTTCGATAAAGTTCGAAGTAAAAATTAAAATAACCTTTAAATTATCTTCAACTAATCTTTAATAATCTCATTAAACTAAATGTACGTTTTCTTCACTACTACAGCCCAACGTAGAACGTGAGCCCCGGCTTCCATCACCAATCTTCTTTAACGTCTTCTATCTGTTGACATCTCAGAGTAAGCCTTAACGTCCAATTTTCTGAGATAATCCGTTACTAATCATAACTTCCACATTAAGTAGACTAAAATACTGTAGTAAAACTTTGAAAAAATGTGTATTCTAATAACCCCTCCCCCCCAAACACACACACACTTATTTTTTGTACACTAATTGTTACAAGCACTCAGTGTATATAAACGAAGGATCTATTCCTCGTGTAAACGTCACATAGGATTGTTTGTCAAATGTAGAATACTCAATACTATCATCTACAAATAATTGGTTTTTATATGAAACATTGTTATGGAAATTATCCACTGTCGCTCACTTTCTGCAATACCGAATAACTACAGAATGAAATCAAGCAGTATTCTGTAGGCACAGTTATATTAAAAACTATTAAACTGATCATACGTTGTTATGAATTGCTATATATACACCAAGTTTAAAATACAATAAAATAACTAACGTGCGAGGATTCTTTAAAAATTATAACTTATAATATATTTCTTTACGTTCTTCGAATTTATAAGGCATATTTTATTTCACATGTTAAAAAATGATAACGGGCAGTCACCAAATACAATCTGTACCCTAAAGGTTTACACTGGTTTGAAGTACAAATATGGTCTCTTTGCACCATGCACGATATCATAACTATTGTATAACTAGTGTGAGAGTAAATGGCTAAACATTTTAAAATTTACAAAAGGTGAATCCACTGCAGCAGGAAGAAAGGGTTCAGAAAAGAGAGAGGAGAGAGTATGAGAGGTTACGTGTGTACGTGCGCGCGTGTGTGTGTGTGTGTAAAGGCGAGAGGTGGAGAGTAAAGGTAGAAATTGTAAAGGTAGAAAAACAAGAGTGTGTTTGGTAGGCAACAGAGAGAACGCGATCAATGAGAAAAGAAATCATAAAGAGAGGAGGCATATTAGCTTTACGAAAGTATGGAGATCCATACGTGTCTTCCATGTTCTAAGATTTGTTTACAAGTTGTAGTTTATGTGGAGGGAAAATAAACATCACTGAAGATGCCTATAAAAGATATGGGTTAGTTTGTAGCTTGACAGTTTCATGTGAAAATTGTAAAAGCCAGAAACAATTTTTAACTCAGAAAAGTGCAAAGATAATGAATTATTTGAGTCAAGCATAAGGTATTTTTATGGATCGAGGTGCTTTGGGAAAAGGCCTACTGCTGGGAAAATATTATGTGGTATAATGAATCTGCCACGATCCACTAGAAGCATATCAAAACACAGAGACATTTTACTAGAAAAAGTAGAAAAAGTGGCAGAAAAATCAATGAAAACTGCAACACAGGAGGCAGTTGAGGAAAATAGAGACAGTGAGACACCTACAGACATTACAACTGCATTTGATGGTACTTGACAGAAGAGGGGCCATCAGTCTTTGAACTCCTGTGCAGCTGCCACAAGTATTGACACAGGTAAGGTCCTAGATGTAGAAATTTTATGTAAACATTGCCATGGATGCAATATTGCTAAGTCAAATGCAGACAAAAAGGCGCAGCATGAACCAAAGTGCACCAAGAATTATACAGGCTCTAGTGGAAGTACCTCATCTGTAAACATTTTTCATCGCTCTCTACCAAAACGAGGGGTTCGCTATGTGCAATTCAATGGAGATGGTGACTCTAGCTCATTCAAATCTGTTGTTGATAGCAGACCTTACAGCAACAAGATACCAGAAAAGTTAGAGTGTGTCAACCACGTACAGAAAAGAATGGGCACACGATTTCGACGGAGGAAGCAGGAGCTGTCGAAGACACCGCTGTCTGATGGCAAGACTATTAGGGGTCGTCTGCTAGACGATCAACTATCAGAATACTATGGTCAAGCCATAAGAAGCAACGAAAATAACCTAGATGGTATGAGAAAGGCTGTGTGGGCAACCTTTTCCATAAAATATCAACAGATGACAAGCCGATCCACAACCTTTGTTCAGGCGAGTGGTGTAAATATAAAAACGCTGAAGCAGCTGGAACTTTAGATACGTTTACCCACAAGAACTCTTTGCCTGAGGCTGTTATGTTGGCTATAAAGCCAGTTTATAGAGATTTGGCAAATCCAGATCTATTGAAGGAATGTCTGACAGGGAAAACACAAAATGTGAATGAGTCATTCAACAATGTAGTGTGGACAAGAGTATCTAAAAATGTATTTGTGGGGTACCATACATTGAAGCTTGGTGTGTATGATGCTGTCATCATGTTTAATGATGGTCATGCTGGTAGACTGAAAGTCTTGGAGGAGCTGGGAGTGAAGACTGGCTGGAATACGCGAGCCATACTGGAGGAACTGGACAAGGAGCGAGTCGACAAGGCAGAGCTATAAGCCCAAAAATTGTCCAAGGAGGCAAGATCATTGAGGAGGAGGAAGAGGATGCACTCGGACAATGCAGAAGATGATGAAGTCTACAGTGCTGGAGGGTTTTAGTTGTTGTTTCTATTAAAAAGTGAGATTTTATTTAAATTAATTTTTAATTTCAATATCTGAAAAACTTATCTTTTTCAGACGAATAACCCGTTTTCTCAGGAACTATAAAAGATAGACTCTTGATTTTTTCACAGTTCATTTATAATATCCTTCTGATACTACACCTCTAGAATGGTAGAGATAGCTTGTATATTTGCAGTAAAATGCACAAAAATGTAAGGAAAAAATGTAAACAAAAATACAACAGAAAAAAATTCTATCCTAACTCCTAGAATATGTACTTCAATCAAACTAGAGGAGTAAGTACATGAAGCATGTATAAGTGACCTGCAAAAGTTCCATTCAGTTGCATGAAGAAGTTCTTGAGAAAATGGGTCATAAAGTTAGCAAATTTAACATTAGCGGGATAGGCCATTCATACTCCCCTTAAGTTCAATGTAGAGATAAGTTGGTAGTATTCCTCATGTCTGTGCCAGTTTTTGTATCACAGTATCGAAGAGCGCATTGGATTTGAACGACACCATATCGTTCAAAAGGCACTCTTTCTGCGTCCTAGCAGCTTTATATATCTCAAACTCTTCTAATGCATTCATATATCGGCCTTTTTTTTTTACTAAACTGCATGGGTTTATAATTAACAGGGAAGTCCGTGTAACTGTGATCACAATCAATCAGGTTTTGCGCGTAAGTCGATTTACTGTTTATTACATTCTTCATGGGCAGGTGTTCCTTGAACCTCTCTTCAAAACGTCTCCCGGTCTGGCCGATGTAAAACATGTCGCAATCATCACACAGAATTTTGTAAACGCCAGAGCGTGTCTCTACGCTTCTGTGTATCTTGTGGGGCGCAGAGCATTTTCAATATTAGGACAAAAAATAACATTGAAAATGCTCTGCGCCCCAAGATATGATATGTTTATCAAGGCACGGCCGAAACGTTTGCACAAAACAACGATGGAGGACGGCCTTACCGCCGGCAAACCGAAGTACTCATACCATTCAAGCAAAGCCGTAAAAGCCTCAGACAAAAAACATTACTGTTGATTACAAACACGTGAAGTCATTCAAACAGAAAATGCAGAAAGAGAAACGTAGGCTTTTATGAGTGTACAAAAAGAAAATTACACAAATGAGGGTTGGAAAACAAAATGATCAAACTGAAGAATCGAAAGTGAAAGCAGTTTGAGTTTTTGAGGCAAACAGAAAAAGCTGTAAGCAGAGAGCGAGAAGCTGTAGGCACAACTAATTATGTACACTGGCAATTTAGTCATTTAGCAAATTAGCTGATGGATCGCTTCCACTAGAGATTGTTGACATTAATTAACTAAATTGGGTACACAGCTGCTTGCTTTCAATTTGTGTTATGTATGTGAGCGCATGCTTGTTTCTTTTAGAAACTCTACCCACGTGAAATGAAGCAAATTAAAGGGCAACTCTAGTTTAGTCTAGTCTAGTCTGACAAATTGGAAAAAGAAAGGTGAATTCAACTGCACAACCTTAAGTAAACGTAAAAATTTATTTGATAAATGCTTCCCCCCCCATCTCCAAGGAGAGGTATTAAAATTTATAAATTAATAAATTACCTTAGATCCGTCATGTGATTTCCTTTCTTATTTAAAATGATCCGTTTCGAAACACATTGTTCATCTTCAGATTAATTCACTCAGTTGAGGTCGTTAAATGTTAAAATCGCATTACTTTGCACTTACACACGTCAGTACGGGTGTGCATCCTTTGAAGGCCGACCCAATACTCTGCGTAATCCATACCATTACCGTGAGTTATGGTGTCCACACCATTGTAATTGTTTTATAATTGAATTTTTAAATAATTCATTCAGTCCTTAATAACTTCATTTCTAATTTTCTTACGGCTGGATACTTTTGCCGAACGTCTCCAAAAGTCCATCTTGGCTGTCATTAATTTTATTCTTGGGTGTTTATTAGCAGTCCAAACTTCAGAGCCGTAAGTCGTGATACTTCTAACAATGGTTTTAAATATTTCGGTTTTAGTTTCTGCTGTAATTTGCTTACCTCCTACAGGATTCCATTTAATGTAGATATAGCCATCTTTCCCAAATTAATTTTGTATTTTATAAAACAATTGCAATACCCACAGTGATTTATGCGAGTGAGGCGTGGGTCATGACAAAAAAAAGACAGCGGCAAGATTCAAAGCGCTGAAATGAAGCTTCTTTGAAATACTTTAAATTATACATCGCAAGGTGGAATAAGAAATGAAGACATCAGCGCAGAACTCAAAGTAAAGGACTTAAATGAAATTATTGCGACTTACAGAAGACAATGCACAGGATGACAGAGTATCGATTGCAAAAAGGAACTATAAAGCCATGGGTAGAAGAGACGTGAGTCGTCCGAGGATAAGATGGGTGCCGGAACAGGTTTATATAACCTATTCCTTAAAGAGGAGAAGAAGAAGAATTCTGTATTTTATTCCTTTTTCTGGCTTCCTATTGGCGATAATTCCAGAAACATTTTCCGAAGTTTGAATCTAATTGTGTATAAGTTTTTCCTTGTATACTGTTTTATTTCTACATTCCTACGTACAACGTTGCTTATGGGTTCAGGTAAGAATGTGATGTGATAGATGGCAGCGAATGAGTTACGCCGGGTGGGCGACTGGCAAAATCAATACAGCGCCCTCTAACCGCTCAACTCAACATTGCTTACTTAATCCCTCTCTGCCTTGTTTCACCTTACTGCATAAGATAGACTCATGTGCAATTGATTGTGAGTTTCGGTTTCATATTACTTTTCGTAATTTGACATAATTTCTACACTATGTGCGGGACCATCAGGCAAACCCTTTAAGTCAGCAAGCAAAGGAACACGCCTAAAATTGTACAAGGTGATGGCTCTTCCCGCACTACTTTATGGGTCTGAAAATTGGACTTTGACGAAAGGCAGACCAGTCCCATCCAAGCGGCTGAAATGAGATTTCTCAGGCACGTGGCACGGTAAACTCTTCACGATCATAGAAGAAACACAGATGTAGGGGAGGAAGTGAATATTATGAGTATACTCGACGGGATTACCCAGTATCGGCTGAATTGGTGGGACCTTTGTCGAATGGATGACTGTCACACCCCCAAGCAACTCTGGAACTATAAGCCGAGGGGACGGAGAGGTGTGGGACGTCCGAGGAAGCGCTGTCTAATCTTTGCCTGTTTCAGACCGGAACAAACCATCTTTGGTTTAATCCTTTAAGATGATGATGATGACAATGGTGATATTACGTTTCGTTGCATAACTCAGAGTGCGTGTCATGCACTGTTTTTTCCAACTACAGATGTCTACAGAGAAGCGCCCAAATTTAATTTCACATTAATTTTACAATTTTAACATGGTAAAGTTTTTAGGCTGCGGGTCATTCCACAAAATGCGTGATGCAAAATGTGTAACGTCATCGAAAAATGTAACACTCCAGGTGATGTTATCACTATATTTTTTCCACACTTTCGATTCCCCACAGTCTAGAAATCTTCGGTCTCTGTCGTTTTTAACGTGATAATGTTTATGCACATTATAAGTTTCAAAAGCCTAAAAACATTATCATGCTTCGATGTTTCGGTTTCGTCGAAATTATTTTTTCAACCTGAAACGATACTGGCCGTTAGACAAGTACTGTGTGTGTGTGTGTGTGTGGAGAGGCGCGGGCGTGAGGGATTAAAATCTATTTTAAAGTTATGATTTTCCAACGTTACTGTCTTTCCATGGTTAGTGTATTGCAGTGTGATTTGCTACACAATGATAACGGTAATTATGAAAAAGCACTTTATCAATAACATAATTTAATACAGAAAACAGAGAATTAGTTGTAGTATTCTTTATTTCGTTTAAATTATACTTGTAAACAATATGATTTTCAAATGTTTAAGCAGCAAACAAATATCATGGCTTTTAGGGGGACGTTCCCGGTCAGATCACAAATTATTGTTGTTCTTGAGGAAACAGATTTAGAACAAATCTCTGACTTTAATTACCTGAGTTGCACTGTCAGTACTGGGAATGGCACAGTCCTAGATATCACTATAAAAATATCGAGGTTTCAAATGATGTGTGGAAGGTTGAGAAAAAAGACAAGGAAGAAGAGAAGGCTTAAATTTTATAAAACAATTGCAACGCCTTTTTTCCTATATGGATGAGAAACATGGGTTCCTACAAAGAAGAGTAAAAACCAGTTTCAAACTTGGAAAACAAAAGGTTTTTTGAGAACAACAAAGGGTTATACGAGACAGGATCGTTTGCGCAATGAGGATATTAGAGAAGAGCTACAGGTATTCTTCGAAAATGATAAAATCCAGACATATTACAGGGAATGGTTACAGCATACAGACAGGATGGATGGTGGACGACTACTTAAGGTTGCGTTTCGATATAGACCCTTTAGCGCAAGAGATGGAGGAAGACCGAGAGTAAGATGAAGAGATACTCTGTGAAGACGGAACAGGCAAAGTGCCTACTCTGTGAGGTGCAGAAGAAGAAGAAGACAGTAATATCTTCAAACATCAGTTTTCAATAACCCATATATTTCCTGACTTACATTGTTTAATATAAGCGTCATGTACTAACAATGTTTTCAGCCAACGAGCGATGGTTGTCAACTGAGCTGAGATGTATTTATTTAGAATGAATGTAACACACTGCAAAGGGGGTGGTAAATGTTTATGTTGCAGCACGAAGCACGGATTGAATTTGTCTTTTTTCGTTTTACTTGCATTTACAGTTTATAAATATATTTTTCTACACAAATTTAAGTCTCATGTCTTAATATTTAACGCATTTTAGAGCCACTAGTGTTTTTTTTTAATTTTTGTTTTTACAGGTTTTTTAACGAATATTGTTTAAGACTAAGTGAAGCACTTCCACAGCCATGACTTTCTACAACTTTTGTTTACTAACAAATTATGTTCTCAGTCAATGAGTAATGCTCGTTAATTGAGTTGCGACGTATTTATGAAAATAAATATAAGTGAATATACTGCAAAAGGTGTAAGTAATTGATTACAAAGATATATTAAGCACGGATTGAATTTCTTATATATTTGACAGACGGAATTTTACCGTTATGTATACATATGTACATCTGACTTAAATTTTTAGTAATTTATGAGTTATTACAGACGGCTACTGTAAAATTAATTATTAAACAGAAGAACATTATATTGTCCTGAAATGTAGAAATAAATATTTATATTAATTTTAAGTCTTGGTTGTAGACTTGTATGGCTATTGCTATTAATTATTTTGTTTTAGGAGTTAACATAGGCTATTATTTACTTAGCACCGAATGTGTGAAACATTTAGCGTTGAGCCTAATAAAAAATCTGAGGAACTTAAAATACAGAGTTCTTACTAATAGGTACTTCTTCCATTATATTTATTTTCAACCAGTAAACCCGTGCGAAACTTTCACACATTGAAACTCCCCCCCCCAAAAAAAAAGATTTAGTCTTTTGTTGGGTTGTTGAAATTAAATACTCAGCAAAGTGTATACACAAAATACCAAAGAAAGTTTATTAATGTGAACGTATTTACAATACCTCTTTCTATACAATATTTGATGTCAGAATGCAATCATCTTGAATTTTTTGTTTGTCATTTTCGGTAATTGATACAAAAGTTTTTCCAGAACAGTTCTGCAAAGTATATACACAAAATAGCAAAGAGAGTTTAGTTTATTAATGTGAACGTATTTACAATACCTCTTTGTATACAATATTTGATGTCAGAATGCAATCATCTTGAATTTTTGTTCGTCATTTTCGGTAATTGATACAAAAGTTTTTCTAGAACAGTTCTGCGAAGTGTATACACAAAATAGCAAAGAGAGTTTATTAATGTGAACGTATTTACAATTTACAATACCTCTTTGTATACAGTATTTGATGTCAGAATGCAATCATCTGTAATATTTTGTTTGTCATTTTCGGTAATTGATACAAAAATATTGTTAGATTTAGTGACTCTTGAAAAGGCTACATAGAGTTGTCCATGAGTAAATAGAGCATTTGGCAAGTATAATCAAGCTGTTTGAAGCGTTTGTCCCTGAGACTTTTTGATAGTCATTACAAAGGCAACTTTCAGTGGGAACTGTCTTCTGGTCATTTGGAAAGGCATGGTTGGGTCGGATGAGGTGAGGTTAATTCGTGGTATGACAACAGTTTTCCCAGAGTCAATTAACCGAGCAGTGACAGTGTATTCATGGAGGTGCGTGACGACCATTCTTGCTCCATTGATTAAGCCCTGTTTAGCATTTAAATTTCTGATCAACATGACAATAGTGTTTTTCTTCAAAATTAATTTATGTGTTGACAAGCCTGATGGGCTTAAACTATTTAAGAATTCTAGAGGATACAATTGGTTGTCAGTCCCCTCGTTGGATTGTACGGAATCACAACTTAAATTTTTCTTTTAACTTAAATTTTATACAAACAATGTGTTTTAACGTAAACTGAGTATGCTATGTCAGAAGTCGGTAAAACATCCTATCCACTGATGCCTTATTCATCGCTATAGGCTTTGTATTAGTTGAGAAAAAGGGATGTTGACAACAGAAATAATATATATGATGATGATTATTATGAATCTATGTTCTAGTAATATGAATATAAATATTCGTTACGTAGCCTAAAGTTCTGCTCGTTTTGTAGGACGATAAATGTTTAATAAACTCCGTTCAATCTATGCTGTGTCTACAGAGAATGGTAAAGTTAACTGGGTAGCTCAGATATCCAGTCACAATTACCAGAGAAGAAAAAAATTAGTCTGGAAATTAAGAATTATTTTTTTCTCGCCAACTATCTTGTAATCTGAACGTCTGACACTAGGTAATATCTACTGTTCAACTAACTGGGCCATTACTGAATTGTGCGTTTAACAACTTCGACCACACACATCTAGCAATCCTTTTTTGTTCAAATATCGTTAATGTTGCCAAAGCCTTAAGCCCTTTAAATACAGCAAATGTATGCAAATTAAAATCTGTAATATACACACACACAATTCGAATACATATCTCTTTCCTAATGACAATCTGAAATTTACATTTATAGCTATTTAATAACTTAACAAAATGTAGGTACGTATACCCAACAACTTGTTATATCAGCTATTTACAGTTCGCTAACGCACACCCGGCGTAGCCACTAGACGATATAATGGTGTACTATGTGGTGTATATGGTGTACTATAATTTGTATGTACTTACCTTTCTTGTGGATGTCCAACGGATTCTATTTCTGAATGGTATCTTTGCAACTGACACTGCAATATCCCGTTAAACTGAAACAAATAAGAATTGTATTTTAAAGCATGTATAGAAGCCTGGTGCAGCGTACGAAAGAAAAGACAAACGTTAAAATATATACTATGACCGAGGGAGGAGACAGGTGTTTCAGTAAAAGAATGAAAATTAAAGAAACAAATCGGACTGAGAAGTATAAGGAAAAATTAGAAAAGTTGTAGTAAGAGGGCAATACCAGGGGAAATAGAAGTAATGGTAGGAGTAGGGACAAGAAAAATAGGTGGGGAGTGAAAGTTTGAAGAATAATAGATGTAAAAAGAAGAACAAGAAGAGAAAAAAGTTTAATAAGAGAATGAGAAGAGAAGGTAAAGAAATAGAAGAAGAATATGCAGAGAAAGTGTCTTAGCTTTTGTTATTATGACGATTCAGTGATCTGCCAATTGCAAAGTTATTAACTGTGATCGTTACTGGCGGCTTTTACCCAGTAATTTTACTATTACTTATGTATTACTATTAGGCGGCTATTACTTATTAATCAATATATTTTATATGTGGTTATCAACTGTCAGAGCAAAGATATTAACCTGCTTTCAAAGTACAGTCAGTAAAGAAACTAACCTATTTAATATAAGATTTTTAATAGCAATATTCTTAGTTTCTTATTTATAAACATTATCTAAAATAAGCATTATTCATCGTTTCAAGAGTAAAAATCAATTTTAAACATTTTTTTAAGAAAAGAGTATTTAATATATAAAACGTGCTAGAAAACAATTTACACTAAACTATAATTACTATATCCAGAAGCCTTATAGAAGCTCTAAAAGACTGGAATTCTTATCAAATTTGAAAAGTTAAGTCAATGGTAGTCAAGCTAGGTCAAGGTATTAAAACAACATGAAGGCAATTTTAAGAAGAACAGTTAGATTTAACAGCAGTTTAAGAAGGCAATCTTTAGCATGTACAGTTAAATAAGTAGACAAAATACGAGTAGGAAAAATTGTAATTATTAATATACGTCGAGCAGAAAATACTATTGTTACGCCAATCTATCTTCACCAAACCAGTGGTCAATGCAATCTGTGTTCCATGAGATTCTTATCGATAGATACTTAAAAAAAAAAAAGATAGTAGAACACTGTTTACTTCTGTGTTATTTCTTTGCAGACGTCAGAATTAAATAACTTAAGGAAACAATTATAATAATTTTCTGGAAGGAATGCAAACAAATATAAGAAGCCATCCAAAATTTCTAACAACTAGAATGTGACATACCACCTACTAAGAACTGATTTTTTTTTTTAAATAATTAATGCTTAATTCTATTAAGAATTCATATCTCTTTACACAGGTAGTAACAGTCAATGTCATCGTGCTAACATTATAAAAAAGTTGTCCTGCAACAATTTAAGCGGCTATAAGTAACCAACTGAAACCTTAAGATGAGATTAAAAACCAGTCAATGAGTATGTGCTTGTGTTGGTGTTCTTAAGTGAGTGACACCACAGAATCTTTCTACCCTCCGTGGAAAGCAAACTACTAGCTAAAGCAGAGACAAGGAACCTTCTCAAAACCTTGAATACCGAGACAGCCTCTATAACAATATTACGTGTGATACTGTCGCTTCCATAAAGCGGTGCTAACACCAATAACAGACGCAGACCTCAACGTATTCTTCAACTGCTCTGCAGTTATTGTACGCAACGTAGGCGTCGCGGGCTCGTTTACGTCGTAGCTTACTTTTAGCAGCGGCATTACGGCGCGTCGTTTGGAATCTCGACGACTTTAACGCTATTAGCAACAATGGGCGGCAACAATAAGGGGGCACTCGCCTTGTCTTATTTGCATACTGACGTCTGCCATCGTAAAATATTATAGTTATCGCCGCCTGCTACTACGCGCGTAGAAACGTTGTAACATAAAGAATAACAAAAATATCTGCAGCCTAACAGTGGTTGCGTGAATATAAGACCATACTCTTTTATCAGAACTTGGGCTTGCAGGGCTATAAACCGCGGGGTCCAAGTTTATTATGTCGTGGCTTCGACGGCCACCTTCAGTGCAGAAGGCTGCAACACACTGACCAAGGTTTCGCAGTTGCGTTGAGGCTAGTCCAACTGTGGTTAAGGCTAGCGACTGTTGCGTTGCGTTGAGGTAGTGGGGACGTCTTTACACTCATGGCTGGATAGCAGCTGCCGGGGCACGTGCCCGATGGCTGTCAGATGATAACAGTGCTGGACTTTCATAAGATAGGCGCCTAAACTTGGCAAGGACACGTCAACGCGGTTAACCGCAGAGGCGCCGAATATTTTTAAACAATAATTTTCTTAAATTTAGGTGACATTTTGCTTGTCAGCGCTGCCTTCGGGGGCGAAGCGGATGGCAGGTGGCGCCCGCATCGGCCTAACTTAACATCAATATCATAGTCGTGGTCTAACTTACCTAACTTAAGATCAATATCATAGTCGTGGTCTAACTTACCTAACTTAACATCAGTCGTGGTTGAGGACTTGAAAATGGTTGAAACGCTGAAAGGCCTCGTCCGGAACCTGACAAGTAGCAGTTCAGCAAGTCAACACGACAAACGTGGAACAAATATTACAATTCCTATCATAGCCAATATCATTTTGCAAATAATAATTAAAATGCTCACCTGTTACATTTGTGTTTGAGAACACAGTGTCCGCATTGCAGACATCCATTTCCGCATGTCCGCTATGTAGTGTCCGCACTCGTGTGGGTGAACATAACCGCTACTGACGATCGAGGCAGCCGAAGAAGTCTCAATCAAATTGGTGAGGCACGCGCTCACCAATGGCGACCTTCGGATCCTCTTCGATAAGACAAAGCTTTTGTCGGCGATGAGTGCCTATTTCCCTTGCCTTCATATGGAGTCGGTCGTGGCGTAGTGGCTAGCGTGTGGCGCTGCTACGCTGTACAATAGAAAATACTATTGTTACGCCAATCTATCTTCACCAAACCAGTGGTCAATGCAATCTGTGTTCCATGAGATTCTTATCGATAGATACTTAAAAAAAAAAAAGATAGTAGAACACTGTTTACTTCTGTGTTATTTCTTTGCAGACGTCAGAATTAAATAACTTAAGGAAACAATTATAATAATTTTCTGGAAGGAATGCAAACAAATATAAGAAGCCATCCAAAATTTCTAACAACTAGAATGTGACATACCACCTACTAAGAACTGATTTTTTTTTTTAAATAATTAATGCTTAATTCTATTAAGAATTCATATCTCTTTACACAGGTAGTAACAGTCAATGTCATCGTGCTAACATTATAAAAAAGTTGTCCTGCAACAATTTAAGCGGCTATAAGTAACCAACTGAAACCTTAAGATGAGATTAAAAACCAGTCAATGAGTATGTGCTTGTGTTGGTGTTCTTAAGTGAGTGACACCACAGAATCTTTCTACCCTCCGTGGAAAGCAAACTACTAGCTAAAGCAGAGACAAGGAACCTTCTCAAAACCTTGAATACCGAGACAGCCTCTATAACAATATTACGTGTGATACTGTCGCTTCCATAAAGCGGTGCTAACACCAATAACAGACGCAGACCTCAACGTATTCTTCAACTGCTCTGCAGTTATTGTACGCAACGTAGGCGTCGCGGGCTCGTTTACGTCGTAGCTTACTTTTAGCAGCGGCATTACGGCGCGTCGTTTGGAATCTCGACGACTTTAACGCTATTAGCAACAATGGGCGGCAACAATAAGGGGGCACTCGCCTTGTCTTATTTGCATACTGACGTCTGCCATCGTAAAATATTATAGTTATCGCCGCCTGCTACTACGCGCGTAGAAACGTTGTAACATAAAGAATAACAAAAATATCTGCAGCCTAACAGTGGTTGCGTGAATATAAGACCATACTCTTTTATCAGAACTTGGGCTTGCAGGGCTATAAACCGCGGGGTCCAAGTTTATTATGTCGTGGCTTCGACGGCCACCTTCAGTGCAGAAGGCTGCAACACACTGACCAAGGTTTCGCAGTTGCGTTGAGGCTAGTCCAACTGTGGTTAAGGCTAGCGACTGTTGCGTTGCGTTGAGGTAGTGGGGACGTCTTTACACTCATGGCTGGATAGCAGCTGCCGGGGCACGTGCCCGATGGCTGTCAGATGATAACAGTGCTGGACTTTCATAAGATAGGCGCCTAAACTTGGCAAGGACACGTCAACGCGGTTAACCGCAGAGGCGCCGAATATTTTTAAACAATAATTTTCTTAAATTTAGGTGACATTTTGCTTGTCAGCGCTGCCTTCGGGGGCGAAGCGGATGGCAGGTGGCGCCCGCATCGGCCTAACTTAACATCAATATCATAGTCGTGGTCTAACTTACCTAACTTAAGATCAATATCATAGTCGTGGTCTAACTTACCTAACTTAACATCAGTCGTGGTTGAGGACTTGAAAATGGTTGAAACGCTGAAAGGCCTCGTCCGGAACCTGACAAGTAGCAGTTCAGCAAGTCAACACGACAAACGTGGAACAAATATTACAATTCCTATCATAGCCAATATCATTTTGCAAATAATAATTAAAATGCTCACCTGTTACATTTGTGTTTGAGAACACAGTGTCCGCATTGCAGACATCCATTTCCGCATGTCCGCTATGTAGTGTCCGCACTCGTGTGGGTGAACATAACCGCTACTGACGATCGAGGCAGCCGAAGAAGTCTCAATCAAATTGGTGAGGCACGCGCTCACCAATGGCGACCTTCGGATCCTCTTCGATAAGACAAAGCTTTTGTCGGCGATGAGTGCCTATTTCCCTTGCCTTCATATGGAGTCGGTCGTGGCGTAGTGGCTAGCGTGTGGCGCTGCTACGCTGTCGGCGCGGGTTCAATTTCCGCCAGGGGCCATCTGACTTAGATACGACCGTTCCCCCTCTCAAGGCAATGGCAAACCAGCGAGTGGTATCCTGCTTAGTAGAAACCCTCCCCGGAAAAAAAAATGCCGTTCGGTTCCGGCGTTAAACTGTAGGTCCCATATACCTGTGAGAGACTCAGTACCACACGCACAACGGGTATATGCGGGGAGGGTCCAAACCAGTCGAAAGGCTGAAGGACTACGAAC
Source organism: Magicicada septendecula (assembly GCA_034769895.1). Taxonomy (NCBI): domain Eukaryota; kingdom Metazoa; phylum Arthropoda; class Insecta; order Hemiptera; family Cicadidae; genus Magicicada; species Magicicada septendecula. Next base: position 1,429,961,932 of record CM068367.1, on the reverse strand, counting down.
TGAACATATGGAGTCCGTCCAGATCCAGAAACATGCTGCGATGGGGTGAAATCCTGTCATTAAGTACTTTATGGCAAGGGATGTTACGAGCCTCTAATACACGTTCTGCTTTCTGATTGACTGGTGGTTGATTTATTACCATATCGTGACACTTAGGAAATTTATAAGTAGAAGTGGTGTTCATGGGACTTTTCCAGCCTTAACGACAGTACTGTGGCCACTAACGTATACCACCTCACGTTAGCGTTACTCGATTTAACTGAATACGGAAGTCGATAGCACTGCCAAAACGTCTGGTTTTGTAATAAACTTTGGACCACGGCCAAAGACGCCGGGAAGTAATTTTAAGGAAGTACAACTGCTTCAAGAGAAATTTATTATACCTATTAATTAAATTTCGTTAACACATACACACATACAGCACACTGGCAATAAATTATCCACACTTCTGCAGTGTTGGTCGCGTGCATGTCGCTAGGAACCGTTATTACGTGTTAATAGAGCGAGCAGAAACTAATTATAGCTTACGATACACGTGGCGGGCGGCGCGCCGTTTGAGCTATTTTCTGCAAAGATTTTAAGCGACAATCAATACACGTGACCCTTATATTGGTCGTATGTTACCAACCACTGGATACGTTGTTAAACCCAATGTCACAATTACCGACGTGAATTATAATATATTATAAAATAGCTACATATTACGTTTGTCGTGTTATAACTAAAAGTGTATATTTAAGTTATTTTTTACACTGTTAATGTTGTGCGATAACTGGCAGGAACATTGTTACAATGAGTTCTTCTTCTTCTTCTTCTTCTTCTTCTTCTTCTTCTTCTTCTTCTTCTTCTTCTTCTTCTTCTTCTTCTTCTTCTTCTTCTTCTTCTTCTTCTTCTTCTTCTTCTTCTTCTTCTTCTTCTTCTTCCTCTTCCTCTTCCTCTTCCTCTTCCTCTTCCTCTTCCTCTTCTTCTTCTTCTTCTTCTTCTTCTTCTTCTTCTTCTTCTTCTTCTTCTTCTTCTTCTTCTTCTTAAACACTACAGCCCCACGTGATACTGGGCTTCCAACATTAATCTTCTCTAAAGTCTCCTGTCCGTACATAGCCAGAACACAAGCAAGCCATGGCTGAAAACAAGTACGCCAGATCGATACCCGACACTTTTCTCTGACACTCTGTCGCTTTTGCAGCCTGAAGAAGATCCCCGAGGATGGGATTCGAAAGGTTGCCGACGATGCCGTTAGTAAGTAGCACCAACCGATTACCTTAGGAGGTAAACTAATCTTCTTAGTTTACCGATTAGTTAAATAAGTAGACAAAATACGAGTAGGAAAAATTGTAATTATTAATATACGTCGAGCAGAAAATACTATTGTTACGCCAATCTATCTTCACCAAACCAGTGGTCAATGCAATCTGTGTTCCATGAGATTCTTATCGATAGATACTTAAAAAAAAAGATAGTAGAACACTGTTTACTTCTGTGTTACTTTCTTTGCAGACGTCAGAATTAAATAACTTAAGGAAAAAATTATAATAATTTTCTGGAAGGAATGCAAACAAATATAAGAAGCCATCCAAAATTTCTAACAACTAGAATGTGACATACCACCTACTAAGAACTGATATTTATTTTTTTTTTAACAATTAATGCTTACTTCTATTAAGAATTCATATCTCTTTACACAGGTAGCAACAGTCAATGTCATCGTGCTAACATTATAAAAAAAGTTGTCCTGCAACAATTTAAGCGGCTATAAGTAACCAACTGAAACTGAAACCTTGAGCTGAGATTAAAAACCAGTCAATGAGTGTGTGCTTGTGTTGGTGTTCTTAAGTGACTGACACCACAGAATCTTTCTACCCTCCGTGGAAAGCAAACTACTAGCTAAAGCAGAGACAAGGACCCTTCTCAAAACCTTGAATACCCAGACAGCCTCTATAACAATATTACGTGTGATACTGTCGCTTTCATAAAGCGGTGGTAACAGCAATAAGAGACGCAGACCTCAACGTATTCATCAACTGCTCTGCAGTTATTGTACGCAACGTAGGCGTCGCGGGCTCGTTTACGTCGTAGCTTACTTTTAGCAGCGGCATTACGGCGCGTCGTTACGAAATCTCGACGACTTTAACGATGTTAGCAACAATGGGCGGCAACAATAAGGGGACACTCGCCTTGTCTTATTTGCATACTGACGTCTGCCATCGTAAAATATTATAGTTATCGCCGCCTGCTACTACGCGCGTAGAAACGTTGTAACATAAAGAATAACAAAAATATCTACAGCCTAACAGTGGTTGCGTGAATACAAGACCCTACTGTTTTATCAGAACTTGGTCTTGCATGGCTATAAACCGTGGGGTCCAAGTTTATTATGTCGTGGCTTCGACGGCCACCTTCAGTGCAGAAGGCTGCAACACACTGACCAAGGTTTCGCAGTTGCGTTGAGGCTAGTCCAACTGTGGTTAAGGCTAGCGACTGTTGGGTTGCGTTGAGGTAGTGGGGACGTCTTTACACTCATGGTTGGATAGCAGCTGCCGGGGCACGTGCCCGATGGCTGCCAGATGTTAACAGTGCCGTACTTTCATAAGATAGGGGCATAAACTTGGCAAGGACACGTTAACGCGGTTAACCGCAGAGGCGCCGAATATTTTTAAACAAAAATTTTCTTAAATTTAGGTGACATTTTGCTTGTCAGCGCTGCCTCCGGGGGCGAAGCGGATGGCAGGTGCCGCCCGCATCGGCCTAACTTAACATCAATATCATAGTCGTGGTCTAACCTACCTAACTTAAGATCAATATCATAGTCGTGGTCTAATTTACCTAACTTAACATCAGTCGTGGTTGAGGACTTGAAAATGTTTGAAACACTGAAAGGCCTCGTCCGGAACCTGACAAGTAGCAGTTCAGCAAGTCAACACGACAAACTTGGAACAAATATTACAATTCCTATCACAGCCAGTATCATTTTGCAAATAATAATTAAAATGTACATATTGTGTTGTGGTCTCCAAGTTGCATATAACTAATTATAGTTAATATTACCTCGTGCATCCGGGTACACTGGTGCTCCTCCTTGCAACTTCATTGTTTTAAGAACTACGCATTTCGGGACTCATGGTCCCATCATCAGGTTGGTAAAAACGAAAATCTCTCACATGGAGTACGTCAACTTAATAAAATACAAATAAAACTTATACTCGCACATCATTTCAGAACACAAAGTCAAAGTACCGAGTGTATACAATTACACCACTATACGATGCGCATCGTATCGGACCTCGCGAGCGACTAACCGTTACGCGTCGCACTATATCTACCTTTATCTATGTGTTGTTCCAACACGCGTATGGCCGTGTCATACAGTCCGTTGGACTTAAAAGAAAGCTTGTCGTTCAAGAGCTGATTACCTTGAGTTTTTGAGGCCTTATAAATTTCAAATTCTTTTAGTGCGTCCACAAGCCTGCCCTTTTTACAGAAATGTAACGGCTTGAAGCTACTTTGAAAACTCGAGTAATTATGGTTCTGGTTGACTATATGCAAGGCAAAGTTTGATTTTATTTTCTGGATATCACCTCTAGAAAGATGTTCTCTGTACCTATCCAGAAATTTTCTGCCCGTTTGTCCAACATAAAAATTGTTGCAATCCTCGCATTCTATTTTATAAATACCAGAACAGTTTATACTAGTCTGTTGGTCACTGGTCTCAAGGCGTTCAAAATACAATTACTCGTTTTGAAAGAAACTGCAAAACCGCGTTTTTTAAAAACTTTCTTAATAGTATTAGGCAAAAGATTTGTAAATTCCGTTGGTATATATTTAGTGTCACTGTTGTGTGTTTTGTTTATGCTTCTATTTTTATATATGTTCCTCCTCTGCCTCGCTACTATTTTGTCTATAACTGTACTACTGTAACCGTTGGTCACCGCGATATGCTTTATCGTATTAAGCTCATCGATGTAGTCTTCTGCCTCTAACGGAATTTTTAGTAATCTGTTAACCAACGAGTTAAATGATGCCATTTTTTGTGCAAATGGATGAAATGAAGGAGCGTGAATAGTAATATCTGTGGCGGTTGGTTTCCTATAGATGTTGAACCTAAATAAATTACTTATTTTCCGCACAGTTATGTCCAGAAAATTTAGGCTACTGTTATTTTCCATCTCCAACGTGAACTTTATTTTTGGGTGTACACTATTTATGTATTAACTCAAGGTTTCTATTTGTCTATGCGTGCCATTAATAACAAGGAATGTGTCATCCACATACCGAGTGTATGAGATGATACTTTTGTACAGCTTGTTTTTATGCGATAATATGTGTTCATTTTCAAAATGGTTAAGAATTTTCAAAATAGCTCACCTGTTAGAGAATTTGACAATAATTTTGTTCTTATTGATCTTTGCCTTGAAATATCATTACCTTTTGTGTTACGAAGGCTTACACGGTCGGAGTCATTTAGGTACATCCCTGGCTGTTTGGGAACACAGTGTCCGCATTGCAGACATCCATTTCCGCATGTCCGCTATGTAGTGTCCGCACTCGTGTGGGTGAACATAACCGCTACTGACGATCGAGGCAGCCGAAGAAGTCTAAATCAAATTGGTGAGGCACGCGCTCGCCAATGCCGACCTTCGGATCCTCTTCGATGAGACAAAACTTTTGTCGGCGATGAGTGGGTATTTCCCTTGCCTTCATATGGAGTCCGTCCAGATCCAGAAAGATGCTGCGATGGAGTGAAAGCCTGTCATTAAGTACTTTATGGCAAGGCATGTTGCGAGCCTCTAATACACGTTCTTCTTTCTGATTGACTGGTGGTTGATTTATTACCATATCGTGACACTTCGGAAATTTATAAGTAGAAGTGGTGTTCACGGGACTTTTCCAGCCTTAACCACAGTACTGTGGCCACTAACGTATACCACCTCACGTTAGAGTCACTCGATTTAACTGAAGACGGCAGTCGATAACACTGCCAAAACGTCTGCTTTTGTAATAAACTTTGGGCCACGGCCAAAGAGCCCGGGAAGTAATTTTAAGGAAGTACAACTGCTTCAAGAGAAATTTATTATAACTATTAATTAAATTTCGTTAACACACACACACATACAGCACACTGGCAATAAATTATCCACACTTCTGCAGTGTTGGTCGCGTGCATGTCGCTAGGAACCGTTATTACGTGTTAATAGAGCGAGCAGAAACTAATTATAGCTTACGATACACGTGGCGGGCGGCGCGCCGTTTGAGCTATTTTCTGCAAAGATTTTAAGCGATAATCAATACACGTGACCCTAATATTGGTCGTATATTACCAACCACTGGATACGTTGTTAAACCCAATGTCACAATTACCGACGTGAATTATAATATATTATAAAATAGCTACATATTACTTTTGTCGTGTTGTAACTAAAAGTGTATTTAAGTGTATTTTTTACACTGTTAATGTTGTGGGATAACTGGCAGGAACATTGTTACAATGAGTTCTTCTTCTTCTTCTTCTTCTTCTTCTTCTTCTTCTTCTTCTTCTTCTTCTTCTTCTTCTTCTTCTTCTTCTTCTTCTTCTTCTTCTTCTTCTTCTTAAGCACTACAGCCCCACGTGATACTGGGCTTCCAACACTAATCTTCTCTAAAGTCTCCTGTCCGTACATAGCCAGAACACAAATAAGCCATGGCTAAAAACAAGTACGCCAGATCGATACCCGACACTTTTCTCTAACACTCTGTCGCTTTTGCAGCCTGAAGAAGATACCCGAGGATGGGATTCGAAACGTTGCCGACGATGTCGTTAGTAAGTAGCAACCGATTACGGCCCAACAGCCCAGTTTGTAATCAATTTAATAATGTTGACACAACGGTCGTGTGAGAGCTTACAATACAAACATGGTTGGTTGAATTAAAATTTAAATTCATTGGGACTGTAGATAGTTCCACAGATGTGTCTAAATTTTGTTATCTACCTGTGGAACGATTCACAGGGACCTGAAAAATAAAACACGGAAGGATACCCGAATGACATGAAATTTTATAAAACTGGGGAATAAGGAATGAAAATATCAAAGCAGAACTCACAGTAAAAGACATCAATGAAATTATTTCATTTTATGAATTTGCTAACTGCTATAATTTTTATTGTTCGACTAAGCTTTTCGTCATCACTGACATCACTGACCAGGTTGTTTAAGACCTGATGATGTCAGTGATGACGAAAAGCTTAGTCGAACAATAAAAATTATAGCAGTTAGCAAATTCATAAAAGAAATAGTAAGGATGGCTGCTAATTTAAACAATACGAAGAAATTATTTCAGTTTACAGAAGACAATGGTTGGATCATCTGCAAATGATGACAGAGGATCGATTACCGAAAGCAGCAGTGAACTATAAAGCCACTGGTAAAAGTGACGTGGGACGTCCGAGGACGAGATGGGTGCCGGAACAGGTTTATATAACCTAGTCCTTGTAGAGGAGAAAAAGAAGAAGCTGACTAACTTGTTGAAGGAGATTTAAAATTGGCAAGTAGTGTTGAGCGATATTCGTTGTGTCAAATTATGGAGGATACTCGACTTTATAATTAGTATGAGATTTTTATTACTTGTTACTCCTCGTACACTGTTAGAAATTTTCCCACACTAATAAGTATTTTAATTTAAACAGTTTACATAGAAAACGCCGCATTTGAATTTGATTTTAATATTCTCTTACCCTGACTCTCGGCTGGAGTTTTATAGTTTGAAGATTGTTAATCAATTTTTTACTCCCTGTAGCCCTAAAACGAAGAAATTTCTAAAATTTGAACCATATTTATTGAAGAGAAATGCACCCCCCCCCGCCTCGCTACCCCAACTCCACTCCCACCTACACGTTGGTGGGCCCTGTTACGCCGAGCAATCCACTCCAAGTTTGTGGTAACCAGTCCCTTCGACGGAGTGGATCGGTAAGCAAACGAAAGATGGGGGTTCTGTTAGGGTAGATTGAGTCCTGGCCTGGCAGGATAATGCAAATTGGCAGCAGGGTTTGCATCTAGTGTGGAGGCGGAGGAGCCTACAGTAGGCCAACGGCTGCACACATGGGCCAACTTTATTAGTCTACTGCGATCGGGCAGAGAGAGCTCGTCAGCTGAGGTGAAAGCAACTCTCTACAGGAAGAGCAGCCGAAATAACCTGGTGGCCTGCTCTAAGTTCCTGGTCCACCAGGTTGGGAGTTTAGAGCAGGCCAGTAATCTGCTTAAGTAAAAATATATGTATTTACAGAACTATTACGATCCTCGGAAACCGGAATTTAAATACGGATTCAAGACCGCAGAAGAAGAAGGTGGTAACTATTGAATCGCATGCCTGATAACCGTCTACCTGTGGCTGTCTTGGATTTTCACCCTACTGGGAAAAGAGATGTCGGTAGACCGAGGAGGAGACGGGTTCCAAAACAGGTCTAAGGCCTAGTCCTTGGAGTGGCGATGATGATGATGATGATCGGACTGTAGAATAAATGATGCGTCTACTTAAAATAATTGCTGTCTTTTTACTTCCTAAAGTAGATAATCCCATAAAACATATATTCCTTTACAGAATTACACACACACACACACACACACACACACACACACACACACACACACACACACACACACACACACACACACACACACACACACACACACACACACACACACACACACACACACACACACACACTGCAGATTGTAGTTATGAAAGGGGTGATCCATGAAAAAACCAAACGATGTCAGAAAGTAATAAACAACATTACTACGTTTGAGATCCACCGCGATGTGTATTTTATCACAAACAGTCGCTGTTACTTAATCCTATTACCGGGAATTTCGTCGTAAACTTGGTTTTATCCGCTTCACATAGCTACGGCAATGTGCTTTCCAACCAACCGCTAAAACCAAGATAGAAAACAGGCGAACGTTTATTTTTTTTTTTTGTCGACAATATAGAGAGTTTAGCGACCAAAATGTAATGACGAATAATTTAGTTATATATTTTCCAAACGCACCGTTAAATTTGCTGAAACACTTACTTTGTATAATCCGTTTTATGATTAAATTATTCTGTTTTATGTCCTTTGTCGTATTACCTAGAACAGAAAATTCTATCTTCGAGTAATTGAATTTGCAAAAAGGAGAGCTGTAAAGTCGATAGTAATTATTTTTAAGTTTTCAAAGGCAATCTTTGCAATCCAATTACGAACTTATAACTGTATATCAGTTTATTAGAGACAAGTATCTCATTGTTATATACTATTATTTCTTGCACAGATTAAAAAATGTACCGACAATGTCGTTAGTAAATAGAAACCGACCTCGGACTAACAGCCGGGTATATAATCATTTTTATTTTATTTTTTTATTTTTTATAAGCGAATTGACCACTTAGGATCACGCTACAACTTTATTTCTTTTTCTTTGCCTGGAGTTTCCTCTGTCTCCAATACTCCTTCATACGCTCACTGGCTTGTTTCCTTTGATCCTCTGTCCAAGTTCGTCCACTTCTATTAGGTCTTCCTGCATCTTGAAACAATTCCAGATTTTTCACTGTACTCCTAAATTCACTTCTTTCTAACATTTGGGACTCTGTGATATTCGACTTTTCTAAATCTTTGCTAACTTCCTTACTCCACGTTGTAGTGGTCTTCTTATTCCAGAGGTAGTCGAATATTTGTTTGGTTAATCGATTTTTGTCCATTCTGTATAGATGTCCGATAAATGTCAGCCTCCTCCTCCGCATAGTCTCCGAGATTCTTTCCACGTTCTGGTAGACTTCCCTATTGCTTCGCAGGTTCCGTCCATCTTCAGTCCGAACTGCACCCATGATTTTTCTTAGAATTCTCCTTTCCAGGACTTCTAGTTTGTCGAGGTTATAGTTCATCGAGAGGCATTCACTGGCGTAGAGACATTCCGTTTTTACGACGGTGTTGTAATGCCTTATTTTGGCATTCCAGGAGATGCATTTCTTGTTGTAGATATTTTTTGTTAATCCATATGCTCTTTCCATTTTTAGAATTCGATTTCCAACAGCTGCTTTTTCTAACCCATTCTCCTGTATAGTCTCACCCAGGTACTTAAACTTTTTGACTCTTTCAATTCGTCCTATCTCCGTTTCAAGGAATTTTGGTCCATGTTTGTCATTTGTCATAAATTTGGTCTTTTCAACTGAGATCCTTAGTCCTGTTTGGCTGGCTATCTTTTCCAAGAGATTGATTTGTACGGTAATCAATTATATAATATAATTATAATCAATTTAATTATAAATATTTTTATGATTTGATGTATTTGTCTCAGTTATTGATCATTTACTGAAATTTAGTTAAAGCTGCTTTACATTATATTATGTGACAAGTGTCTTTTTCTAATAATCCTTTTGACAAAACAAATATGTATTGTATGTATACTAACAGTACGTTACAAATGCCATACACAGTGGAACATCACTAATTTGTAACTCACTAATTCGTCTCCATCTGTAAGTCGTCACCCACTGAAGATATTTTTATTTTTTTGTTTTTAACAATCAAGTAACACATACGCTCTAATTATGGCCGGGGTTAAACCAAAAACGTGCTGATTGTGGCCGGGGTTGTAATAATAGCCAGGATAACGGATTGCGGAAGGTACATCTTTACGAGAATGGGTATTTAGTAGTTGTGTACACGGCACAATAAATGTGGTGTTGTTTTGTGTTCCACCAGCGTCATACATTCACGAAAATTGAGTCTCGCCGAGGCCTTGTGCTGATTACAAAAATTTTTCTGTATGTTTCTGACCAGTTTTCAAGTAGTTATGTCATGTCTACTAAACATATTTATTATAAAAGTTTCATTTACCAAGACAAAAAAAAGCGAAATTCTCCAGCGCCTTCGTAAAGGTGGAAGTGCGACTAGACTGTTGGAAACTTATGGTATCCCACCATATTCGCACATTGATGAGTTTATATGCAAAACCAAAAGCTCCAGAAAGGAATGTGTTGAAAAAAAAAAGGATTAAGATATATTTATGTTCCAGAATAACATTAGAACTGGACATTGCTAATGTTGTAGTAAAACATTCTATATTGACTGTAACGTGTTCGCTTCTTCCTCCCTCACTAATTCGTCATAATTTCGGTCTCGTAGGTGACGAATTAGTGACGTTTTGCTGTATAGGAGAGAGAGTTAGGGACAGACGGACAGATTGAGATAGAGAAAGCGAGAGACTAGTATGTACGCTGATGGAAAGAGCAAATGTGATGACAGAAGGGACGCGTACGCGCGCGCACATACCTCGTTACTTTCTAGGTTTTTTGTGAAATGTTTGAAAACAAAGTTTTATTTGGAAAATGGGTCAGCTCCTGCAACTCGGCGCGTAGTTTTCTGGCTCGCCGCGGACTTCACCCACACAAACACAAATATTGTGGTTTTGGGCAAATTCCAATTTCGGCCACAGAAGAGTAAACATGCAACCAAACTTTATATTAACTCGTACTACAAATTTATATTATAAATAATGTTGGGGAAATAGTGTCGGGAACTGGTAAAGTTTGACTTAATTTCAAAACTCATATGCGAATACTGATGTCAGAACTTTAGTAATAATATACAGACATGTTTTTCATATTACCGGAAACTGGCAATCCATTGAAAATTATACTGCTCAACTTGCAGAGTCGTCTTTTGTAGATACAGTAGGCCATTCTACTATAAAGATTTAATAACAATGATAATGTGATATATTTATAATATACATGCACTTGTTGCGTACTAATCATCATCTTCAAGGATGAAACCAAGGATGGATTGTTCCGGTCTCAAATAGGGAAATATCAGAGCTGGTCACTCCAGCGCTTCCTCGGACGTCCCACACTTCTCCGTCCCCTTGGCTTATAGTTCCATTGTTGTTTGGAGATGCGACAGTCATCCATTCGGTAAAGTTGTTCCCACGAATTCAGCCGATACTGGGCGATCCTATCGAGTATACTCATTATATTTAGTTCCTGTCGTATATGTGTGTGTCTTCTATGATTATGGAGAGTATAACCTGTCACGTGCCTGAGAAATCTGATTTCAGCCGCTTGGATGTAACTGGCCTTGCCTTTCTCTTAAGTTCAGTTCTCAGACCCATAAAGGAATGTGGGAAGAGCTATCACCTTGCAGAATTTTAGGAGTGTTCCTTTACTTGTTGACTTAAGGGTTCGCCTAATGGTCCCGTACATAAGGTTGAACTTATGCAACTTATTCACAACTTCGTTGCTTGCATTATAAGGCACACTGTAGCCCGGGTATTCAAAACTGCTAACTTGTTCCAGCATCGCGTACTAATAGTACCTATCATCTCAATTTTCTGCTGTGGTGTATTTATTGTTCATAACCTAAACATACCATACATATGATTTATAATAAAGTTTTAATTACTCACATTCTTAATTTCACTCAATGACGGACTTCAAAAATCGTATCACATTTGAGATATTGTGGCAAAATGAAAACAACATACAGTAATCAGCTGATATATTATATAGACCTGAATGTAAACACAAACACTCCGCAACAAAATCAGTTCTCAAGAAATTTCGGGCACAGACGTACGTTTCACGATCATTAATCAGTGTTTACGAATTCGGTTTCTGTGAGTAGTAACTGTTTTACAATATTGTGACCGCGTGTACAAATTTATCTTCAATTATTGTACGCGACTAATTTTGCAGAATAACTTGTTGATTACAAATTACTAATTGTGCTAATAATTAAAGCTGATAATTAGTTATTTCATTGGTGTGTGTATTTTGTTTTTCACTGTACATACGACGATCAGTTTGACCGTCGCAATAGTAGTATACATTTATGTTATAGTTTCAAACATTAAAGCTCCTTTTTAGGGCCGCCAAGTCAGGTTAGCGTTCTATACAGAGACCGCTGCTATTGTGAGCTGAAAAACAAACAAGAAAATAGTGTATTATTATTATTTATCATTTCTTTATAAATGATTCTTTGACTCTTGTCCGAATCTTATATTTTTATCAAAATTTAAATTACTTTTGCAAGTAGATTGTAGTATTTGTGAAAATAGTACGTTATTTTGATGAAGTCTATCGTTTCAAACTTGGAATACAATTAGGCGGTAATAACAGTCACAATAACTGGGAACGGAAGATACGGCATAATGATGAGGGATATTGTCACTTCAACAACCAACGGTTAGTGAGCGGGTTAAAAAAATTTAATGTTTTAAAAGTGTTAGAAAGCAATTTATTTAATCCCATGATACTTCAACCTAGGAGAACAGTGCCTCGTAGATGTATGGAAAAGAAACTAAAACATTTATAATCTAACCACAGAATGCATGCAAGAATAATAAAATAGCTTAACATATTTACGTGCTCTTTCTTGATTTTCAACTGCAAAAACAAAAAACAATTCTTACCTGTAAAATAAAGTACAACAGGATTGAAATTTAAAATAATAATAACTCTGCTAACAACACTGATTGATGAGATTACAATTGTTCGTTCACACAGAAAGCTGAACATTTTCATCATAAAATTTACCTTTCAGGCAACGGATTAAAGATCCAATGACAAAATTGAATGTAATCTGGTGCTCATTACTACCTCCAAATAACATCACTTCCTGTGGACTACTGGTGCGCCTATTAAGAACTATCAAAATGTATCAAGAGCTTAACACTGAGAAGAATATTTTCTTGGATTTCGTTGTCCATGACGTGTCCGTTACTTAACTATATGCCACTATTATATTAACGACTCGGAACACAAAGTTTTTTATAAGTAAAAACATAAAGTTTTACCTTACAGCCTGAAACGGTTTTCGCCTTTAAAAGGCTTCTTCAGAGGCTGCCGCTGGTAGCGCTGTCCGTCCTGTTGTGGGCGACGGAATCGAATTTCGAAAGATCGATGCTGTGTGTGTGGGGTGAGATATGTTCGAATAATGCGTGCGATTTGAATTGTGTCTGTTCGTTCAGGATGTCGTTTTTATTTGTTTTCGTGTGTTTGTATATTTCCAATTGTTCTAGACTGTCTAGTTTTCGGCCTTTTGTGTGTACGTGTAGAATGTTCATGTTATTGTCGATGTTTTTATATGTGTGGTTTGCTTCAATGAGGTGGTTCGCAAAGGTGGATTCTGTAGTGGAGTGGAGTGCCTTTGTGTGTTCAATGTATCTCTGTTTGAAGCTACGTCCTGTCTGGCCTATGTAGAATTTGTTGCAATTTGAGCAATTTAGCTTGTAAACCGGGTAGATCGAATTTTTTGTGTGCTTTGTGTGTGTGTTCTGTTTTGTTAGTAGTTTTGTCCTGCTTTTTGAATTTGTGGGCTATTTTTTCAGTTTGTTTGTTGATGTATGTTAGTGTTATGAATTTGTTGTTTTCTGTCATTGTCTGTTGTTTGTTTTGTATTATGTGTAGGAGTTTACTGACTACTGTTCTGTCATATCCGGTACATTCTGCTAGATATTTTATCGTGTTTAGTTCGTCTTTGTAGTCTTTTTCATCTAAGGGGATGTTGTTAAGTCTATGTATCATGGTTCTGAAGGCAGCTAGTTTGTGTTGTATTGGGTGATTGGAGGAGTTGTGTATTAGTGTGTCAGTTGTAGTTGGTTTTCTGTATATACTGAATTTTGCCTGTGTTCTAGTTTTGTGATGGAGAGGTCTAAGACGTTTATGGTATTGTTTTCTTCGTATTCGGCAGTAAAGGTTATGTTTTTATGTATTTTGTTTATGTGCGTTAGTAACTGTTCACATTGTCTTTTGTTTCCCCTGTATAGTATTAGAATGTCATCAACGTATCTGTGCCAATATAGTATTTTATGTGAGTGTCTGTCATTGTTTGTGAGTATTTTTGTTTTTTCTAAGTGTTGGAGGAAGACTTCTGCTAGAATGCTGGATATGGGGGAGCCCATGGGTAGACCATCATTTTGTGTGTAGTATTTATTGTTATAAGTAAAGTAGTTTTGTTTTGTGATAATGTTCAGAGTTTCTGTTATTTCGTTGATAAGTTCGTCTGGTATGTTGTTCTGTTTGAGTTTGTTTTGTAGGAGGGTGATTGTTTCAGAGATGGGGATGTTTGTGTACAGGTTTTTAATGTCAAAGGAGGCTAATGTGGCTTTATGGGGGATGTGTATGTCTTTTATTTTTGTTACTTGGACTGTGTTGTTTGTTACTGCAATGTTCTTGTCTAGTTGTGTGTGTTATCTGATAATTTTGTCTTCAGAACCATGATACACAGACTTAACAACATCCCCTTAGTTGAAAAAGACTACAAAGACGAACTAAACACGATAAAATATCTAGCAGATTCTAACGGATATGACAGAACAATAGTCAGTAAACTCCTACACAAAACACAAAACAAACAACAGACAAAGAGAGAAAACAACAATTTATAACACTAACATACATCAACAAACAAACTGAAAAAATAGCCCACAAATTCAAAAAAGCAGGATACAGAATCGCTTACAAAACTACTAGCAAAACAGAACACACACTATCAAAACACACACACAAAGCACAAAACAAATTCGATCTACCCGGTGTTTACAAGCTAAATTGCTCAAATTGCAACAAATTCTACATAGGCCAGACAGGACGTAGCTTCAAACAGAGATACATTGAACACACAAAGGCACTCCACTCCACTACAGAATCCACCTTTGCGAACCACCTCATTGAAGCAAACCACACATATAAAAACATCGACAATAACATGAACATTCTACATGTACACACAAAAGGCCGAAAACTAGACAGTCTAGAACAATTGGAAATATACAAACACACGAAAACAAATAAAAACGACATCCTGAACGAACAGACACAATTCAAATCGCACGCATTATTCGAACATATCTCACCCCACACACACAGCATCGATCTTTCGAAATTCGATTCCGTCGCCCACAACAGGACGGACAGCGCTACCAGCGACAGCCTCTGAAGAAGCCTTTTAAAGGCGAAAACCGTTTCAGGCTGTAAGGTAAAACTTTATGTTTTTACTTATAAAAAAATTTAGTGTTGCGAGTCGTTAATATAATAGTGGTATTTAAGGATATTTTCGTGCATCCCCTGACGTATACATCACTTTAATCCGCTAAACTGTTTCACTAATCTTTAATAGATTTATTTTAATTTCGATAGCCATGAATGTATAAATGTATTACATTCTGTAATACACTTATCACTTCTGTAAAGGATAATAGGCCTTGAATTGATCTGCACCTTCTCATGCGCCACGTCAACACCTTCTCATGTAGGAAGTGGTTTCCGTTGAATATTTTGTCGATTGTCAATAAGGTCGTCAAATTATTCTGGAAACGATTCAGAACTTTAACTATATTTGAAGTTCTCATCGTTTGCTATGTACTCCACGATCCTTAGAGTTCATTTTGTTGGAATAAAAACATGAGTTTTTTTGCATATGAGCCACTGAAGACTACGTTAGGTTCAACTGGTTCTTCCCTTCTTCACCAGTCTCTTCCTCCTCTCCCACATCTCCGTCATGCTCTTCCTTTCGTCAGCGCAGATGGCACCTGCCCTCTTCTTGGGTTCTTCCTGAAAACCTTGGGCACTTATTTATAAATATATCTGTTTCTTCTATACAAATAAATAAAATTGAAGTGTCTGTTTGTAATGTCAAAATAACAGCTTTTTACTAAATGCATATGAAAGTATATAAGGTACTTATAACAAAAAAAACAATTTAAAACATTTTTGTCTGTCTGTCTGTTTGTTCCGGCTAATCTCCGAAACGGCTGGACCGATTTTGACGGGCTTTTCACTGGCAGATAGCTGATGTTATAAGGAGTAACTTAGGCTACTTTTATTTTGGAAAAAAAAAAGAAAAGAAAAAAGTAGAGCAACACGTGCCCCACGCGCACGCCGCTGCCGTCGTCGGACCGAAAGGCGCCACTCACCGCTTCCCCCTCCAACTTCCTCCTCCGACTTAATATAACAAAGGTTGCCTGTCGCGGGCTCAGAACGCGCGAGCGGGCTGTTGCAGATGGTTGTGTCTCAACGCGCGCCTTAAAAAATTGTTTCTAGCAGTGAGAAAACAATATTAAGTTTTAAGTTATATTGTTAAACGTAGCCACAACCTCCCAAAATCGTCTCTGTACCGTAATTATGTGCGATAAATGTAAACTAATTTCTGTACTTCCAATAAATACACCTTTTTAATGTACACTAACAACGTAAATCCTAAGGGGCAAACCCCCCCCCATTGTATGTATGTATCTATGTATGTATGTTCCACATCTCCTCCTAAACCACTGGAACGATTTCAACCAAACTTGGCACAAATATTTTACGCAACAGGAGAATCAACATAGGATAGGTGTTTTTTTCGATGGGGTCCTTTGGGAGGTTCTTTGGGGTCTCCCACATTTCCTCCTAAACCACTGGACCGATTTCAACCAAACTTGGCACAAATATTTTACGCAACGGGAGAACCAACATAGGATAGGTGTTTTTTCGATGGGGTCCTTTGGGAGGTTCTTTTGGGTCTCCCACATCTCCTCCTAAACCACTGGACCGATTTCAACCAAACTTGCACAAATATTTTACGCAACGGGAGAACCAACATAGGATAGGTGTTTTTTCGACACGATCCTTCGGGGGTCCTTTAGGGTCTTCCACATCTCCTCCTAAACCACTGGACCGATTTCAACCAAACTTGGCACAAATATTTTACGCAACGGGAGAACCAACATAGGGCAAGTGTTTTTTCGATACGATCTAATAAGTTATATAATAAATAGTAATAATAGAAATAAATAATAAATAGCTGTTGCTGTGAATGTAAATAAACAAACTAAGAGTTGAGAATTTGTACAATCTATCTAATCCTATACTATTAATCGAGCAATAATTGTACAATTACGTACAACGTGAAACTCCGTAGCGAAGCACGGGTATTTTGCTAGTTAGTGTAATAAAACGTACGTTATTTGCAGCTACTCTATGTATTTGTTAGAATACATCTTACATAACCTAATGACTTGGAAATTACAATCATTACAGTCAATCAACATAACTGTTTAATTTTATAAATGTTTTATTATTTTGCCTACTTAGCGTGTACAGAACTTCATAACCACGCATTTAGATAAAATTCAAATAATATGTGTGATTCCATCTCACAGGGCACTGCTGCAGTTGTATTTTGTTCATTTACACTGTACGTTTTTTTCATACTTACACAGTAGTTTTATTGCTCTCTACTTTGTGTATTTGTTCTTTTATGTTTTACTTGTACGAGATTACATGCTGGGCTACCATTGTTACTCTTGGTGTGGAGTCGCCGTACATGAATTATTCAGTGAGCGTCCACTTGCTTAAGCCTAGCTTACACACAATGTTTGCACACAAAACAGACTTTTTTCTATCACGAAGTGTGCTTGAAATGAGACACACTTCTTTTTGGATAAATTATGAAAAGAAAATGTAATTAAAAGAAATAAACTTTCCTATTAGAAAAAACAAAGAAATTTACTGAGTTTAAAACAACTTGGTGAAAGTAATTTTGAATTGTAAAAAGATACTCACTACTTGGTCAATTTATTGTACTATTTTGTCAGATTGAGACCACCGTATAGGGTAACCGACCAATACCAGCGAGCAATATACATCTTACATAAAATAGGAAAAGAATATAACTGTAAAATATCTGAATCAAAAACAAAAGTAATGAACTTTATATAAGATGAACCGGTTCGGACCAAAATATGCATAGACAACATATGCATATAACAACTAAGACATTTAAAATATTTTGGACGTGACATTACTTATGATCAAGATAGAGATATGGAAAATAAAGTGGCGAATTTCACAAGAATGTGTGGAACGATTTCGAGAACGTTGGAAAATAAATGTAGAATAGAAATTCCAAATAAAATTTTATAAGACAATCGCAATACCTACACTACTGTATAGTTACAAAAACTTGGGTTATGTAGAAAAAAGATGAACAAAAGATACAAACAGCAGAAATGAAATTTCTGAGATCAGTTAACAGGTGTAATAGACGAGATTATTATAAGAAATGGAGAGATAAGAAGTGATTTAGATATTTTTTGCAGTTAATGAAATGACTAAAGAACAGTACAGAAGGATTAAAGAAGAATTAGAAGAAAATTGATTCAACACATAAATAGAATGGAAGAAAGTAGAATATACCTAAGATGGCAAGAGATTACAATCCTAGAGGCAGAAGAAAAGTTGGTAGACCCAATAAAAGAAGAAAACTTCAAGAACATTATGGACGCCGGACGCGGAAGCCCACGTGAGAATTTGTTTTTGTTTGTTTTGTTATCAAAATTCAGTAACTAAAATTTGCAGAACAAAGGAATTTTAAATCTTGCGCTAAGTATTCCTTTAGTTTCAACAGTCGATTGTAGTTGGTTGTTCAAAATCAGTCATTACTTTTCTTGAATGTAGTTGCGTTTCTAATTAAAATCATAACGAGACTCAACTGTTACGATTCTTAACGTCTGCACACTGTGCATTGAAGCATGACCTCGAAATTGTGTGCAGCAGCGTACAAAGGGGTACGTGCGACATTAACAGACGCGGAGCTCGTTAGACGACAGACTGGGCACAAAACACAACTACACTACTACACTCTGAGGCTGCCTCATTAACTGCTGCACGCTCTTGTTGCCAACCTTGACCTCACAAATCTTGATACAATGTATATTGTTACCACTTGTTTCTGTGGCATACGATAGGTGTTTAATTTTTCTGATAGAATTGCTGTAAGGCAGGCGAGTCACTTTTATTATTTGGGAAGTGATATTGGCTGTGACAGGAATTGTGATGTTCATATTACGTGAGGTAAGTTCCAGACAATCTGTGGGACAATAAACCGTATTTTCAGAAACAAGGTACGTTAAGGGGGGGGGTCCTCATAATCCGATATATCCTTTGAAAGAAATGTGCAATACAACAAGTTTGTCTGTTAAAATAACCCCACGTTCTTCAGTAACACAAACATTACGGCATGTGAATACATTTCTAACACACGTATTACTAAAAACAAATACCAAGTCTTATTGTTATAAGAGTATATTTTTTCATTTGTTTGACACTCTTACGATACTTTTTTCAGTATTATACTCGAAACGTAAATATGCTATCGTACAAATATTTAATAACATGATTCTCATATATGATTATCAGAAATTGGATGCTTTCTAGTGTTATTTATGTTTCAATTTCAATTACATTTACAGTCTGTGATATTTTCAGTAAAGAAGACTGTCAATATTATGTAAAAATAAATAATTAAAAATCGTTTCTTGTAAAAATTAAAAAGACAATTGGGTTTACAAGTGCACAACCGATTCCTTTTGCAATATACATGTGCCAGAGGTGTCATTAATAATGTAGATTATTGCCAACTAACAAAAATGAAGTCACTTTATTTTAGAAGATATTAAATTAAATCTACAAATTCACACTCCGTAAGATCCACACAGTCCACACTGAGTGTCTTTTTGCGTTAGTTTATATATATATTAAATTTAATTAATAATGTTGTGTTAGTAGTTATAGTAACAAACAGAATTAACACGGTTGCACACCACTATAGAAAAATTATTCCGATTAGCGCTTTTAAGCTTCACAGCTGATTTGATATAAGCTGTGAAGGTTGAAGGCGCTAATCGGAATATTTTTTCCATAGGGGTGTGCAACAGTGGTTATTCTGTTTATATTAAATTTGTTTAGTTAAATGTACTCTGGAGTGAGTTTTATTTTAACATTTACGCTACTGAAGCTAAAATGCGCGCGCACGACCGTGTATCGTGTATTTCATGTAGGCTACATCTTATATCATTATTATCCAGTTTCACTTCCTGTAACTGTAAAACAGGTAATAGTATTTTGGTAGCTACAGAGTATATAAGTCACAAATTCCAGGGGAGTGTAGGGAGAAAATTCACAGCAGTTACACAGCGTAGTAAATTTTTGTTTACAGTAAACGAATGTACGTAAATGAAGCCACGAGTGGTAAACGCGACTTCAGCATTGGGTCGCAGGCGGGCCATCATTAGGAACACACACACACACACACACAAAAGCTGTGCTGACGTGACCCGCAATACATAACTATCTCTCTTGTTATTCAAACGAAACTCGTTAGTGGCTCCTGACGAAACTGAATTTAACTCCAGCCAGCCACTGCAATGCTAATTGTTTTGCGTACGCTGCTGGTTTGCCCCCAGAGAAACAGAATTTATCCCAACATAATAAAGTTACCAGTAGTTAAATAGGTGCTTGTTGACTAAAAAAAAAAGAGAAAAAAGAAACTGTAAATTTACGGAATATCTACAACTGAAAATTTCAGTATATTTTCTGAAATTTATTCAGTACACAGTAACACAAGTTTAATTATTTCAGACGTATTTACTTTTAATAACTTTTATAAATTCTATTACGTAGGGTTGCACGGACGGTTTCAACATTACTACATTGTTGTAAAACCGGACTATTAGGCCGGGGTCGGTTGCTGACATAGTGCAACATTAATCGGCTTACGTTTCGAACTCAGCCACCGCTAATCTTCTTCAGAGCCGCTGTGAAGCGAGAGAGAACACGCGCGACACAGATGTACGCCGAACGAAACCCGAGTCTTTCCGAGTATACGCACCCAACACGATTGTTTATTTATGTTAAATAATAAGTGTCTAAACATAACACGTTTGAAATATATATAAGGTCTACGCTAGACTAATAAGTGGGAGGCTGAAGGCAATAGCTTACGGTTTAATACCAGAAGAACAAAATGGCTTTAGGAAGGGGAGATCATTCATAGATTCCTATGTTTACACTTAAATTAATAATTCAAAGGAGAAGAGAATTTAACTTGGAGACGCATCTAACATTCATAGATGTCAAACAGAATTATCACTGTTGCACACCACTATATAAAAATTATTCCGGTTAGCGCTTTCAAGCTTCACAGCTCATCGGACGATCGGAAAATGATCGTCATTTTCAGATCTCACGATGAGCTGTGAAGCTTGAAAGCGCTAATCGGAATAATTTTTATATATATATTGGTGTGCAACAGTGATAATTCTGTTTGCGATTTTAACCACTAACACAACTTTCTTCATTAAAATTCATAGATGTGACGAAAGCTTTTGATAATGTGAAACGTTTACTACTCTGGAGTATATTGGAACGTAGGTGTTTCCTTTCGCAACTAATTAAAGTTCTTAGCAGCTTATATTACAAGACAGAGGTTGTTGTGGATTTCAGTGGTAAATTATCAGAAGATATTCCTACAAGATAATCTATGAGACAAGGGTCCCCTATTTCTCCAACACTTCTTATTGTCTACACGGACCACATATTTCGACAGCTAATGTTGACTCGGGAATATCATTTCAGCGAAATGTTCATGTGAATGCATTGGTTTATGCAGATGACAAGGTAATGATACAGAAAACAGAAGACCAGTTACAGCGGGCGATATTTACGTTCAGTAGCATCATACAAAACTATGGGCTACAGATCTCTGCTATAAAATCTAAAACAATGGCATTTCAGGGCGGGTATCCTATAAGAACTAAGATAGTCGTGAGTAATCAGATTTTGGATCAGGTTAGTCATTTTAATTACCTGAGTTGTAATGTCTCATATGGAACTGATATTGATTGGGATAAGTAAGCTAACGAAATTTAGACGCATTTGTGGTAGCTGAAAAATCATACCACGAAAGGTTACCCGAATGTAATTTTACAAAACTGTGGCTGTGCCCACATTCCTGTATGCTAGTGAGACATGGACTGTTGGTAAAAGGGGGCATGCAAAGGAGTCAGGCAGTTGAAATTAAATTTCGAAGAGGGAAGCAAGGTTATTATCTCTTGGATCGGGCACGGAACGAGGATATTAGACACAATTTAAACATGGTATCATTGCACCAGAAGTTTGAAGACCACAGAAGGAGATGGTGTGAACACTAGAACCGTATTCCTGATATCCGTCTACACGTGGTTCCCTTGGGTTATCATCCTACTGGGAATAGAGATGTTGGTAGACCAAGGAGGATATGGGTTCCGGAACAGGTCTAGCGGCCTAGTGCTTGGAGTGGTGATGATGAAAAATAACACTTCGTTTTGTACCGAAGTATTACAATAAAGTGTTTTTTTTTTTTTTTTTTAGTCCTAAACATTCACCAAATCAAACTCCGACAGCAACCGGACAAAACAGGAAGAAATGTATCTATAGACTTGTTCTGTGTTTGGTTAGTTGAGCGTGGAAGTTAGTACGCGCGCGTGTGTGACCCTCGAGAGAAACATTCAGTAGCCGCCTCACCGAGATATACGTTCACGTATCCGTGACGAAATCAGAGCGGATCAGAGAGCGGAAACATTAATTCAGGCCGCGACATGTCAACAAGATGGATGACCCACTCAGTGCTCGGCTCACGCTCTGGTTCACTGAGATTGCGCGCGCTCGCTCAGTCAGTACGTAATAACGTTATTATATTCAACTATGCGGTAAACTAATATTGTCGTTGCGTACAAAACAGAATTAAGATTTATGTTTCAGTTCTGATTTTTATTTTATTTATTTCCGCGTCTTATTAGTAAAAAAAAATTGAGAAATAGACCAAATAAATTTAAAAGTATGAATAATATCTTGCTTTTTACTAGAAAAACAAAAGTTTTATAAGATTTCGGACATTACCCATCGTAAGTTATAATTAATAAACACGACGTTTCGACCTCTATAGAATCAGAGTTACGACCTCTAACCATTGGCGTTACGTTGGTTTGTGTTGTAACCATAGGAGCAATCCTTCTTTGATGGGATGGTGAGTACTCTTATATTATTATTATTAATATTATATTATTAACACCAGTAGGGAGTGAAACATGGTAAAAATAACTTTTAATAATTACGTAGTGAACATCCCCTAATCTGTTTTAGTTATAGGTAATATATTACTTTGCTATATGTTGACTGTTGTAGGTATAAACAATTTATGTACCAATCTAATATCCAATTGTTGATTACTGTTTGTTTAATTAATTAAAATAACATTACATTTAGTAATTTAAATTGTAATACTGTATAAATTAAGTTCTCTCATACTATAATTTGCTCGCTTTCTTAAAGATAATTTGAAGATGTAAACAAACTATCATAAGTCTTCACATAAAAAATGATACATACATACGCACGCACACACTCACATCACCAACACGTTCAACCAAATATTTAATTGTTTCGTTATGTTTGATATTTCTATTGTATTTCATACACAAGTCCTGAAGATGACAATAAATATTGTCGAAACGTCGACGCAAAATAACTAAAAGTTGTATTATTGACCGATCCTCACTAACCATCCACTAAAACATTCACTGATTGACGGTCACTAAAAATTTAAGGATTTAATTATTATTATTATTATTAATTTAGCACTATATCTATTTCTGGATTTATATGAGTCTGAATTCTCCTGTCATGGTTAACTGCATATTTTGTTACGATTTCACTGACATATTCTACTTTGAGATCTTTGTGCAGATTGTCATTCCTAATATACCAGGGGGCATCAACGATACTCCTAAGTACTTTGTTTTGAAAAGTTTGGATCATTTGAATGTTAGATTTCTTGGTGCATCCCCAGAGTTGTACACCATAAGTCCACACAGGTCTCAGCACTTGTTTATACAACAGCAATTTGTTTTCAACTGTTAGTTGTGAATTCCTACCTAACAGCCAGT
The DNA here is from genome assembly GCA_034769895.1 of Magicicada septendecula. NCBI lineage: Eukaryota > Metazoa > Arthropoda > Insecta > Hemiptera > Cicadidae > Magicicada > Magicicada septendecula. The sequence continues at coordinate 1,429,938,182 of CM068367.1, read as the reverse complement.
ACAATTTCCTGAATTTTATGTTGAGTTCCTCTTTCTTTTTTTTCACGTGCTCCTTCCATTTAAGTTTTGCGTCCAGATTCATACCCAAATACTTGTTCTTCCGTTACTGCCTTTTTTATTTAAAACGACGCTTCGGTTACGCAGCAAATCTGCAGCCATCTTCAGACCGAAAAAATACACTAAAGTATCACAAATAAAAAATACTCTGTCTCACAACCGACAGAGAGTCAAACATAATAAAGTGTTTAATGATTGGTCCAGGAGTCACTTTGAAGGTCTCTTTGTAATTCTTACCTTTTCCTTGCCTCTAGTTTTCATTTAACTTCTTATTCCCTCATATCTTTGGTGCATTCCAAACCATTATTTCTTCTTCTTCTTCTTCTTCTTCTTCTTCTTCTTCTTCTTCTTCTTCTTCTTCTTCTTCTTCTTCTTCTTCTTCTTCTTCTTCTTCTTCTTCTTCTTCTTCTTCTCCTTCTCCTTCTCCTTCTCCTTCTCCTCCTCCTCCTCCTCCTCCTCCTCCTCCTCCTCCTCCTCCTCCTCCTCCTCCTCCTCCTCCTCCTCCTCCTCCTTCTTCTTCTTCTTCTTCTTCTTCTTCACTAACAAGGATTAGGCCTTGGTGACCTATTCCGGCTTCTTGGTGACCACATTATCTTGGTGACACAACAAAGAAAAAAATAAATAAATGAAACTTACCATCTATGAAATCTCCCAAAATAACACACACACACACACACACACACACACACACACACACACACACACACACACACACACACACACACACACACACACACACACACACACACACACACACACACACACACACACACACACACTGAATACAACCACACAACTCACAAGATCAACCAAACACGCTTCAAGATCAAATACAAACTGCGACAAAGTCTAACCTACACAATGCCTAAACTATTTTTCTGATGGAAGGAAACCAGATATTCGGAACTGCACTGCTTACTTGCTTAATTGCTTTCTGCTGATTGCTAACAGTCACTGTTAATTGTTATGAAAGCAGCTTTTTCAAATCTAAGTCTTGTAAAAAAAATTTACAGGCATTGCACAGAGGAGGGCATTGCAAATGCTTCAATAAAACTAAAAAATATATATATTTATGTTCATTCACCAATCAATGAATTCATTCTTCATTTACCAGTGTACAGATTATAAGTTAAATGTAGTCGCATTCATAAGCGAAGTTTTATATGTATACTATGTTATTGACAGCAAAGAAGTAGTTTCTATGGAAAGTTACCGGTTCCCATTTTTGATTACGGCCTAATGTGCGACACGTCTTTATATACAGTTTAAATGTTAAAAAAATGTATGACAAATTTGAATTAAAAGTCAGAGTTTTATTCTTGTAAATAAAACTGGAAGTATTTTAGTGACTGTGTAAAGTTTCGTTTTGTTAACTGATACTTTATCATTTTGAGTTTGTTTTTGCAAATTGTCCAATAACATATTATTTAATTACAGTAGTACAATAAAGTTCTTGTTTACACGTTTCTTAACGTTGGAATTTGTTGTCTTATTAGCACCTACGTTTGATAATGTTTCATAGTCTAGATAGATAATTTATCGGAGCTAATTGAAGATTTGTTGTATGAAAAACTGAAGTGCCTTAAACAAAATTCTTCAGAAGCGCCATTGAACAACAACATTATTAAAATTGAAACAATATTAACTAACTTGTAGCAATATTTCATTGTTCTTATATCTAATAATAATATAAGGTACGAAATGAGCCGTCAGTTTATATTATGCGCTTCGTTTCAGAGTTTAAGATTTTTATTTTGTTGGAAATAATGTAAGTGCCTCATATGATTTGCCAAATTAAATTAATGTCCCACAATCATTGTTTTGTGGTAAAATACTTTAAGAACCATACTGTGTAAACAGTATTTGAAAACAGTATATACGTTCATGACTTGAAGTTAATCTAATCTATATACAATAAATTAACGTAAAATCTAAGGATAACCTCAATCTTCTATTGTGGTGTATTCGTTGTTCATAATCTAGAGGTACCATACACATAATTTATAATAAAGTTTTAATTACTCAGATTCTTAATTTCGGTTGATTTCAGTCATAGAAACAGTTACTATTTACAAAAAACAAATTTGTAAACTCTAAAAATAGTAAATACGTAAACACGTATTTACGTGAACACGTAAATAGTAACTCTTTTACAGTATTGTGACCACGAGTGCACAGTGTATATGTGTATTTGCTAGTAGTATGTCCAGGGGACATATTCATTAATAAATGCCCCGCCAAGGTTCCAAACGAACTTTTGAAGTGCATCTGCTGTAAGATGAATGTACAAGGTACCTGTACCAGACCCGTTTGAATCAGTTTGCATAAAAAATCCCATCAGTAACAACAGCAATCAAGAATGGGGTAGCATCAGAGACGTCACGTCACAGGCAGCATTCAAAGCATTGGGGACGAGACGTACAATGTATGGAAACCGAGGCCTACAGGTATGACAAGACAATATTAGACAAATAAAAGTTACTAAAATACAAATATTCCTGAAAAATCTAACCTTAAACACTGATTAGACGAGGTGTGAATATAAGCGCTGCTGTGCCACTGCGAGAAGACAAGTCAGGAAAATCAAGCGAAATACATAATGTTATACTTGTTGTCTAAAATACGAGAGATTTTGGTCAACTGTAATAGCTGGAATCACATTCGTCTGACTGCTCTCTGCTAGCTGTAGTTGTGGTAAACTTTTGGTTTACAGTCACCGCAGTTTGGCTGGGCTGCAAACTACCTAATCCCCCTCTATCGGTTCAGAGAAACTGTAATCCACTTTGACAGTTTTGCGTATTAATATCAAAATCTATGTTAAGGATTTCCATAAAATATTTCCACTAGCTCAAAACATTGATATTCTCAGTTCACATTCAAGATATATAGTGACAAAGTGAATAGAGGTTTGTGTAAATCTACCAAAAATTTAACAAATATAGAAAACAAAATAATTTGTCTTAAATTTATTACTAATTGTTTGCACCGTGATTCTTTACATTATAATAGTAACGTCTTTACTGTAGACATTATTCACTGGCGGGGTATGCGGCTGTGGTCTACTACTGACATAGCTTACAGCAGACGTTTTGCCCCCAATATTGGAGGTCTCCTTCAGTGTATAGAACGGTCGAGTAATTGGTAAGATGTACGCTAAACCCCACAGCACTGTGGTACAGATGAAACGTTGGACCCAAACAGGCCCACTTAAATAATGTCCAACAACCAGCACGATGTAAGCTGGCAAGCGGCTTCAGCCAATCAGAGTTAAGTTCTACTTGACTGGGTCGGCATGCCAAATCCTACTTAATAGGAGGCTATCTTCTATTCGATTGATCAGCGCCTTAACTTCACTGACCGTGTCTCTCAGTGTCTCCAGAAAGCCCGTGGCGTCAAAGCCAAATTATTTCCCTTTATCTCACATCGGCGGCGTTTAATGCCTGTGCGCACTAAACTCACCATCTATTTGCACTTCCTTAGAGCAATCCTGACGTGTGCAGCGCCCTCATATTAGTCCCTGCTACAACCCTACAGTGTTGCGCGCTTGGAAGCTTTCCAATCTCGCACCCTCCGGTATATCTCCAACTTCCCCTGGTATGTCAGAAATGATGTTGTGAGGCGAAGGTTGAAGGTTCCTTCTGTTGATGAGTTTGTGCGATCTCTTGCCTTCAAACTCTTCACTCGTCTCTCTACCTCCTCCTACCTTCACCTCCGCCGCCTTAGTGAAGACGACGGCCCACCTCCTAGAAAAGTTTACAACCCCCCCCCATAAATTAATCTACAAACATCTGTCCCTTGACAGATTGAGAAACTTACGGCGCTTGACACTCAACTGTTTTCCACCCTAGTCACGTAAGTGAGAGTCCTCGTCCCCACCCAATAAACGGGAAACGGCCTCACTTCATGCTCCTTCCTCTCCAAAAAAAAAAAAAAAAAAAAAAAAAAAAATCATTTTCAGCCGTTGCGACTCGCTCCGCGGTTTTGCAGCACAATTATAGCCTGCGTCCCTCCAAGAAGGAGGGCTCCATCCTTTTTTCCAACGCAAGACTACCATAAATCAGACGGACCAGGCATTCATTTAGTTTTCCCGGACACTACGCAATAATGGTTACTGTTATACGGGTAATACAGTTTATGTTCAACCTTCATAACATTGGAATATTAAACACTGATAACATACAGTTAGCAACATATAGCATTATATGAACCTAATAAATAATATGGCAACATTGTACAGCGAATCCAATTCGCTGCCAGATAATCTACTTTTATTTTTCACAATTAATTTTAAATAAAAACATGAAACTACTATGTAGGAACATAATAATATAATCAACATAGTATACCATGTCTATTAGGAACAATTTCATGGTTATCTTTGCACAAATTACGTTAAAATGTATTGTAGGCTAACTGTACGCTATAATATCTTACTAGACGTTTTGAATAAACAAAGTTTGTGCATTTTTGAGTATCAAATAAAATGAATATATTATTTATTTTTATTATTATTATTTTATGAACTTTTCCGGTGAAGGGTTGGTGAGGATTGGTCAAAAAGTATTACACAAATTTTAAATTATTTGTGTCAACGTTTCGACAATATTTATTGTCCTCATCAGTACAGTTGTGTGTTTGGCGTCGTAACATAACAATTGTCCTGTATACTTATGATCACAATAAGTATTGTCAAAACGTCGACACAAATAATTTAAAATTTGTGTTATATGCTTTTTGAACGATCTTCACAAACCCTTCACCTCGAAACATTCATTGATTGACGGTCACTAAAAATTTAAGGATTATTATTATTATGGATTATTTGTAAGTGTATTACATTGAACTTTATGATTTATGGTTTTAAAATTTAGACTTAAATAGGCATAGCACATTAATCGTCATAAAATACAATATCCTATGCACATTTAATTGCCAATTATGATCAATAAAAAATTATGAATATTTATCTGGGAAAATTTTAGGCCTATGTAGAAAATAGAAAATTAATAAGGAAAACCGGTTTTGAAACTAAAACAAATGATATATTACAGATGTCTAATAATGCCTTTATGAATATTTTTACAAAGTGAAGCACATAGACAAGGAAATTAAAGTGATATTTTCTATTCTTCTAATTTAATCAAAATCCAATTGTGTAGATGTAGAAGGTAAAGGACACATGTTTGTAACGTACATAGTACGTGTAACTCTACTCTGTAACATAATTTGAAGAACATTTTAATTACAAATTACTTTCCTGGGAAAAATAGCTAATTTAGCTCCACGTAAAAATAAAATGTTATTAGTAATTTATTCTTACAACTTAATCAAAATCCACTTGCCTAAATGCTCATGCTACAGTACACATGTTTGTAGTTTTTATAGTGAGTATAATCCTTCTCAGTAATACAATTTGAAGGAAATTTTAATTACCAATTACTTTTCTGTGAAGATAAAGTATAATAGATTATTTAGAGAAAAAGGTAATTGAATTCCACGTAAAAATATAAAGTTAATGTAAATTTGTTTTTACAAGTTACGAATAATAGAATTTGAGTAATAACATTAATGGGAAGAGAAATATTACTTAATGATACCAAATGCTTATTACTTAAAAAGAAAGCAAAATGTAGAGAGAATCACAATACAAACTAGAAGCGTACTCATACCCCTATAACTTTAAAGTTGTCGCGCTTTTGACATTAAACGAAAAATAAAATAAAATAAAATGAATGATTTGGTAAGAAAAGTGATAAATACCAATACTGAAACACAAAGCAGTTAATTTTAACAATGTATTAATATAGTTATGTTACATTACTATATAAATTGCAAGGTCCCCCAATGTACTGGAGAGGATGAGTAATGACTTATGGTCGCATTTCTTAATGAAGGGGATTATACAGACGCACTTCCTCGTGGTGGGGATGGAAAACCCTACAGGTGGCTAACGTGGGTCTGGAAACCGAGTGGCAGCCGGTATAAGCTTCTCCTTCCTTTACTTGTCATTGCAGGTAGAGGTTACGGCACTTGGGGTAAGAAATTTCCTCTAAAGGAGGATGGGCCATCATTTGTGCAACGGCATACGAAGTAGGGTGGAAGGACAACCTTCTCATTAAAGATCCGTATGGATATCTCATCCCCAAATTCCAGGGATAGTATGGAGGACTGTGCCCGGAGTAACAAGGGTGAAGACTCTAATTGTCAGAGACGAGCGGATGCAGCAATCTCTTATGTGGGGATAGCACGCATGGTGGCTAGACATAAGCCATTAGACATCAGTACTGTCATGTCACCTTCTGCAAAGTGCTGGTAACTCTTCTGGAATAATTAATTGTTTGAATTGTTTACAGTAGAAAACCGAATGGACTTAACGGACAACGATTGTTACGGCATCTGAACAGAATGGAGAATGGACGACTACCTAAGGTTACGTTTCGATATAGACCCATTGGTACAAGTGATGTAGGAAGACCGAGAGTGAGATGGAGAGATACTCTGTGAAGACGGAACAGGCAAAGTGCCTACTCCGTGAGGTGCAGAAGAAGAAGAAGAAGAAGAAGAAGAAGAAGAAGAAGAAGAAGAAGAAGAAGAAGAAGAAGAAGAAGAAGAAGAAGAAGAAGAAGAAGAAGTAAAGGAAAAGGAAAAGGAAAAGGAAAAGGAAAAGGAAAAGGAAAAGGAAAAGGAAAAAGAAAAAGAAAAAGAAAAAGAAAAAGAAAAAGAAAAAGAAAAGGAAAAAGAAAAAGAAGATAAACGGCAAAGAAATTTATTAAAGGTTAAATTTTTAATTTGGAAACTTTAATATTGGGTTGATAAACAAGTCGTTTTAGGAACACCACGTACACTTAATCTGTCTACTTCACACGCTACATAACGCAAGGTATAAACCATTTTATATTTTACGGTATTCAAATAACCTGTGTTGGTAACAGTGCACGAAACGTTTTATTAAAGGTTACAGTATATCGTACTAGAGTATAACCTTGAGCGGGTAACACGATTTCTCTTCAAACTGAATAATAATTGCCTGCTGCTCGTTATAAGGTGCACAGAAAAGAAACCCCGTTTGTTTGGGGGAGAAGTAGCGTAGCGCTCAAGGTGCACGAATTTGTGTAATGGAGTGAAACCCCGATAACGTGCTGGCAGAAAGTCACCCAGCCGGCTACTGTAGCTACGCCGAAAGACGTAGGCAGCGCGCATACTGCAGTGAGCCATTTTAATGGAACAAGTTTAAATACGACTGTATACATGAATTACAATGATTTCAATGGCTGTGCTACTTTTGGTATAAGGACGGGGACTCAGAACTACACCAAAAACAAGAATACAGTATCATACAAATTGAAAACGGATAGCGTACATTTGTCAATTGTTTGCAATTGTCAATGTATACAGAATATTCTTCTAATTTAAAATGCATATTAGTTCTTGGTATCCAAGTCACGTATGAACAGTAAATTATTATAAATAAATCACCTTATATCCGTCGTGTGACTTCGTTACGTCGATTAAAATGACGCGTTTCGGAACATCTGCTCCATCATCAGATAAAATCGCTCTATTGAGGTCGTTAAACGTTAAAAACACATGTTACACATAATTCATAATACTTCATATTGAATGACCACTTACATTTTAAATCCAACCCGCTATACGATACAGCTTTGAACCTGCTTAGGCGTAATCACTCAGATAATAGTTCAGTGTCCGATCGGCTTCGTCGTGGTGCGCACCATTTAGGAAGCAAGTGAATTACATAGTGGACAATTATGTGTAACATGTGTTTTTAACGTTTAACGACCTCAATAGATCGATTTAATCTGATGATGGAGCAGATGTTCCGAAACGCGTCGTTTTAATCGACGTAACGAAGTCACACGACGGATACAAGGTGATTTATTTATAATAATTTACTATTCTTCTAATACTGGTGTAAACCGCACAAATATGTTGTGCATTTCTATTTCTATAGTTTGCGTTTTCATTGAGTTGTTGCTGTATGCATATGATATTACTGGACGTATTTTGTTTTTGTAAACCCTAGTTTTTGCTTCTTTTGTGAGGGAAGTTCATTATTTCACATAAGCTTATTCATGCACCCAGCAATTCTTCTTGCATTCATCAATTGATGTTCAATTTCTTCATCTTCCCTATTGTTACTTGTAAGCCTTGCTTGTTCGTAAGTGTTATATCTGCATTACTTGTTATATTATTCTGTCATTTATCACAAGCTTACACCTTAATGGGTCGTGTGAAATTCTAACTGATTTTTTTTCTCTTCCAGTATCTTCATGTTATGTTTATGCATTTTTTTTATTAAAATTGCACAAGTCTTTGTAAGTCACTTTTATTTTCCGCTATTAGTATAAGGTAATTCAGGGTAATATAAGCAATGTGGGTAATATGAGCAGAGTTAATGCTGAACCATATTCGTCAAAAGGGTAAGTTACTTTCCAATAGTTTAGTGTTGACCACGCTATTTGGATTGTTATTGTGCAGTGCTGAAAGTGGCGTCACGCTAGATCTTACCTCTGCTATGACAAACGAAAAGCTAAGTGGTCATTGAGAATCATTACAAATCTGCCTCCATAGTTATTCTAGCTTCTAAATAATTAAGATTTAGTTACCAGTATCTTATTGCTGTACAAAATAATTAATATTCTGCCGTAAATAATATTTAAAAGAAAGTGGTTGATATATTTTTGGCCGAGAGCAGTGCAGGTTTGTGTGTTTTTGTTTTGTTAATTGACTTAAAACTCACCTAAGCATATACTTTTTTTACAACAAAATTAAACTTAAAATTAATTTTAATTCGGTGTTAAATATGCTGCATTACGTGTAAAAAAGAAGAGCTAAAAAATATCTTCGTAAAAGATTCACGCTTGCAATATAACATTTTTCTCTGACTCTCCCTCCTCTTCCTCTATTTCTTTTGAAGAAAAAGAAAACACAACAAAATCAACGATTTAGGCCTAACCATCACAAGAAACGATAACCATCTACAATATGCAATATACAGAAAACGAACTTTCACGAAACATCATTATACCTAGCCATTCTGACCGCCCACCACAACATAAAATAGCAGCTTTCTATTCACTATTTAACAGAATGTACAAAACACCCCTAAACAAACAGGAAAAAAACAACAAAATAAATATAATATACCAAATTGCTTATGAAAATGGATACAATAAAAATACAATAAATAAAATATAAAATAAAAACTGAACATTTAAGAAATTATCAAACCAAACAACACATAAATAATAACAACAATGAAAGATGAGCAACATTCACTAACATAAATAATAAGATGACAAAGTTACAAAGTTTAAAAACACAGACATTAAAATACCATACAAAACTAATAAAAATAATTTGCAAAACTAAATAACCTACACAACAAAGATAATACAACAACCAATGGTATATACAAAAAGAAATGCCAAATTGCAATAAATGTTACATAGGACAAACAAAAAAAAAACTGAAGAAACGTTATTTTGAACATCTAAACGCATACAAAAGAAAAACAGAAATATATAAATCTAATTTGGCCACACATGCAATAAACACTTAACATGAATTTCCAGACATAATTAAAAAGGCCCAAAAAAAAGACATACCACACAAAGACACCATAATGAACATTGGGGAAAATTACAAATATACAAAAACAAAACAACTAATACCTGAACAAATAAAATCAATACAAAACATGACACAATTTTCAAAGCACTCGACATCGAAAAATATACTCAAAAAGCTAATACGTACACCAACATAAATAACAACAACCAACCAAAACACAATTAGGAAGGCTGAGGGAACAATAAGATTCCCGAAACATGTACCAAATAATGGAAAATAACATCTTGAGATAAAGAAATTATAAATATTAAATAAATTATATATATATAAATGTGTGTGTGTGTGTGTGTGTGTGTGTGTGTCTGTCTGTCTATCAATCTATCTGCTTTCTCACAAGCACAGAGCAGGTACGTATAATCACGCAAAAAAGAACACAGACAACATACACTTTCACACTTTCTTTCAGATTTACAAGGAGGTTAGTTTTCATTTTCCAAGTACTCTGTACAATTAGTTTAAATTAAAACAATGTCAAAGAACACAGTAGCACTGTACTGAAGAGTACGAGTCGTGTAGCCGTACAGTCATTAACAAATTGTGCGCCCACGTCAAGTAAGTTTTAATCTTTACAAACGCCCATTTCATGCTCATTAAAACACGTTACATTTTTGTTACAGTTTATCTCAAATTTCTTAGAACATAGTACAGTAATAAAGCTTTTTGCAAACGTAGCTTACAAACTTACTGAAGGCGATTCGAAATTTACAAAGATTGTTGAGCGTTATCAATTCTGCCAAATTATTGAAGACACCCGACTTTTTAATTTCAATGAAATTTCTCGTAACTTGGTGTCTCGTTTTACTGCCTGTTAATGTGTATTTCGTTTTTTCTGTGTTTACGTTTAGACATAAATTTGTAGCGGCCTCCGCTAGACTCAAGAAACCCTCTTTTATGTCTTGTTGGCTTCTTGAGATTAGTACTATATCATCAACATAAACTAGACACTGCAGCATTCTGTTAAGTATCGTGCCCCCTAATCACTTTATAATATCGTTGGAAAAGCGCGTAGAGGTAAATAGTGATTATGTTAAGTAATAAATAAATTCAAAATTACTATTAAAACCCGGGCTGTTAATCTCTGGTCGGTTGCTGTCAAACGTCATTAAGTAATAAACGCAAATAAATCCAAAGAGGGTTGTTTTCTTATTCAGTCCCAAGACGTTGCACCCTACCCTCGTATTGTCGTATTGGATTACTATGACTTACAACAAAGTTTGCATTGGTAGTAATGTTTGATTGACAACCGACAACCGCAATCGCCGCCGCGTAGGGCGTGAGACGTAACATTAGAAAGAATAAACGCATGTCCACTGTAAAATATTTTATGCAAAAACAAATTCACACAATCAAGAAACACGCTCTTTTCCTCTCTGTCTGTCTGTCTGTCTGTCTGTCTGCTCTCTCTCTCTCTCTCTCTCTCTCTCTCTCTCTCTCTCTCTCTCTCTCTCTCTCTCTCTCTCTCTCTCTCTCTCTCTCATTTTGTCTCCTTCTCATATACACACAAACACAGCACAAACATAAGCACACAAACAAACAGACTCAAAACTATGCACGTCTATGCTAACAAACTGATTTCATAAAATTACCTTTCTGGAAGTGTCAACTTTGTCTATTGGCGTTTTTTTTTTTTTTTTTTTTTTTGTAACAGTACGTGTATTTTTTATGGAACCTTGACACCTGCCTTCACTGGAAAACAAGTCCATGAAGCCGCGCTAAGAGGCGCAAGACGAGCACAAGCGCTCACGCATGTATTAAATTATTCATTTTCTTCCTACTAAATTATTTCATGTGTAGGCCTACCTTTCAACTTTTACTTGACAATTTCCTTCTCTCTAGGTAGTCGAAAAAGCACGTTCTCATACTCACATCCTCACAATACATATACGCGAACAGATTTTTTAAAATATGTCCAATGTATGAACCAAGAAAATAGAAGATAACAATCAGAAAGGTTGAAAGATGACTTTTATACATTCAATATTCATGGTTTCTAGTAGATATCGAGTTTCGGTCGTATCACAGAAAAACAATTTTTATACAACGTTTCAAGATTTATTATTAATTCAATTATATACTGGGCTGTTAGCCCGTGGCCGATAAATCGACAGATGGCGAAACGAATAGGTACGGCAGATCTTGGCCGAACGTTACCCGACAACTTTTCTGGGTAAAAGCAAGGGCCTGAAATGTTGCCGCCAATGTCGCTAGTGAACAGCCTGGTTTTCTGACTAATCACAAATATAGACAGGTGTATGTGTGTGTGCGCGCGTGGGTGTGAGAGCGAGTGAGTGATGATGTTGGTCCACAACTACAACCAACATTATGTCGTCGCCACACTCTCTCTTCATACACACACAGATTGTCGCGCGCACACGACATATCTAGATCTCGTTATGCACACTAACTGCCAATAACCAGCCAGTTATTAATCGATATGATGAGCATATTCCTGACCACACCGTTTGTAATCGGTATTTGTGTGAGGCGTGTGTTTAGTAGACGCGGTGACGATTCAATATTGCCGTCGTCGACACTACTAATCAATCAGTCGGTCTCGCACCACGCTGTAGTGACAGCGTCTTGTCACTAAACAATACTGTATACTCGTATACAGGCTACAGAACATACATATAGGCACAAAGCTGTCATATGTGACAACGCCTACAGCAATCGCGGTATGGACTATGTGTATTACACCCTTGTCTCTTCTTTGAGTTACATGTATGTGTGTGTGTGTGTGTGTGTGTGTTTATATATATATATATATTACATTTAATATTTATAATTAAATTTACCTCAAGATGTTATTTTTTTCCTTTTTTGGAACATGTTTCGGGTACTATCTTGTACCCATCCTCAGCCTTCCGGTTTTTGTCTGGTGAAGTACATATGTGTTGTTGGTTGACTATTATTATTGTGGCTTCCTGTTGGCTTCTGGTATTTCAAATTGGTTTTATTGTGTGTGATTGTGGTGTATGTGTTAGTTTTTTGTGTATTTTCAATGTTGAGTGCTTTGAATATTGTGTCATGTTTTGTATTGATTTGTATTTGTTCAGGTATTAGTTTGTTTTCTGTTTTATGTTTGTATATTTGTAAATTTTCCCAAATCAGCGAATAAAGTCTCTTTGGGACAAAAAAAAAGTTTTTTTTTTTGTAGACCAGTGTTATTTATATGTATGTCTGTATTTTTATTGTCGCACATGTTTTTGGCTGTTTTTATTAGTTTTATTGCCTGTTTAAGATTTTTTTTGTTGGGTCCTTGTGTATGTGTATGCATTTGTTATTGCTGATCAAGTCCTCAGGTTTTTTTAATGTCTATAATAAATTACCGTTGCTTGACTTTTGTCGGCTTTAGTTGTTACGGTTAAATTGTTGTTATTTACTTTCCTTTTAATTTATGTTATTGTTTTATTATCTTGCTTCTGTTCAGATTTGTTTTTAATTTCACTGGTGAGTACTTCTTTAATTATATGTGTTGCTTCTGTTCGTTTTCTCTATATGTTCCGTATATACATATATATATATATGTATATATATATGTTCTATATATATATATATATTTTACCTATGTGCACAAACACAAACAGTCTGTGTTACTTTTTTAGTGTTACTTTTTTACCACTCTCCTCATTGCGCTCAAAACTTACCAAGCAGCGCTCTTGGGATTATGTATTAATTTTCTTTTCTAGATGGCGCGTATTGTCTAACACTATCCTTTGTAGTATACAACAGAGCATTTTCTGTTCTCTTGGATACGATTATATACGGGGTCGCTCAACATAGGTCCCTTACCGTCTGTGATTATACCTAGTAGAGTAACTTTTCGTACCTTTTTCATCGTTTTACGGTTTGTTTGGCGTTTCAAAGTGGTTATGCTTTAATTCAGGTGTATAAATTATGAAATCTAGCTTTGTAATATATTAAAATGTCCTTAATATAGTAAGTATAACATCGCTTTTGTCGCATATCTATTGTATTTGTTAGCAAATCTCATGGTCTATAGTAGACTTCACCGTCTACTTTCTCTTCGTATCTAACCCGTCGATTCTCCCACCTTCATCTCCGCTATGCTATTTTTTATGGTTATAGGCCTACGTAGCCTTTTGTTTGCACACACACACACATATATATATATATAATGAATTCAAACACTTTTTGCTACAGTCAATTTCGAGATGCGTACATAATTTATTTAATATTTATAATTGGTTTACCTCGAGATATGTTTATCCTTATGTGGAATATGTTTAAGGAATCCTGTTGTCCAGAACCTTAGCCATACACCCTAATTTGGGATCTAGTTGCATATCAGTGTTCCAATTGGTTGTTGCTATGGTTTTCTGTTGGCTCTTGATATTTTAACTTGGTATTATCGTGTGCGGGTGGGTGTACATATGTATATATATATATATATATATATATATATATATATATGTTTTTGGGGTGTTTTCATTGTTGAGTATTGTAAAAATTGTGTCGTGTTTTGTGTTTACTTCTACGTATTTTCATTATAATATAATATGATAGGAATGTGTGGGTAGGTTATGGTCACACAATTTGAAAACGGCTTCTAATACAAATATCTTTGTCTCTGTTACTACGACTGATTCCATAGTCCTAGGTGAATATTTTAATATGCCTCAAATTTGATCCTACAATTCATTTTACATGTACACAAGTCACACCGTTTGCGTGTGTGTGTGTGTGTGTGTGTGTGTGTATGTTACAGGAAGGGAGATAGAGAGAATGAGGGAGAAAGAGAGTGAGAGTGAGAGAGAGAGTGAGAGAGAGAGAGAGAGAGAGAGAGAGAGAGAGAGAGAGAGAGAGAGAGAGAGAGAGAGAGAGAGGGGAGAGAGAGAGAGAGTTACGGAGAGAATAAGAGGAGGAGAGTGAGAGAGAGTGTGAGCGTTATAATCCCGTTTGTTAATTTAGTAGGCACGGATTTTGTAACCCTTGGACCCCAGCCATCGCCCTTCATTGGTCTGTGTATACACAACTAACGTAAGTCCACAGAAACTCTAACACACACACACACACACACACACACACACACACACACACACACACACACACACACACACACACACACACACACACACACACACACACACACACACACACACACACACACACACACACACACACACACACACACACACACACACACATCAACTAAGGTAGAACAGAAAATTAACGCAGATACCTCTGTGGGTCTGCTTGTTTATATAAAATTAATTACTAAAACAGGAGCGAGCGGTCCTGTTTGCACGTAGTTGCTTTTCCGTTTGCTACACGGGCGCTACATTCTGATTTTTTCATTCCTACAACACGACACAACACAAGAAAATTGTTCTACAATTCATATTACGCAGGTTTACAACCACATTTACTCATGCTCAGATTCATTCTTTAAGTGTACAAAACAAAGAATCACATTCATGAATCTACACATATATCCCTTAGTAGAGTTTCAAAAATATATTATCCAACCTAAGGGAACTTGGACAAGAGTATAAGAAGGAAAATGTCACCCAGTACATCATCATCATCATCATCATCATCATCATCATCATCATCATCATCATCATCATCATCATCATCATCATCATCATCATCATCTTCACAACACGACGTAGACAAAATGCTGCCTGTTCCGCCTTCAAAAATCCTCCAGCCATCTCTTCCTGTGTCTACCCACACACCAGCTGTGTTCTATAGGTTTGTATTTCCAGTCTGGGAGCTGATATTCTTTCTAAGTGTTCTTTTCACCGTTGTTTGTAATTTTTTGAAAAGGTATTTCATTATTAATTATTTGTTATTTTAATTCAAATGAAACTGAATGAATGAAGCAGTTGAGGTAACTGCTTTCTTATGGCCTAATGTTTTACATGGTCGAGTTTATAACATTTTTTAACTCTTCTTAAGAATGACATTTCCGCGGCCTGTATTTTACTGTCTTTTGTTTTGGTTTTGTTCACAATTGACACCCATAGGACTTAACAGGTACTGCTACAACTGTGTAAAACTTTAATTTTGTATCTCGACGGACTTCGTTAAAAAAAATACGGTTGATATGGTTATAAATAACAAAACTTATTTATAATATTAAATTAGTTTCATCTTAGCTTAAAGCGGTATCACACACACACACACACACACACACACACACACACACACACACACACACACACACACACACACACACACACACACACACACACACACACACACACACACACACACACACACACACACACACACACACACACACACACACACACACACACACACACACACACACACACTTTTTGCTACAGTCTATTTCTTGATGTATATAATATATTTAAAATTTATACTGTATTTACTTTACCTAAAGATGTTATTTATCCCTTATTTGGAACATGTTTCGGGATCCTTAGTGATCCCATCACCAGTTAATTTTGAATCTTCTGGAGTACCTGTGTGCTGGTTGGCTGTTGTTATGGCTTTCCATTGTTTTTTTTAATTTATGATTATTGTGCTGTATATATTAGTATTTTGTGTTTTTTCGATGTTGAGTGCTTTGACAATTGTATCATGTTTTGTGTTGATTTGTATGTGTTCAGGTGTTAGTAACAATTAAAAAAACCAAAAACCAATGGGAACCCATAACAACAGCCAACCAGCACACAGGTACTCCACAAGATTCAAAATTAGAAAGGCTGATGATGGGATCACTAAGGATCCCGAAACATATTCCAACTAAGAGAAAAATAACATCTTGAGGTACATTAAATATAAATTTTAAATATTATGTGTGTGTGTGTGTGGTAGAACAGTGTCTGAAAGCTATAATAAGCAGTTTTATTTTCAATATCAGAAAACCAGTTTGAGCTGCTAATATTGCATCAAGTGGTTAAAATTCCATTGTTACTAAACCAGCAGGGTGTGTCCGGAGGTTTGCCATGTATTAAATGGGCTCCTGTTTCATAGACCGACTGACTCGTGTGAGTCTGTGTGTGTGTGTGTGTGTGTGTGTGTGTGCGCGGTCAGGATGTAGCGTGCGGTGCGGTCACAGTCACGTCTTTGTCACTAATTAGTAACACCGTATCCAACGCGGCGCAGAGATCAGCTGACCCCGTGCGTAGTAGCTTAACGCAAACACACCATGACTAACTCTGCGGTATTAAGCAGAGCACATGTCTGTAATGTAACTCTGTACGTGGCGTCAGATACTTGAACACATTTTCCATCAATATGTTAACCATGAGTTACTGCATATACAGTAAAACTTCAAATATTCAGAGTCAAGTGAAGGGCGAATAAAACCAAAAATAATTTTTGAGCAAGCTCGTCAGGTCAGACTGGAAGATTTTCCATTTGCAGGGAAATCAGTTACGCAGTTTACTTTAAGGTGGCGATGGGTTTTTAAGAGTTATTACATTGTATTTCACTTTTCGTATTCTTTTGTGTGTGTGTGTGTGTGTGGGCGCGCGCGTACTTCCCCGTTTTGTGCTTACCAAAAAACGTCTCTCGTGACAAGCTCAAGTTAAATTTTACTGTTATACTTGCGCGTATGCGTGCGTGTGTAAGCGTTTGCGTGTGTGTGTCATTAGAATAATTAATTTGTGTATGTTTGGGGCGTATTGATGGGTGTGATGAATGGAACCAGACCCCCCCCCCAGAGGGTCGGAAAAGTTGAGGCATTTCGGTAATCTCTTAATTTTTAGACATTTTATTTTATTTTTTTTTTCAGCTGTGTACGCTAACATGGTAGTAACATATATAGTATGGTAGACATACTTTTGAAAATCCAAAGAAAAAACAAAATACAAACACGTTCATTACACAGAATTTGTGTATACGTTTGGAATATGAAATATAGGAAATTAAACTCCTATTAGTCAACTGCACAATTACTATTAGTCCTCTTACAATTCTCTTCTAAACAATATTTAAATAACGCGTATTTTTATTGTGTTATTACCGTTTACTTTAATGGGATTCAGGATTCATTTCACGGTGTTATTACACGTTTTTCAACTATTTTTAACGTGTTAACCATCAGTTATTGTATATACAGAGTGATGGTGATGAAATAAGTTTTAAAGATGGAAGGTTCAGCGAGGGTCGGTGAAAAAGTATAACACAGATGGTTTTAATTATTTGTGTCCATGATTCGACAATATTTATTGTCATCGTCAGCGACATTGTTGTTGTTGAGTTATTACGGCGACGCCACACACACAACACTGACAAACAAATAATTTAAAATTTGTGTTATACTTTTGGCCGATCCTTGCTAGCTAAACCTTCCATCGTTAAAACTGATTGAATGGTGGTCACTACTAAATTAAGGATTCATTGTAAATAAGATAATATAACAATAACTTGATGAAATTATCTGCAGAAATGTTGCTTTCAATTTAAATAGTAGTGGGTAACAATAATAAATTCTCAGAAGGACATGCATAATCATATTCTGTGTGTGGTTTTGAAAGAAACAGTGAAAGGGGAAGGAGAACGCGAGAGAGAGAGAGAGTGAGAGGAGGGAGGGAGAGGGAGAGGGAGAGGGAGAGGGAGAGAGAGAGAGAGAGAGAGAGAGAGAGAGAGAGAGAGAGAGAGAGAGAGAGAGAGACAGACAGACAGACAGACAGAGAGTGAGTGATAGGGAGGAGAGAGTTATTGACGCTAATGTTAAAAGTGCAAACGTGCAAACATACAAGATTTAATATTATTACTGGAAATCAAATTTGGGCTAAAGGTCCGTGGTACATTAAATTTGCTATTTTCAGACGTTTCGGCTCCACCTCTGGAGGGCATCTTTAGTGAATAAAATTGTTCCACACAACTGACACAATTTTCGTCAGCAACCACGGTACTCTGGCAAAGAATACCTCTGTGGCAAAGCCAAATTACTGAGTGTATAGCCGAACATCGTGTCAGTTGTGTAAAATCGTTTTATTCACTGAAGATGGCGTCCAAAAATGAGGCCGAAACGTCCGAAAATTGAATAAAGACGTTTAAAAATAATAATTTAAATAGAATTTGGATTAAAATTTACCTGAACTGTGATTCGTTGGAATATGATAAGTAATGGAAGGTTGCAGTCCCGTCAGCGACTACATAGATTCTCGTCTAAAAATTGACACTCGTTCAACACTTAAGTCCGATCCATACATCTGGCTACACCATAGAACAATGCTCTACTAATGTTTGGATTAAACACGTGTGAGACACGAATACAAAGTGTATACAGCAAAATCTTATCTTATCGAGCGACAGCCAGCCGGGCCACGATATCTCTATCTCTCTTCCTCTCACACGTTAAAGCTAAATTTTTTTTAAAAGGTAATATCTTTTGAACCAAATGATTTAGAGAAATAATAATTACATGTGCGCACTCTACAATACCGTCCGGATGTGTACGCATAATTTTATAACATTCGGTTCAGTAGTCTCGGAGGAGTTCGTGGTCTAATGTGTGCACCGAGTCATGGATGGAGGACCAAGATTCTAGTGGACCAAGGCCCAGTAGCCCGCAGTTTATTTTCTACAATGTTGACGGCGACCGCGAAAGCCTTAGAAATAGATTGTACATTGTTACGTCATCACAGAACGTTCTACATGTATCTCGGCTGTCCCAGCTGTATTGTTGCGTGCGTACGTGAGGCAGTGTTACGTAGCACGGAACATTATCGTACATTTGACAGGTCGTTCGACAAGCTTCTCAACTACACAGCCGGTGTGTGTTTTTGCGCAGGAGTATTCTCTAGAGTTTTCAAGTGTTTGTTAAAGACGTATATAACCCTGCAGACAATAAATAGTTCATACATGGCGCATAGTTTCAGTTTCATGTTGGCCGATTTACACAGTGCGTTTCAAGTTGTGTACTAATGAAAAGTGATTATAGTGCAGAATGCTTTACAGTTGACATTATTATTTGTGTGCACAGATTAACTTGAATTATTGTAAAAACATAATCTTGTTGAGTAACGTGTTGATTACAAACTGTTAATTGTGATAATTAAAACTGGTTATTAGTGATTTCATTGGTGTCTTGTATTTTGTTTTCCACTGTACCATACGACGATCAAGGAGAAGGTCATAACAATGTAATGTCTGTGTATATAGGTCTGTGTGTGTGTGTTTGCGTGTATACACACAAGCCCATAATTATATCGTCCGTTGCCTGACTTATTAAATTATTAACGGTAATATTACACGTGCCAAAATACCTGTATTCGCACCGGTATGCGTGACTTGTTCCAGGCACAGAAACCGCAGTGCAAAACGTGTCACGCAACTACAGTAATTGCGAATATTCCTTAATACTGTATACTACACCCTGCGTGAGTGTACGTGCATTTTATAAACTAACCATCTAAAAAATGATTTTCTACGTTAGCGGAATAGAAAAATATACTATCAGTGTCAGCAATCCTTATCTTAATATTTACATAAATTGTCAAATTCTCAATGTTACTCTTCTTCTTCTTCTTCTTCTTCTTCTTCTTCTTCTTCTTCTTCTTCTTCTTCTTCTTCTTCTTCTTCTTCTTCTTCTTCTTCTTCTTCCCCCATCTCCCCTCCACAACACCCTCCCCCTCCACCTCCGCCCATACCTCTACCCCCTCCACCTCCTCCTCCTCCTCCTCCTCCTCCTCCTCCTCCTCCTCCTCCTCCTCCTCCTCCTTCTTCTTCTTCTTCTTCTTCTTCTTCTTCTTCTTCTTCTTCTTCTTCTTCTTCTTCTTCTTCTTCTTCACGGCTTATACGGTTTAGTCTGTTCCGGTTGCAAACTGGTCGGACCATCTTCTCTTGGGTCGTCCGAAGCTTCTCTTCCCTTTTGTCTGATACAATAAGGCTACCTTGGGGAATCTGTCACTGCCCATTCTGCTAATGCGTTGTTTCCATCTTTCTCTATATTTATTGATGATTCCGTTTACTTCTTCAACATTCAGCTTCCCTCTTATCTAAGTATTTCTTTTAATATCAAATTTTGTATGTCCAACTATGGAACGCAAAAATTTTATTTCTATAGCCTGAATTCTTGATACTTGTCTAGCAGGCATTGTCCATGTTTCTGAGCCATAAGCAAGGGTAGGAACTGCCATGGATTTGTATAATTTTTTATAGACTCTTTTCTTACCTTGTGCTTTAGAGCACGTCGGAGAGTTCCTGTTATCTGGATAAATTTATTAATTTTTCCCATTAATATCTTCTTCGTTTTTATATGACAGCTTACAGTCTAAATGGTTAAATTCTGTGTTAAGTGTTTCGTTATATAAACCTGTTCCGGCACCCATCTCATCCTCGAACAACCCAGGTCTATTCTACCAATGGCTTTATAGATCAGTGCCGCTTTCGGCAACTCGAAACTCGGGTTGCAGATGATTCCACCATTGTCTTCTGTAAATTGAAATAATTTTATTTATGTCGTTTACATCAAGGTCTGCTCTGATATCTTTATTCCTTATTGTATATTGCAATGTATAATTTAAACTATTTTGAAGAAACTGCATTTCAGCACTCTGAATCTTGCCGCTTTCCTTTTTTTGTCATGAACCACGTCTCACTTGCATAAATCAACGTGGGTATTGCAATTGTCTTATAAAATGTAATCCTTGTGCTGCGTCTTGTTTTATTTCTAAGATTTCTATGAATCGTACCACAAATATTCCTAAATTTATTTATCTTCTCTTTAATATGACATATTTATATATGACATTTGGTCATATATTTTGAAACCTGGTACACAATCCCTCTCTCTTTAAAAAAATAATGATAACTTACTTAAATCTGACCAACAGTTTTAGACTTTCTTACCTGCAACAAAAAAAAGTGCTGAGTTAACACGTGTGTTCTGCATATTCATGAGAGGCACTTGTATAATCTTAAAATGAATCTGATGTAAACCATTGTACATAGAACTGCGTATTTCATTTTTCTAACAGTAAACATTATTTGTGTTTTGTCTGTAGTGGATAACAGAAGGGGCTTTGTAACTTTTTTAAAGTATAGTTATTCCCAATATTAAAGTTTTAAATGTTCATTACATTACATTCATAGCACTAGGCATTACCTGTTTACCACATACTGTGAGCAGCGACAAATTAAGTTTTATTAATGGCTTTGCTATATATTTAGTTCAATAAAAACAATCTGCCATAGGTCCAATTACCTATTATCGCAAAGAATTTTGTCACATATGTATTGTGCAGTCACTGAACCCTATACAGTCTATACTAAAATTTAGTATATACTAGAAAAAAAATTTAAATTTTCAAAATTAACTCAAACTGAAATAATCCTTGTTAAACTTAATTCATATCAACGATAACATCTAAGATACATTAATAACAGTTATTATTAATAATATAAAACCTAATTAAATATTTGGCAGATATGCCAAAATTCAACATAAAATCAACACTTTCACATTCAACTAAATCTGATACAGAATTTGCAAATTAAGAAAAAATTATTATGATATTGGTAGCAATTTTTAGTAATAAAAGAATCATGAATACTTTTACATCACAACTAAATCTAGCTGTACTCTTTACAAATAAAATGCGAACACAAATTACATTTTTTCTGTTAATGATACAATCTCTTTGTGTTTAAAGTTAAACTTTGGCACTTTTAGTAATTCATTTAGTAATCCAGTTGGCCAAATGTTATGTGTAGAGCGCTGCTTTATATGGCGCAGAGACATGGACACTGAGGAAGGAGGATGAGAAAAGATTAGAAGCATTTGAGGTGTGGGTTTGGCGAGCAATGGTAAAAGTGAGGTAGGTTGATAAAGTAAGGAATGATGAAGTTTTGAGAAGAATAGGGGAAGAGAGAAGAATCCTGAAGATAATGGAAAATGGAAAAGGAATTGGTTAGGTCATTGTTTAAGAAGAGACTGCTTGCTTACAACTGCCATGGAGGGTGTCATAAAAGGGGAAAAAAGAAGAGCGCGTAGAAGAATAAAGTTAATAGACAGCATTAAAATCAGAGGGTGTTACGAAGAAACAAAATGACTGGCATGAGATAGGTCAGCTTGAAGAGGTTTTACCACTTGAAGACCTGCCTTAGGGCAGAACACCATATAATAATAGTGATCCAAATATTATTAAGTACATGCTCAATATCTTAAAACCCTCAGATTCTAGGCATTTCGTTTTTAAGGATTTTTTGTATCCCATAGAAAAAACGTATTTTATAAAGACTGAGAACCAATAAATTACAGTTAGTTCTGTTTGCGCAAGTATCATACTGATCAGATTGTTCACGGTTGCCTTGGATTACGTTAAACAGTGCATTCCGCTCAATCGCGTTACGGTCACTGAACGTCAGTTACGGTCGACGGCAACAATGGAACAACAGACAACAATATCCTTTGGTCGACAGCCGTCGTCTCTATGTTAACTTCAACTTGACCGCTCCGCTCCGACTCTTGGCCTGTCCCGTACTCTACTGTCCGTTAACCGTTGTCTAACAGCATGACACGAATAGACACGAGATCATTGTAGCTGACTATAGCAACGTCGTACTAAACGTAGTATACTCATGGCATTGAAGAGCAAGATCAAGCACAGACAATATGTAAATCTTCGGTGTGTGTGTGTGTGTGAAGCAGAATAGATTAATATGGATGACGTGTCAGTTTGACTTTGAATAGTTAACATCTGACATGAATTTTCATAATATAAAACCATAACACTGCTCTTGCGTTAAAGTAACGCCCATCGAACTGTAAAAAAATGAAACAAACCTTTTGAAATATTCTTTTCTTAAATGTGCCTTGAAATGCTGCGCACATGAAAAAGTACATGTCATATCTCCGTCATTTTGTTTCTTTTCCTCTACACAGGTTCTACATGGTGATCACTTTCTGAAAAATAACATTGAAGAAAGGCTTTGACAAAGTTAGAGAAGTGTCGACAATGTAAAAAAATCTAGCTTCTCATTGTATGTTAGATTTGGTCAATTGCTGAAAACACTAGATGTACAAATTCGTGCAAACTCACGACCTCTCTGTCTGTCTGTCTCTCTCTCTCTCTCTCTCTCTCTCTCTCTCTCTCTCTCTCTCTCTCTCTCTCTCTCTCTCTCTCTCTCTCTCTCTCTCTCTCTCTCTCTCTCTCTCTCTCTCTCTCTCTTTCAGCGCCTATAATTTTTACTTTTTACTTCACGTGTCTAAATATTTTTACAGTCAACAGCTACTGTGTGAGCGCGCGGTTGCAAAACATTATATATATGTTGTTGTTTGGTCAGCAGAGACATGTGATCTGCCGCATAGGAACAAGAAAAAAACTGATAAAGCGCATGTCTTTCGGTTCAAGGAATGTTGATACACTGTGATAATGACGGATAACGAAACGAAATACAAAAATAATAAGACTGTCGGGACGAAAACTGAAAACGATGAAGACAGGAGAAGATGTTAAATGATAGACACTAATTTGAGTTTTACGAAAATACGTAGAAACATGAAATTGATCCAGGGCGAGACATTAAGATAGACAATCGAAGAGAGAATTTTTTGAACAAAGAAAAAGATGATCTGGAAGAGATGATCTGGTAATTATACATAATAAATATAAAAGTTTTTATAATTTCTGCACCAATTAGATAACGTTAAAGTAATATGGTCATAATGACCTAAACAGATACTGTTACCCGTGCACTGAGTGTACTCAGAGTAATCTTACGCAGTAAATCTCGCGTTAAGCATCTACTATTCCCTAATTACCTTCTAATTTAATGTTTTTCTAAACTTATACCGCACAGAGTGCATTTATTAAACCAGAGAAACTTGTAGATCCCGTTGCTTGCAAAGTTGTTAAGCCATTGTTTAAGCCAGAGCCGTTGTTTAAGCTTGATGATAACGCTTAGCTTTAATATTTAGTTCATCGACGTACAATTTTCCCAAGTCGGTCGTAAGTTTTTGTATTCCAAACAAAATATGTATTTATTCTATTGCGTATTTCTCATCGCATTGTAATGACTGGAAAAACATCGGTTGGTAATAATAATTGAAATTAAGATCCGGGCTACTGGAAGTTGGTCTGTACAATTGTGTAGTACGACAAGGGTGTCTATTATCACCTTCTCTTTTCAATTTATATATTGACCATGTCATACAAAACTGGCACATGTGTCTTGCAGAACATTTTATGATTGGTCACTCTACAATTGACACTTTGTTGTTTGCGGATGATCAGGCTATTCTTTCGGACTCTGAAAACAGATTGCATATGGGAATACATTTATTTATTAAATCGAATCTGCAAAGACTCTGGATTGCAGATATCCACAAGTAAGATCAAGGTGATGGCTTTTCGTGGAACTGATCCCATACTGACGAAAATTGTTCTAGATAGTACAGTCCCGGAACAAGTTAGTAATTTTGAATATCTGGGCTACAGTGTGTCTTGTAATGCAAGCAACGACGTTGTGAATAAGTTGCATAAGTTCAACGTTATGTGCGGGACCGTTAGGCGAACCCTTAAGTAAGCAAGTAAAGGAACACGCCTAAAATTCTACAAGGTGATGGCTCTTCCCACACTTTTTTATGGGTCTGAGAATTGGACTTTAACAAAAGGTCAGGCCAGTCACAGCCAAGCGGCTGAAATGAGATTTCTCAGGCACGTGGCAGGGTATACTCTCCATGATCATGGAAGAAACACAGATATACGACAGGAACTGGATATTATGAGTATACTTGACAGGATTAACCAGTATCGGGTGAATTGGTGGAAGCATATTTGCCGAATGGATGACTGCCGCATCCCCAGACAACTTTGGAACTATAAGCCGAAGGGACGGAGAGGTGTGGATCGTCCGAGGAAGCGCTGGAGTGACCAGCTCTAATCTTTGCCTATTTGAGACCGGAACAAACCATCCTTGGTTTAATCCGTGAAAATGATGATGATGATGATGATGCTATTGGGCTGTGGTCTATTCACACTTATCATTCTGACGGATGTAGTTATCAGACATTCGGCCTTACCTCTGGAGACCATCTTTAGTGAAAACGGTTTTAAATACGACTGACACGGTTTTCGCCAGTAACCGCAGTACCTTGGCAAACGGTACGTGTTTTCAAAAAGGACCGTATTATATAAACTTTTAGAGTTGCACGATGCCAGCTGTTGGACTCCAGATGTTTCCTCTTTTGTAACGCCAAACTATGGCTCTTCT
Source organism: Magicicada septendecula (assembly GCA_034769895.1). NCBI lineage: Eukaryota > Metazoa > Arthropoda > Insecta > Hemiptera > Cicadidae > Magicicada > Magicicada septendecula. The sequence continues at coordinate 1,429,912,304 of CM068367.1, read as the reverse complement.
CAGGGCCAAAACGTAACATTGCAAAGACGTCAGCGTAGAAAATGTACTAAATTTTAATCCTTAAGTCAGTATTTTTAAAGAAATGGAAACACTAAATTTTGTAAATAACACCGTTAAAACCAGGAAACATGGGCTAATATATGAGTTAGGAGTGGCGTGGCGTGGGTACTTGACACCTGTTTCCGGTTGTGATAGGCCTCAAAACTAACTTAAAAATTAATTCGAATTTTTTCTTGCACCATGTGTTCTTTTAGAGCATTTTCAATCATTCGCTGCGAAAAGAATATTGTCCCGGTTCAACGGGATCTGACTCTCATTATAATTACACAGAATAAATCAGAACACAAGTTATCGAATTAAGACAAACAGAGGAACACATGACTAAACGAACAAAACACAAATAGGTATGTCTGTTGTCTGCTGCACGTCTGTTCCAAAAACGAACATAGTTGCTAACCGAGTGTTTTGCCGGTTTATACAGCGGCAACACATTGGGGGACGAATGTGTTCCCCCTCTACAGTTTGTACAGTGACAACTACTACGATGTCAGTGACCGTACGAAGTAAAACATTGCCCACGTTTGAGCAGGCAACACAAGACGGTGCAAGCGCTTAGTAGTTCGAAAACAATGCTATGCTTTCCTTCAAGTTTCCCTACTAATATTGTTGGAATTTCAAATTATTCAATAGCTAAAGTATTTATTCTATTATATAGTTAATATTATTTTCTCTTATTTCCAGTCCTGTTGCCGCCAGCAACAGCGGTTACATGGACGCCACGCTACTGTCCGTTAGCATATAAACTTTTATTTATGATTTACAGAATTTTGACATCGAAAATAAACAAAAAACTGAATTCGGTTATTTCGGTGTGTGCTCGCTGACAAAAGAATTTTATCTGCGCAATACAACAGGGATAAATGATAACTTTATAGAGAGTCTGTATCCACAAAAGTCTCAAGGGAGATGTCTGGAGACGCACGACAATTTTATCGTATACCGGTACCTCCCTGATGTAATAACCAAAACTGTAAGGGGAAAACTTTTCTCAACAAATTTCTGAATCTTCAAATTCAGTTTTCTACTTTTGCCTCAACCTACAAAAGATAGTAGCTTACTACAAAGGATCGGTTCTACTTCATTTGTTTCAACTAGGCATAAATGTAACTTTTAATTTCTACCAAAGCAAATACAAAAAAAAAATAAGGGCACAAATAAATCTGGAATAAAATTTTCTAATTAACAGTTAATTACAGCCGGTGTAAGCTGTCTCTCCTCTACTTATCATTGCAGGTATAGGTTAGGGCAGTCTCTTGTCCTTGGGGTAAGATATTGCACGTAAAGACAAATGGGCCATCATTTGGCCAACGGTACAGGATGCAGGAGGGAAGGAGAAACCTTCGCATTAAAGATACGTGTGGATATCTCATCCCCCAGCTTCCAGGGATGGTATGGAGTCCCGTGCCCAAGGGTGAAGTCTCTAACGGTCAGAGATGACCAGAGGGAGCAACCCCTTATGTGGGGATAGTACGCACGATGGCAAGACTTATGTCATAAGACAGCAGTCCTGTCACGTCACCCTCTTTGACGGGCTGGTAACTCTTCCAGAGTAATTAATTACTAGAATTATTCACAGTATAGACCATTTGTTACAAGAGATATAGGAAGATCACGAGTGAGATGGAGAGATACTCTGTGGAGATGGAACAGGCAAAGTGATGAACTCCGTGAAGTGAAGAAGAAGAAGAAGAAGAAGAAGAAGAAGAAGAAGAAGAAGAAGAAGAAGAAGAAGAAGAAGAAGAAGAAGAAGAAGAAGGATACAGTAATTTTTTAGGCCGATAGTCCTAACTGGAGAACGTTACAATTTATTCTGTTTTGAAGATTGTTATAGTTAAACTTTGCTTTGTGTTAGTTACTTAAAAATAGAAATTTTAAAATGTAACAAACTGTTAATATCGATTGCAAAAAATTAGGTATTATTTTGTTAACTTATTGTTTTGATTTTCTTTTCTCGTAGAGATTTTCAAAAGTATATTTAAATATCTATAAAAATGTTGAAAGCAAACATAGTGTACACGCAATTGGTTGTTACTTCACTTAATTTGTTGAGGTTTCATTGTGTTAACATTGAAATGTTTATAAGGACGTGTCGCACATTTGCGGCCGATCGCTGGTGCGTGATCGAAAATGGGAACCGGTGAGTTTCCATAGAAACTACTTCTTTGCTGTCAATAACGTAGTACACATATAAAACCTGGCTTATCAATGCGACTACATTTAACTAATAATCTGTACATTGGTAAATGAAGAATGAATTCATTGATTGGTGAATGTAGAATGAATTCATTGATTGGTGAATGAACATAAATATATATTTTTTGTTTTGATTTATTGAAGCATTTTCAATGCCTTCTCTGTGCATTGCATTTGTGCAATGCCTGTAAAATGTTTTTTAGTAAATATTCTTTTACGATGGTCTCATCGATTGTCGTATTGCACAGTGAAAACAAAATACAAACACTAATGAAGTCACTAATTACCAACTGTAATTAGTCACAAATAATTTAGTCACGTCGTCACTAATTTTGCTAACTTCTCCTCGACAGTTAATGTTTGTAACGTCCATCTATTGACCATTGTTGTCCAACGTCTACATCCGCATATTTCTATTTTCCATTGATGAGGTGCACCCATCGAACTGGACGTCAGTTATATATACGCCTCAATAAATTCAAAGGTTGCCTATGACTGATTTAATGCATTATTGATATCCTTTACAAAGTCGACATAACAAGAAAGTTGTTTTATTTCGTTTTATAGCCTACGTCTCTGCGACTATGTGGCTAATATTACTGCCGATTTCATTAAAACAAAGGTTTAAGAGTAACATTTTGGATATAAAAAATTAACAGTAGATGTTATCAGGCACAGGTATTACGTACTAAGCCGACAAGGAAGTCACCGGTTTATCTGATCGTATAACGAGAACCTCAAAGGCAATGACGACAGTATGGTAAACTCGTTAGGGGCCGCTAACTGCTAACGAAGTCTCCTGCCAGTCGGCACACGCCTGCCTATGGCGAATATCATTTTTACAGAGCTCTGCGTACTAATCTCTATTACAATCTGAAGCACGTTCAGTTTCTACATAAATGAATGACAGACGGCCGTTATCAATGTTTGGTAATTTTTGTTCTGCAATATCTACTCTCACGTCGCTTAATGTGATTACCTTGTATTATCTCAGACAATTTACATCGCTTACCTTATCAGAATATTTGTTTAATGAAGCTGTGTTAGTGGTTGTAATCACAAAGAGAATTAACACTGTTGCACACCACTATAGAAAAAGTATTCCGATTAGCGCTTTCAAGCTTCACACCTCATTATCAGATAGGAAATAACAAAATAACAATAGACAGAATTATCACTGTTGCACACAACTACAGAAAAATTATTCCGATTAGCGCGTTCAAGCTTCCCAGCTCATCGTCAGATCGGAATTCGAAAACTTGAAAGAGCTAATCGGAATAATTTTTCTATAGTGGTGTGCAACAGTGATAATTCCGTCTGTGATTATAACCACTAACACAATTTTCTTCATTAAAAATAACAATATCCTAACTAAACAACTTCCTTAAACCCCCACTTTCGTAAACGTGTACGCGCTGTAGGACAACAGAAGTGTGTTTGTTGCTAAACCATCTGAAAACTACTTGCAAGTTTTTGTTTAGTATAATAAACAGTTTTGATTTAATTAACGACAATCAGTCAGTGTTATATGCAAAGTTTGAAGATACTACGATACCCAAAATAAAAAATTTAAAGAAATTTTGACGAAACCGAAACATCGAAGCATGATAATATTTTTAGGTTTTTGAAACTTATAATGTACATATAAAAAATATTTCCTATATAACAAATATATTTACTATTAAACAAACATTACCATGTTAAAACAACAGAGACCGTAGATTTCTAGACTGTGGGGAATCGAAAGTGTGGAAGCGTTATAGTTTTCGATGACGTTACATTTTTGTGGAATGACCCCTCGCCTAAAAACATTATGATGTTAAAATATGTTGTCTGACAACTACTATTTTCTTTTATTAATAAAGTTGTGTTAGTGGTTATAATCACAACTGTTAAACACTAAAAACGTAGGGTGTTATGTTAGCGAAGCTCAAATTGACACTGATGGCAGCATTCAATACCACTGCAGAAACGTCTGTTTTTTTGTTAAAAACAATGGACCATGGCCAAACAGCCCGGGAATGAATTTTAACAACAGTGGTGTTTCTGTTTGTAACTCTCATAAAAGCTGTTCGTGACAAGCCTGATGTCAGTGACATAATTACATTTTAGAAACTTACAAATACATATATAAATCTGATGTGCGTGGGGAGGGTATAAGTCTATTTGTATGTGGGGAGGTGGAGATTTACTTCGGTTACGTAATACAATGCAACGGTAGAAGTATTCTACGTAATGGACCCGGCCGGAGTTTTCTCTACTCGACGTGTCTTGCATGACTGCACTCGTCGGAAGGGAGAATAAGAAGTGAAATTTAATTTTCAGTCAGTCGGGGATGACGAGGGTGAGGCACAAGTTGTAGCGGAGAAGCAAATTATTGTAGCGCCTACCACCGTTTCTTGTGTGGCCGGCCATTATACACCTCGTGTAGTCTCGACGGGGGACACACCGCATAAACTTTGGCTAAATTAATCATAGACGGTGAGAGGCTTTTGGATAGCTAAGCAACAAACTATTCTAAAAGAAAAAAGTAATTTGGAACAAAACTCTGTCACAGGATTTTCTCTAGAGAATTATGAAAGCAAGTAGGTAAAAAATGTAAATGACCAGGAATTTGTGGAAGTAGACGTTTCTCATTAACACTAGATTATAATTATCGACTGACAAATTTGAATTATCCATTTTGTCCGAGCGGAGCACATACTTGCATAACTTATAGATATTATTTTATTGTTGTATTGGAGTGTTAGTGGTCTCAAATATTTCAACTAGTAATTTTATACAAATCACTATGTTGTCTTTGGTATTGACGAGCGCTTTCGGCAGTCACGCCATCTTCAAGTCATTTACCAACATGATTTAGTAGAATCTACCAATCTATTTAGTAGATTTAGTAGAAATTATAGATATTAATTTGTGTTACATTAACCGCAAAAACTATTAGATGACATTGATATATCTATTCATTGTAAACAACGAATGATAATTTGTGTTTGGGTCCTGTCTATATGGAATCGAAAAAAGTAGACCCAAAATACTAAAACTTGTAACAGTGTACAGTAATTGCTTTGGGGTCTCTAATGTTAGTTCTGATGTGACAGGGATAAGAGACTTTAAACCGACGTAACCAGGAAGGGCCTTTGATATTGTAATTTCAACGAAAAAAATTGTGAAGTTTAGATTCTGTTCCACACCACTACAGAATCTACCTTCGCAAACCACCTCATTGAAGCAAACCACACATATAAAAACATCGACAATAACATGAACATACTACACGTACACACAAAAGGCCGAAAACTAGACACTCTAGAACAATTAGAAATATACAAACACACAAAAACAAATAAAAACGACATCCTAAACGAACAGACACAATTCAAATCGCACGCATTATTCGAACACATCTCACCACACACACACAGCTTCAATCTTTCGAAACACTATCTCCTCGCCAACAACAAGACGAGCAGCGCTACTAACGACAGCCTCTGATGAAGCCTTCTATAGGTGAAAGCCGGTTTAGGCTGTAAGGTAAAACTTTACGTTTTTACTTATAAAAAACTTAGTGTTCCGAGTCGTCAATATTATAGTGATATTTAATTAATTTACATTTTTCAGGAGAACGACAAGTTTGTCTACAAATCCGTCTACACTGAAAGTAGAATTTTATACTGCTAAAAATGAACAGTAAAATTCTTGCAAAGGTTTTAAAAAAATATAAAAAACACTTGGTAAATTTCATAGTTTATTGTTTACCTCTGATAGCTGTTTCAGCTTATTAACCTATTCTCAAAGAAGAATAGCTTTGAGAATAGCTTAATAAGCTGAAACAGCTGTCAGAGGTAAATAATAAACTTTGAAACTTACCAAGTGTTTTTTATATTATTTTAAAAACCTTTTATTAATATGTTTCACAAAGTGCCCAATGAGTCATCAATAAATGTCATAGTAAAATACTTTCCTTTCAGAAAACACACAGAACAAAACCGCTGCTTAGGGTAGCAAACGTCATCGTCTTCACTCCTCCCCGCGATACGGCTGTACCTTCTGTTTACTGAGCGTAACAGGGATATTGCATAGGGGGAGATAATTCAGTTGAACCTACAACACTCACTCACACAAATGGAATCGCGAGGTCTTCATGACGTGGTTGACAGACTGGCAGACGTCTGTACAAGGGGTTGTTATCATAAAAAGTTATAGGGAAGAAGTCGACCCCTCAGAAGCAATTCTGATTTACGTCAACATAATAGTGAGAAAGAGGGAGCGATCGATGGTTGAAGATAATGAAATATCAAGTCCTCAACTCGTCTGGCAAGCCTCGACTATAGAAATTAATTTTTTGGCGTTTTTTTAGCATTATATGATAACACTATATATATTGCAACAGTACGTCTGCGTACGTTACTGTGCATTGTTGCAGTTAGTTAAAAAAACTGATAAATTAGAATAAATAATTAATATTGTCAATATTAAAAAAAATGCGTATTCAAAGCTGTAAGTAAGCAGCGAAGGGGAACACCGAATGTGCAGGACGGTAATGGCATATCACGACACACACAAGCTAAGATTGTGTACAATGTAAGTGATATGTGTGTATGTGTGTGTGTTCGTGTGTGAGCCAGTAGAAACCGGCATAGTGTAAACTCTGAATAAATGTGAATTAAATAAGTAATTTATTTAAATTTTGGTAAGTGCGCGAAAGATATGACGAAACAAATTACTCCACGTTTTTAATAATATAAAGACCCACACATGTGCAAAATCTAGTGCGAAACAAATAATACACATTAATGCAGTGTAAATACAAGTGAATAGAACCAAGAATAATTAAATTATAGAAAAACTGTTAATATATAATTATACAAAAAAAATTACTGATGGTGTAAACATCGTGTAATAACCAAAAGACTTCGCATGTTGCGAATAAAAATAAGTACGAAAGGGGCGCTTGACAAACTATAACAATATAAATCATGCACATAATGGGTGAAACACGATTTTTGCGCCCGACAGTATAAATAAGCGAGGATCGCAAGCCTTGGCCCTCAGTCTACTGGAAAACATCTGCAGCCGAAGGCTATGCCCGACTGTGGAGCATCCAAAATCGATACCCCAGTAGTATGGAGATAGTCATCTGTGTGCTGAATGGACCAGGAGGACCAGACCACAACGGAGGATCGACACAGGACTCAGGATCATGGTGAGGAATCACTGAGTATCACCGCATAAACAATAAGGTGACATGAAACCATTTTTAATCGTCAACAAATGAGTCATAAAAAGAAAAGAGTAAAGAGACAATGATAAATTTTAATTGTGTAAATAATAATTGTAAAATCTAAGTGGTTAAATTGCAGTAATAGAACACACGAATTTATAATGATATTTAACATTTACAGAATAATTGTTTTTAGTAATTATAACGTAGCATAAATGTTTATGTAATTATAAATTTGACTGATATTTCATGAATACGATATTCATATGTAAGCACACAAAGCAAAGCAGTAATAATATAAAAAATTTGCAATTTTAAAGGAGTACAATCTGAGCAAGTCAAGAGCACATTTTACATTAATAAACGTATATTTATCCATGTTTATGTATACATGTCAATTTATATTTTGTGTATTATATTTATGAATATTTGTGTTAATGTTATTTGTATAGTGACAATAATTGTGTATGTTGAGCACACATAAAAGAAAAATATTATTCGAATAATAATGACGAAATTTTAATTCGAAATTTTTGAAAAATTATTTAATAAAATTTTGAATGATTTTTGCAAAGTCGATATGATATACAAATTGTTATTATTATTAAAAAAAACACAACATACACCTTTTCCCGTTATAATATATATGTCATTAATTCGTAATAAATGTATGAGTGTAGTTCATAAAGTCTATACTGGTCAGCGCCGCAAATCTACGAGACTCGAAAACTGCAGAGAACGTAAATTATTATCGGGTAGAGATAAAGGGAAGTTAAACGGAAACTTTGGATTAAAAACAGAAATTCAAAGACTGCCGTAAATGAGTTGATTATCGTGGTTGTCATGTAAAGATTATGTTCTTGCGTTCCACGAAATTTCCTTGCTAGGCGCAATCGTAAATAAAGAGTACTATTTGGACATTAACGTCATTTGCATGAAGCTATTTGTAGATCTACGGAAGAATAATTTATGAAAATTACAGCCCTGGACGTGGCCTACGTCATTGTTTGTTAAGAACTTTCCCAGGCTGGGCAAAAGAAAACGTCACAACGATGACACGGCAACTCGATCTTTCCTCCTCCCAATTGTAATAAGTTCCAGCATTTTGTATCCGTTGAAGACCGTAAAAAATAAATCGTTAAGCGAACTCAAGCCTGTACCAAAACGTGCTTGCTTGACATATTTTGAAGGCTGAAAAACGGCTGACTTAATCGCGTTAAATGCGACTGAAACTACGCCAACATAAATGTTGATGAAGAAGGTATAATTTTTAAAGTAAAGAAGAACTGCTTGAAGTTTTCATGAAACCTCGTACAGTATACTGGCCAGATCCGCGAATCTACTGTGAGATTTGAAAAATATAGAGAAAGTAAATTAGCTTTACGAAGTGAGAAAGAGAATGTAAAAGGAATTTTTGATTAAAAACAGAAATTTGAGACAAAGTAAACGCGACGATGTCACCAGACGTGTGCGCGCGCGCGTGTGTGTGTGTTGTTGTGGTGGGGGGGGGACCGTACATTTCTCTTTCAAGATCTCAGCTTAGTGTAACGGTCTGACAGCACGCAGTGACCGCACTGCTGGAAATTCCAACTTGGATGGAACAAAACAAAGCGAGCAAGTTAATAATAATATTAACAAAAGCAAAAACTTGAGAGACTGACAAAGAATATCAACTTTTACGACAGAAGCGATGTTTTAGTTAATCAGTCTAAAAGGGGCAAAGAAAAAACTACATTGTGAGGTGGAAGCCCTGCTCCGTCTACTTTCGTGTGTCTCGGTTAGTTTGTGATCCCTGTGGACGCGGTAAAATGGAATCCGTTGTATGAATAATGAGTCCGTCTTCTCTACTCGTCTGCCACTTTTTATCATTATTAATAAATGCTTTTTCTTCGCAATGTATATGTAAATAAAACTGACACTGACATTTGTGTGTGTGCGCGCGTGCGTGCGCGTCCTCGCTGCCTAACAAAGTGTAAAATATAGCATGAGAATATAAGACCCGATTCTTCTTCTTCTTCTTCACGGCTTATGCGGTTTAGTCTGTTCCGGCTGCAAACTGGTCGGACCATCTTTTCTTGGGTCGTCCCAAGCTTCTCTTCCCTTTTGTCTGATACAGTAAGGCTACCTTGGGGAATCTGTCACTACCCATTCTGCTAGTGCGTTGTTTCCATTTTCTCTATATTTATTGATGATTCCGTTTACTTCTTCAACTTTCAGCTTCCCTCTTATCTAAGTATTTCTTTTAATATCAAATTTTGTAAGTCCAACTATGGAAGGCAAAAATTTTATTTCTATAGCCTGAATTCTTGATACTTGTCTAGCAGCCATTGTCCATGTTTCTGAGCCATAAGCAAGGGTAGGAACTGCCATGGATTTGTATAATTTTTTACAGACTCTTTTCTTACCTTGTGCTTTAGAGCACGTCGGAGAGTTCCTGTTATCTTTATAAATTTATTAATTTTTCCTATTAATATCTTCTTCGTTTTTATATGACAGCTTACAGTCTAAATAGTTAAATTCTGAGACTTGCTCTACAATTTTACCATCCAAAACAATTTTAGATCTAATATTCCGATAAACACGATACAATATTCAAATTTGTAAGTGCGCGCGCGCTATCTAAGAAAGTATAAAGTATAAAGCACAAGAGTATTAGAACTTGAGTATTCATATTTATGAGACAATTTATGAATATATTAAAATATGTTCACAAAATGTAAATATATAAATGTTAAACTGATAGTAATAGTGCATTTGGTACGATGTCCCTCATTTCATGCTAGTGATGAGGCAGAGAACTGTGTTTTTGCCTAAGAAGGCCCACTTATATAAACTTACGAGTCTAAGCTGGAAATCAGTTTCAAATGCTAACTGATTGGCTTGGGAGCACAGCATGCCAAATTCTATTCAATAGGAGGCTTTATTCCCTTCGATTCATAACCGCAGAACCATGTTTGAAGATCTGTGCGGACTCCATGCGCAGCCAAGGGTAGTAGGTAATCTCCGAGGACAAATCTTGGTCTTCTCTAAGAAAAGATAAGCGTAGGTAGAGAGTGCTTGCTCGGCTACCGCGGACTTCTCCGGCTGCAACAGCGGTTGTGTTCACTAACACGGGCGCGGACGCTGCGCTTCGTGGTGTCGATGTACAATCCGCCGCACGATCAAGGCACACTGTAAATACCTCCCTTGCGTAAGTCGCCGGTCTCACTGTGACGATTTAATAAGCCTAAATCCCACAAAAAATAAAAAAATTTTATAATACTAATATTAGCTTTAATAAGGTACGAATGAACCCTTCTCCATGCCCCAAACCGGTAGTAACCTGCCGATTTGCCAATGTAGCAGTTAATAAAATTAGATTTGAGAAACTAAATAAATCCGTAACTACCACTAGTCACATAAAAGAGTAATCAAAGTAAAGAGCGGTGTCATTAAGTTGTAAGCGAATTAAAGGAAAATAATTAATAATAAGTGAGAACTACCTTTACGCTGAGAAGCTACCCGCGCGCGGACAGCCTCTTCACCCCTATAGTTAGCCAGTTCAGTTGTATCTCAGACTCCGCTGCTGATACAGCGTACAAAAGTATGTAGTCAATATAAAAACCTATAAACGAGTAGCAGCTTGTGTGAGATAGCCGGATGATGTAAAATTGTCGAAAATGACGTGAGTGTATGACAATGACATCTCTGTAACAAACTAACATCACCTAAATGTGATGTTAAACTTTTAACATGTAACTGTTAACCGTAAGTAATATGTGCGGTACAACAATGTGAATACCAGTGAAAGTTACAACCCAAAACCAACCACAAGAATCTACAGACCCAACAGACGACTCATCTTTAGGAACGACAGCAGATTTCACCAAAATACGATAGCCAGAAGATCTGCAAGACACCCTGCACAACCGATAGAAGCGCCGATTCGCCGACGATGTTACACACAGGTGACACGGAAGTTCAACTTCCGTGGTTCTGAACTTAACTTAAAATAATACATGATAGACACTTAATTAACCAATGAAAGTAAAGTAAAACACGAAAGGTTGACTTAATTACCATAAAATTGTAATTTCATGCTTAGTAATAATATGTGTTAAGTTTAAGGCTTTTATGAATATAACACGTTAAGGTTAAATAAGCCAATTTTTCAGATGGCACAATAAAAGATTATAATCTTAATATCATATACTGAAACAATCTACTCGGATCCGAGGGCAGTACAAGGTATGTTAACTCATTAATTACTCTAATTCTATTTGTACAAGAGGTGCAAATGTTTTTATTTTTAATATACTCATTACTAAATTTCTTCGCAGATTTTAAAACATTATGTAATAAAGAGATGTCATGGTCCAAAAAGGTGAGTGAATAAATCTACAACCCCTGTCAATATTCCTCAATTCACGGGATCCTATTTAACATTTGTTTACATTCCAGTTAATTATGAGTTTGTTAAGATTATGGCAGCCTGTTTAATTGACCTGAGCCAATTAACCAGGTTCCCGATATTATAACGACGAGACGTTATATCACGAACTGTTGTATCTTCCTGTGAATGTGAGAGAGGAGAATGTTGGATAATCTGCAGGAAGTTCAATGATACGGAAAAGTGAAAGACAATTTAGAGGACAAAGCAGCATGGCGCCTGCGATTTCAAGTTCTGTGTCAGCAGATGGTTTCACTGAAAGAAGTGTAGTCAATTAATTACTTAACAATATCGTAATGATCTACTAGCTTAGTTATAATTATATTAAATAAAACTTCTTTATGATTGGATCAGTCTCTAAAACATCATGGTTTCATATTCTCCAAACAAGGTTTCATCAAGCTTCAGATAATTCCAATAAACTTTATTACCATTATTGCTAAACTTGTGACGCCGTCTACACTCGTTAAGTTAGCGCAGTTCGTTCCTATATTATTGCGTAATATCGTTACACAACGTACGCTGTGCGCGTATGTAATATTTGCAATATGGAAGAACGCTACTTTACATTCACTGTAATAAACAAACGTATATTGAAAGAGAGCTTCTTTGTAATCGTACTCTGCGCTACACAATTTTACTATTGTTGTTTCAGTAGGATCTCATTACTCGCTGAGCAAACCTTTGGTTATATTCATTTTTTATATCCGATATTCTTTTCCTTTTTATTGTTATTACTTATACATTTTTACATTTGTTTTTTCCAGCCATAAATTCTTGCTAAATTTGGAATATACATACATCGGAACACTAAATTTTACTGATTAATTATAGCTTTCTTCTTATATGGTTTGTAAAATTCCTTAAACTATTACCAATACTTCTGTTTCTGATTTAAAATGCCAATAATGTTGACATGATTAGAGACTAAAATTGTGCAAGTTGACGGGCCTTCTCACACTTCTTTATGGGTCTGAAAATTGAACTTTATTCGATCCAAGCGGCTGAAATGAGTTTTCTCACGCACGTGGTAGGCCAATACAATCCATGGTCACAGAAGAAACACAGATATACGGCAGGAACTGAATATTATGAGTATACTCGACAGGATTGCCTAGTATCGGGTAAATTGGTGGGACCGTCTTTGCCCAATGGATGAGTGCCGCATCCATAAATATCTATGGAACGGGACGGAGCCGAGTTGTTTATGGAACTACGTATAAGCCGAGGGGACGGTGAGGTGTGGGACGTCCCAGGAAGCGGTGGAGTAGCCAGCTCTAGTCTTTGACTATTGAGACCAGAACAAACCATACTTGGTTTAATCCTTGAAGATGATGATGAAGATGATGATGACGACTATTAGAGACTATGTAGTCGGATCGGACTGTAACCTAATCCATGCAACGAAGAATGAGAAGAAAAATGTTGAAAAACTAGTAAATCTAACACGGAGGTAAATAATAAACTTAACTTCCTCGATCAGACAATTACAAGACTGGATGAAAAATTTCAATATCAAATATACCGGAAACCGACAGCCCCGGATCTCACGATAAATGCTGCGTCACATCACCCCTTCTCTCAAAAAATGGCAGCATATCACAGTTTAGTACATAGGTTACTTTACATGCCATTGGAAGGCACAGATTTTCATGAAGAACTAAACACGATCAAGTACATAGCTAAGGCCAATGGTTATAAAGGTTCAATTGTGGAAAGTTTAGTCTGGAAACACCGAAAAAAGGAAAACAACATAGAATTACAAGAAAATAATAGAAATAAAGTTAGGTATATAGCATCAGAATATGGTAACATCTTACCCAAAATTTTAAACAAACTATTCGGTGAGATAAATATAAAAATGGCTTTCCGAACTAATAACAACGTTAATAAGATACACCTACCTAAACATTCAAAATCAGTTGAGGACAAGACGGGCGTTTATATAAGATAATGTGCAACGACTGTGATAGTTTCTACATTGGCCAAACTGGTAGACCCTTTAAAAACGCTTTAAAGAACATTTACCTAAAAAAGAATTTAGTAAAACTGTGTCAAATTACGCGCGCCATCTGATGGACAAAAACCATAATTATATCGATTTCACGACGAACTTTGAACCCCTCCGCGTATGCAGAAAAGGAAGTTATATGAATGCTGTCAAAGAATTCGAAATATATAGGGCTTATAAAGATAAAAACACAAAGGGGTCCTTCTGAATGAACAATTGAATTTCCACTCAAATCCACTGTACGACACAGCGATAAGAATACAAAACAAGTTCCATAGTGCGCGACTTATAACAACATGAGCACAGCAGTCGACTATAGTATTTCGTGGTGCGCACCAGCGATATCGCGTGTATTCTCACGTTTGTGTTTTTTGTATATTTTTTGTGTTTATATTTATATTTATTGTGATGTGTGTAAAATTGTATGTAAAGTTGTTTTTAATATTTTAATAATTGACGAACTCACCAAGGGATATTCCTGATGATGTGACATATGTCCAGAAACGCGTAGATATTCATAAAGGATAAAGGCCACCAAACGGAAAAGAAAAAGGTAAAACAATTTTACTATTTATATAGTAAATATAATTTTAACCAGCATTTCCATGGCCATTCTATATGTTTAAGGAAACGCTTAATTCTATGTTTAAAAAAGCGTCATCATGATGCCAACAAGAGAATTGGACAAAGCACAACTAAAAACAAAACTGTTATTAACATCGTTTACGAGTATTTTCGTAGATTAGTTATTATTGCATAGTAATGGTTATGTTCCGACCGCGGCGGTTTGTTGTGTCTATCTTGTTTCTGGATGTAGTGTAAATATCCCCTAACGCTTTACATTTTACTGTTACCCTTCCTCGGCAGAATGTGCAGCTACATAATAGTTCTACATAATAGTTAGTTATTATTGCATGGTAATGCTTATATTCCGACCGCGGCGGTTTGTTGTGTCCATCTTGTTTCTGGATGTAGTGTAAATATCCCCTAACGCTTTACATTTTACTGTAACCCTTCCTCGGCAGAAGGTGGAGCTACATCATAGTTGTACACGTTTCTCCGCTAACCGAGCAGGTGAAGTGTCTCTGTAGTCACTAAAGACCGTGTAGTTAAGTAACTTCCAGACCTTTCGAGAGCACTTTTAACTACGGAAATTGTGACGACACGTCGCCAAAAGAATGAAAAATTATTCTGAAACATCTGCGACACCTATGTAAGCAACAGCGGTCTGCTTAGTGATTAACACCTGGCGAGATTTTGAAGTGCGGGTCAAGTGTTTGTGAAAGTGTTCACTGTGTTACAATTAGTGCGGAACTCTTAATAGTTGGGATTAATATTGTCTTGGATTTCGTTGTCCATGACGTGTCCGTTACTTAACTAAATATAATTATTTCACTATGACTCGGAACACAAAACTTTTTATGGGTAAAAACCTAAACGTTTTACCTTATACCTTAGGTTATAAGGAATAAGGTAAAACTTTTACGTTTTTACCCATAAAAATTTGTGTGTTCCGAGTCGTAGTGAAATATTTAATTAATATTGTGCGTTAACAAATTAACTCGAATTATTGTATGAGATTACCTTGTTGATTTCAAACTGTTTAACTTTGACTCATTAAAGCTGGTAATTAGTGATTTCATTGGTGTCTGTATTTTGTTTGTACTGAAAAACACGATGGTCCGTCAGACTGTCGTAACTATATTTGTGTGTGTATACATAAATATGTATAATTTATTTAATCATTCGTTAAATAATATAATGGAACTAAAACTATGATGGCTGAGGATGAGAACAGTGTGTGTCCCGAAACATGTTACAAATAAGGGAAAAAACATCTTGAGGTTGAGAAATTATAAATATTAAATAACTTATATATGCATCAAGAAATACACTGTAACAAAAAGTGTTTGTATATATGTATATATAATATTTTTTTTAGAATGAATTTACCGGCAAATATTTCTTTCTTTATTAGGAACATGTTTCGAGAACCATTGTGTTCTCATCCTCAGCCTTCGTGATTTTGCGCCTGGTGAAGTATTTGTGTGTTGGCCGGTCGTTAATGTGGTTTCTTGTTGGTCTCTGGTATTTTAAAATACCACAATATATTTAAGAAACCACAATAACCACCAGCCAACACACAAATACTTCACCAGACGCAAAATCACGAAGGCTGAGGATGAGAACACAATGGTCCTCGAAACATGTTCCTAATAAGGAAAGAAATATTTTGAGGTAAATTCATTATAAAATTAAATATAATACTTAATCAAGAAACGGACTGTAGCAAAAAGTGTTTGAATATGTGTGTGTGTGTGTGTGTGTGTGTGTGTGTTGGTCTTCTTACTTACAGTAGTTGTAGATTCTAGCTCAGATGGAACGAATGGACGAACATTTTAAAAATTTAAGCAAATGTAAGGAGTTGAAAAAATTCAAAGAAACAATTTTTGCGATAGACTTAAACTTATTTATCCAGTCTTAAATTGTCAAAAGGAAAACAACTACCCTGATTTTAAAGATATTCTTCGTTTGGCCGTTAATTTGTAATCTCAATGGATGAATTGAAAGAGAATTTGTTGTATGAGTAACAGCTCTGTCTCTTCGTCTGCCACTTTTTATTACTAATAAGGTCTTTTTTTGGTGCTGTATACGTAACAACGACTGTACTAAACGGTGTAGGTGTGTGTTTGCTTGCGCTTGAGCATCCGTGAGCGTGTTCATTTGCCTTGGTTGTCTAACAAAGTATAAAGTTTGCGAGAGAGTACAACACCCAGCTTCAACCCTCATATTTATGAGATGCAGTGTGTGCAAACATTTTCTTACAATTTAAATGCATAAATGTTAATCAGATTTTAATTATGCAGTTTCATTACGTTCCCCATTCGTGGTTTCCAAATCTCTATTCTCTGTTTTCATTTATCATATCATTTATTCATTCATTAATAATGATTTCCAATCCATTTGCATTTTCTGTTGTGTATTAACATTACCAGTAAGGTGTATTTGGAAACTAATACAGTACATATTATTTCTAATTTGATTCTCTCACAGGTTGGTTCGATTTTTTTGTTTAGACAGACAAATGTAGCTAATAGGTTCTATAAAAGCAATTTTTTTGATCCTGCAAGTAAGATATTTTTCACGTGGGTGGATTACTTATACGTATTATTTACTTACTTAATTATAGATACATTATCCACACAACCGCCATCTGGAGGGAAGGTATGTAATTCGGTATACGCTAGCGTAGACTTTACATGCAGTATCTAAAATAGAAATTCCTCTATAATTACCTGTATTTATATAATTATCAATTTTGAATACCTGGGCTACAGTGTGTCTTATAATGAATTCAACGACGTTGTGAATAAGTTGCATAAGTTGAACCTTATGTACGGGTCCATTAGCCGAACCTTTAAGTCAGCAAGTAAAGGAACACGGTTAAAATTCTACAAGGTGATGGGTCTTCCAACATGATTTTATGGGTCTGGGAATTGGGCTTTAACAAAAGGCCAGGCCAGTCGCATCCAAGCGGCTGAAATGAGATTTCTCACGCACATTTCAGTATATACTCTCCATGATCATAGGATAATCAAAGATAGGTGGGACGTCCGAGGAAGAGCTGGAGGAACCAACTCTAATCTTTTCCTATTTGAGACCGGAACAAACCATTTTTGGTTTAAACTGTAAATATGATGATGATGATGATGAATACCTGTCTTTGTCCGATCTCCTTGTTAGAATAATAAAATTACAACGGCATCTTTAGTTTGTTTGGATATTAAACATTTCCTCGTATGATTTTACATCTTAAGTACCTTGCTTTTTACGATTCTAAAAAATGTATATTACAGATAACAATTTTACATTTTTCTGCTAACTTGACATTTTTTAACTCCTAAAGGCAATGCCTTGTCGCTGTAGCCACGTCACTCTATCCCTTGCGATATTCTTCATTTCTCCATAGGACCCACTATTCACGACACTCATTGTGCTGCGGAAGTATACAGTTCTTGGTCTTCCTTTGGGCTTCTTCCCCACTACTTTGCCCTCAAAGATGTTAGTTAAAAAAGCACTATGTCTGATCACATGCCCTATCAACTTAATATTCCTCACCTCTATACTCCTAAGCAGTGTTCTATTCTCATTTATTTCCTCTAAGATCTGTTCATTCGTCTTCCTATCTGTCCAACTAGTTTTTGTAATTCTCCGCCAAATCCACATCTCCATTGCCTGAAGTCTGTCACTCTCCACCTTCCCTAAGGTCCACGATTCACACCCGTAAGTTAAAACATTCCATACAGATACCTTAACAAACTTTTTCCTTGTTTCAATACTAATATGGTTGTTTGTTAATAAGTTCCTTTTGCTCTGGAATGCTTGTTTTGCCAGAGCTACTCTCCTCTTAATCTCTGCAGACACTTATTCCCACTTGTAACTATGCTACCCAGGTAACAAAATTCAGTAACGTGCTCCAATATTGTGTTGTTCAACACAATGGTTGATTTAATGTCTTCTCTTTTTTTACTTACAACCATTATTTTAGTTTTCCTAACATTTATCCTCAATCTCCAAGCGTGAAGAATTTTGTTAAACGTACCTAACATTCGGGTCATATCCTTTTCTGAGTCAGCCATCAGTACAATATCATCTGCGAAGCGAATACTGTGTATCCGTTCCCCATTTATTTTAATTCCCCTTGAACTCCTTTTCATCTGAGTTACAACATCTTCTATAAACAAATTAAACAAGTACGGTGACAGTGGGCAACCTTGTCTTACCCCTCTTCTTATTATTGCTTCCTTTTTACATCCATTTATGTCTATTTCAGTACTTTGCAACCTATAAATATTGAATATTGAACTTGACATAACAAAACAAAATTGTAAATAATCTGAGGCCTTTGTATGGCGTTTTTATTCATAAATAGGTTTCAGCTACATTTCTGGAGTAGCACCCGTAGGTGTTTGGTGACTATCGGTTGAATGAACAAGCAACAAGTTAGAGCGCGTATATGAGCAAAATGTTTACCAGAATAATACCAACGGACATATGGAGTAGGGCATTTTGTGCATACATATTTATAGACTAACCTACGATAATAAATACAATGTAAATAAGATTTATTTTTCAAACGCGTTAGTATACAAATCTCAATTTTAGTTACTCTAGAATTTAATGATTTACTCCACTTTTCTAAAATCCCTTTTCGACTTTTGAAGTATTCAAATGTTTTAACTCTTATATAAAACAGTGTTGTAATTTATTCTTTTCATTCATAATTTTTTGAACTACCAATTTTTGAATAAGAAAGCTAGCTTAATTTCAAATATTCCCAAACCACTACGAGGTCTACATACATCTACAACAATCTGAAAATAAGCGATACAACAATGAAAAGCTGGAGTCTACCAATATCAATGTCAGCCTGCTAACTCGACAGAATGTAATGTGCGGTGCAACAAAAACTACATAGGTTACACACCAAGATCCTTTAAACACAGACATATTGAACATACCAAACATTCTGAACATTCAAATCCGAACTCAACAGTAGCCAAACACATAAAACAACAGTCTTGTAAATATGGTCCAATACAGCAACATTTACCCGTACTGAAAACATACAATGATGAAATAAGATTTAGTATATATATATATATACTAATATATATAAATACTAATATATATTATATACTAATATATATGAACAATATTGAATATACAAACATGTAAAAGAAAATCTATTGAGGGCCACGAAAATCTATTGAACATCATGACGGAGTTCAAAAATCGTACCACATTTGAGATATTGCGGAAAAATGAAGATCAACATATGGTACTGACCTGACATAATATATAGACCTGAATGTAAACATAAACACTGCAACAAAATCATTTCTCGAGAAACTTTGGACACAAATGTACGTTTCACATTCAGTAATCAGTGTTCACTAATTAGTTTTTTGTAAATAGTGACTGTTTTAAAATATCGTTACCTTGAGTGTGTAGTATATACTACCTGACGATGGTCTATGACCGAAATCGATCGAATGTATTAATAGAAGATTATTACTTTATTAATAGAAGATTGAGATTATAGTAATTTAATTGCCTTGTATCCGTCAGTGACTTCGTTTTAGCGTTTTCCATATAGACGCGTTTCGTGACATGTGTCACATCATCAGTATCCCTCGTCAAATGTTAAAATTCACATAAAACACATAAAAACACATTTGCACATATTTACTAAATCACAATAACGACACACACATAATACGATGTAACTTCGGCGCCGTTGGACCGGTCCGACCGCGGGTGTAGTTGCCCTAGCCACTAATTTAACCAAGTCAATCCTTATCATCAGTCATCGCCGTCATGCGCGATTATATTTAGGGCTGTATCATATAGTGAGTGAGATTGAAAGTTTAATTGTTCGTTTAATATACTGTCACTGTTGATATTCTTGACTTTAAATGCTTTATAAATCTCAAATTCCTCGATAGCGTCCATTAACCTACCCTTACCGCATACATAGATTGTTTGAAATTAGTATTGAAATCTGTGTAATTATAGTTATGCATCATTAGATGGCGCGCATAATTAGATTTGGTCTTGTCTAAATCATTCCTTGATAGATGTTCTTTGTATCTTTTCAAGAGAGACCTGCCAGTTTGACCCAGAGAGAAACAATCACAATCATCACATGACATCCTGTAAACACCTGTTTTCTCTTCTAACGGGAATGGTTGTTTTATGCGTAACAAATTAGAAATATTATTATTTGTTTTAAACGCGACTTTTATATTAAATTTAGAAAACACGTTGGATATAATGCTAGGTAAAAGGCTACCGTACACTGTCGTTATATACTTTTTATTATTATTTTTATTTTTGTTAACTTTATTATCATCGATGGTATTATGGTGGGATCTATTTTTATATAGGTGTCGCTTAAGAAGTCTATCTATCATCGAACTCTTGTACCCATTCGCTATTGCTATGTGCCTTATTATATCCAATTCGTCCTGAAAGTCCTTTTGGTTATGACATGGATCAGAATGGTGGGTGTTAAACAGAAGACACAAACGTATTAAGGAAGAAATATTTTGTTCAGAAATTTATAATTATACGGGTAAACAGAATCGTCGTTCTGGAATTCAGAAGAAGAATGGAAACAAAGAAAGAAAGACTCAATTTTAAAAAAGAAAAATGACTAGTTTGTATTAACAGGAAAGACTTTGATAACACTATAGTCATCATTCACCCTCGGCCGATAACTCACAGCGAGAGCCTAAGTTCATTACAGGAATCAGATCGCAGCTCCCTTTGGCCAGCTCTTCGTTCGACCTACAAACATTTTATTCAAAAGTACAGTCCTTCCTCACGAAGGTTGAGGATAGTCTTCACCCACCTGACATGGGGGTACGATTTTAGCTGATACGTCATTTCTTCAGAAATCAAGCATCCACTTAGTTAATATCTAATGATTTTAAATATAAATTTTAGGAAATGGAATTCATGTATGGTTCTCCATACTGATTTTTATAAATATATCACATTGTCATTAGTAAGAAATTCAGATACAAAACCTATAAAAGGTGTTTTAAAAATAGTACCTATCAATCCTTTATCTTTCAGCCAATTCTCCTTGTAATATTTCGTTTCGTGTATTCTAAACTTGATCCTGTAATTGAAGTATACTGTAATGCTGTGTCTGTAATTGCTTTGTTACCGCATTTATGCTGTTGTCACTACGTTTCCTGTACACATCAATATTACACGAGTCTCCCGTGGGATAAGTAATTATTATTCACCCCTCTGTATCATTACATCGGAATAAACACGAATGTAAAAGAAATGGAGTATAACCGTATATACCTGCCCCCCCCCCCCCGGCAATCTTGAAAAGAATATTACGTTTCGTTTATTTAAATCAGCGTCCGATTCTGTGAACGGATATCACGGACCGACGTTATATCCATTCCCTATTGTTGCATAATACGAGTAATATACGCTCTGTCAATAAGGTAATAGGGGGGAGGAGGACTACTGGCTTAAGGGAAGACGCAGTAAGTTGCTCTTTTGGGTGTCTTGTGTATTGTGCGATCGTCCGCGATCTCACTACCAGAGAGAGAGAGAGAGAGAGAGAGAGAGAGAGAGAGAGAGAGAGAGAGACTTCGTTCCGTAACCAACCTGGACTTTGTTGTGTAAGTCTGTTGTGAGTAAATCTGTGTTTATCGGAGACGGTGTCTCGGTTTTGAAAGCCAAACATATTTCGCGTCCAACCTTACTGTCCGTAATGATGGGACATTTTCTCTATTTACTGCTTAAAGGGTTTGGCGAGTCTGTACGGCCTGACACACACACTCACCGCTATGGGGAATATCGATTTCAGCCACATGAGTGTTTCGTTTTAACTTCAGTCAGGTTTCTGTAGGAGTGACTCACTCACGTTTTAAATAACTTACACAGAGTACTATATATACTTTCGCTGAATGGTTTGGTATATTTGTCTATTATTCCTTTGTAAGTAACTCGTTGAGTTTTCTGCAGGTCTTCCGTATAATATCTTTAAATAAATACACTGCAAGTAACTTTATTTTAACCTAACTTCATTTCAAATAAAAATAAACCTACTTGCAGTGTATTTATTTGAAGTAATTACTTTCACTTAAATATATTATTATATGCGAATATTATATGCTGTTGTTTCCTTTTTAATGTGTAAGAAACTGTATTTCATGAGATACTCGTATGACAATTAATTATTGTTCACCCTTCTGTATCATTCTATCCGAATAAACACTGATGGAAAAGTAATTGAGTATAACCCCCGTCCACGCTCAGTGGGGATATTACGTTTTGTGTGTGTAAATAAGCGTCCGTCTCTAAGGGACAGTCGTTATACCCGCTGTCTCGTGTTGCATAATATTACAATCCACGAATATACTGTACTACTGGATAGCTGCCTATTAAAGCAAAAAAAATCTAAATTTTTTTTTTTTATTGTGTTCCGTGCCAACGTGCGCGGTCTTGCTGGCGTAGAGAAGAGATTTCATTGCGTAACCTGGGCTTTGTTGTGTAGGTCTGTTGTGAGTAAATCTCTGTGTGTCGGAGATGCTGTCTCGGTTTGAAAGTCAAACGTATTTCGCGTGCTACCTTTCTACCCGTAATGACAGCGTATCTGCTGTGTATACCGCCTAAGGGATTGAGCGAGTCTGTACAGCTGACACAGACTCGCCGCTATAAGAGTTATCGATTTTAGAAACATGAGTGATGCCTTTTAACTTCAATCAGGTTTCTAAAGATTCCTTTGTAGGTGTAGTTATCTTTTAAATAACTTACATAGACTACTATATATGCTTTTACTTATATATTATTATTATTATTATATTAGCGTCCAGCTATTATTATAATAGCGTCCTGCCATTATTATATACCGTTCTTTCCTTTGTAATGTTACACGTATATAAGTACACAAGAATGCCTGAAAACTTATAGCACATGTGACCTTCCAATAAATAAGGGAGTGAGGCAAGGATGCTGTGTTCCCCAACCTTGTTTAATATATTCATTGACGACATGTTGAAAGCATGGAAATCCAGAGTGACTTCGGTAATATAGCTTAACAAATCAATTTGTATGAGTTCCCTGGTATATGCGGATGACATGGTTCTTATTCATAAAAATGAGGATGATTTACAAAAAGCTTTGTTTCGATCACAAGAAATTGCAAAAGTCTACTCAATGACAATTTCAGTAAGAAAGACCAAAATGATGCCTTTTAAAGGTAAACATCCAGTGAGGACTATGTTATTGTTGCGACGGTCTACTGATCGTCGTATGGTACAGTGGAAAACAATACACCAATCAAGTCACTAATCACCAGCTTTAATTATCACAATTAAACTGTTTGTAATTAACAAGACAGTCACTTACAATAAATCAAATAAAAATTGTTCACACGCAATAAAAATGTTAACTGATCTAAAACACAATTGTATTACAATCGTCCCGGACAATTATAAATCACGTAACACTTCGCCACAATACTCGAACCGCACCGAGAAATCGCAACTCAAACTCACAGAGTTTCCCCCGACAATAACTGAACTGAGCGTCTCTGAGTACTTGTATTTATACCCCGCCGAGGTACCAGAATATTCGCTAATTGGCGTCTACTAGAAGAGACTAGAACGTAATTCATTGCGACCTTGACACAGTGAGTGCGGCCGCGCGAATTCTGACACAGTACACCAAATGCGCTGAGAATCACGTACACCACAACATTCAGCTGGATTCCTCTGGAACATTCGATAAACACGTAGCTGTAGTATCGTAACGTTACAAACAACAGCATTTAGAACAAGTGAGCTGTTTCAAATATCTCAGCTGTGCAATAAGCTATAAATTTGAATATGCTATAAGAGAGAAGATAAATAAATTTAGGGATATTTGTAGTACGATCCATAGAAATCTTAGAAATAAAACGAGAGGAGAAGGAAAAGAAGTTATATATGTATATATGTACACACGAATGGCTGAAAACGTATGAGCCTACACTTGTCCAGGCTAATGTATACAAACACACGGATACCGTTATTTTGGGAAACGTTGCAGATTCTTAAAAATTAATCCAAAATTTTGACACTACAATTAAATTTCTTGTATACAAATATGAAAAATTAATAAAAATGTGTATTCAGAGTTTATGTTACATAATACGGTAACAAATTATTTTGTACGAAGTATAATGATATAAACATAATTTCATACACGAGGGCAAATTTTGAACCGATATGTTTAAATATTAAAACCATTTTTTTACATTTATCAACGAGAAATGCATTATTTATGCACGCGCATTCCGTAAGAGAACAACGCGCAAACGCAAGGATAGCAAGAAGAACCTATTAAGCGCTTCAGCGTACAATATTGTACTCACACAGCTATGGAGAAATTCCATTCCATCTGAGCTTACACACAAAGCACCCACACACACACACACACTTCTGATCTTGCCTAAGATAAAGAAATTCCAAGTAATTGACGTCATTTAATTTCTCCGTTGGGGAACGTGAGCTACTTCTCGGGGTGTAGCGTTACTACGCTGCCTCGCTCACAACAAGGTGGATTCTTAACGCAGGCTTTCTTTTGTTTATCTCGTCGCCGTCTACTACTTATTTCTAAGCTTTTGCGTATTGAATTTTAACGGGACACTATACTCGCTTGAAGCACTGAAAATGTATATACTGTTGTGCTACCTGGAGTATGGTTACTGTAGGCTTTGCAATTTAATACTAAAATAGTAATTGAACACGTAATGAATAGTGTGTGTGTGTGTGTGTGTGTGTGTATATATATTGCGACAACACAATTGAATAATTCTTGCGCATAGGATTAAAGTGTGTGTTTTATAAATCAACAAGTCTATATTGGAGGTATTATAATTATTTATTGCACACCAATTGAATAATAGCTCATATGATATATTTTAAACATACACAAATGTTATGAATTTTGAAATATTGTTTGAAAACAAGTTTATATAAAGTTCAGATCTGAAATTGTTACTTGAGTGAAGATGTTCCAATTTGATGAGGCGAGATGGCTGAAGGCGATGCGTATATCTCGCGTGTCCTTCCCTCGTGGATGCTGCTGGGCTGGTGTCCTGATGATAAACACGCTGAACTTGCTCGTCGAACTGCAACACTGCCTCGTTGCGATAACACTGACTATTGAATGTTAAAGGTTTTTAAAAATGTTTTAATATTGTTTTACTTATTTACGTATCTCGAGGTGTAACGCAGGTATTTAATGAAAAGCGGTGTATGTACAGTGTACACCTTCCGGCTCGTCTTCAAGTGTCCTCGCGTCACCAGCTCTACCGCGGTTGGTAGAACTTCCTATGAGGATATCTTGACTAACACGGATACTTGAAATCCACAATTATATTATGAAAACTGAATTACTTGGGTCTGTAGAATAACTCACCCAGAGTTCCAAGTTTTCGTACACCTTTCGCACTGTTTACGTGTTCACGCAAGAGAAACTTCTTGAACGCGGACCGCACGTTTACTAGACGAATGCTCAAGATGAACTGCCTTTTATCTGCACATGGCAACAGATAATTTTCAATGATTTTACTGTGTTCTAATTGGCCAATTATCGGTCACATGATAATATGCACACGGCACGATTATTTCTTCATGCAACACGTTGCATGGAATTGGCAAAGCCAGCAAAGATAAATATCTGGGATTTTATTACTTCACGCTTGAGTGAGTTTTAAATAGAGATTTCATATAACGAAAATTCACACTTAACAGTTATTTGAAGATCACAGAATATAGGGATATTGTAGCTAATATTAAATTTTATGTCTTGTTCAAGTCTCATGTAAATCGGATAATTATAACGGACACAATAGAGGAAATCGTTAATAACTCGCGCACCCGCGCACACATTCACAAACACATTACACAGAAAGTGACGAATAACATTTTTAAGAGTTTGACCTATTCTAAATTCTTATCGGTAATACAATACAAAAACTATAGCTAAAAAAAAACAATTTGAACAAGAGACAAATTTAAACAGGAGAATATTCGTCATCCATGCATAAGACATAGTTCATTGCTTATCATGATCCTGTGTTCTATCGCTCTCTCTCTCTCTCTCTCTCTCTCTCTCTCTCTCTCTCTCTCTCTCTCTCTCTCTCTCTCTCTCTCTCTCTATATATATATATATATATATGTATATATATAATATCTATCTATATATAATATAGTATAATATATATATAATAGATATATTATATATATCTATATAATATATATATATATAGAGAGAGAGAGAGAGATATATATATATATAGATATATATATGTATATATATAATATCTATATATATAATATAGTATAATATATATATATAATATCTATAATAGATATATTATATATATCTATATAATATATATATATATATATATATATATATATATAGAGAGAGAGAGAGAGAGAGAGAGAGAGAGAGAGAGAGAGAGAGAGAGAGAGAGAGAGAGAGAGAGAGAGAGAGAGAGAGAGACTGGAAGAAACGTTCGTAAGGGTCAATTAGACAAGGTAAAATATCACAAGCTTGCCTATTGTTATTTGATTTACAATTTATATTTAGTATACATTTTTACTTATATTTTTCCATTCAATATACGTTACAATAAGGTTAAGATAAATATTCAGTTTGGTGACTGTCTTATAGTCATTTATGTAACCGTTGTTTTTCTCTGGAATGTATACGAATCTGTGTTTCATGAGATAGTCGTATGACAATTAATTATTATTTACCCCTCTGCGTCATTCCATCCGAATCAACACTTGTTACGACGATCTCACTGGTCGTCGTATGGTACGGTGGAAAACAAAATACGAGAAACCAAATAAGTCACTAATCACCAGCTTTAATTATCACAATAAAACAGTTTGGAATCAACAAAAATGTTTCTTACAATAAATAAAATAAAAATTGATCACACGCAATAAAATGTCAACTAATATAAAACACAATTCATTACAATTGTCCCGCACGATTGAAAAACGCACAACACTTAGCCACAATAATTACTTTTCACTAATAACCACTTGAACGCACACAGTAATCGCCAGACAATAACTCGCAACTCAAAGTGAACTGAACGTCGCTGAGTACTTGTATATATATATACCCGCCGAAAATCCAGAGGCCCACACTTTGCATTAACAATAAAGGAAAACATTAAAGCGTAATTCATTGCGGCCTTAACACAGTGGGCTCGGCTTCTGTCACAGTCTAGCTAATGCGTTGAGAATCACGTAAGCACTCACACACACTGCAGCCGGATTCTACTGGAACATTCGATAGACTTGTAAAACGTTCCGTATTACTCAACACTTCTTCCGAATTACGTAACACACTGACGACAAAACGGAGTCTAACCGTATGAACTTCCGTCCACACTCAGTGGGGATATTACGTTTTATTTATGTAAATAAGCGTCCGTCTCTAAGGGACAGCCGTTATGCGCACTGTCTCGTGTTGCATAATAATACAATCCACGAATATACTGTACTACTGGATAGCTGCCTATTAAGGCAGAAAGGTCTGTATTTTCGTTTTGTTTGTGTTGTGTGTGAACGTGCGCGAACTAGCTGGCGGAGAGAAGAGATTGCAATGCGTTAGCAATCTGGGTTTTGTTGTATAAGTCTGTTGTAAGTAAATATACCTCTACAGATGTTTCCTGTAATTTAAACACATTTCTGTGTACTAAATATAAAGGAATATTCAGTTCCGTGACAGCCCCGTATCCCCACTACCACCGCCTACATTATAACCACGTATATACTGTTGTCATTTACGTTTTATAAATGCACAATATAATGGAATGTTCAGTTCCGTGACAGCCCCGTATCCCCACTACCACCGCCTACGTAATAACCACGTATATACTGTTGTCATTTACGTTTTATAAATGCACAATATAATGGAATGTTCAGTTCCGTGACAGCCCCGTATCCCCACTACCACCGCCTACATAATAACCACGTATATACTGTTGACATTTACGTTTTATAAATGAATAATATAATGGAATGTTCAGTTCCGTGACAGCCCCGCATCCCCACTACCACCGCCCACATAATAACCACGTATATACTGTTGTCATTTACGTTTTATAAATGCATAATATAATGGAATGTTCAGTTCCGTGACAGCCCCGTATCCCCACTACCACCGCCTACATAATAACCACGTATATACTGTTGTCATTTACGTTTTATAAATGCACAATATAATGGAATGTTCAGTTCCGTGACAGCCCCGTATCCCCACTACCACCGCCTACATTATAACCACGTATATACTGTTGTCATTTACGTTATATAAATGCATAATATAATGGAGTGTTCAGTTCCGTGACAGCCCCGTATCCCCACTTCCACCGCCTACATAATAACCACCTATATACTGTTGTCATTTAAGTTTTATAAATGCACAATATAATGGAATGTTCAGTTCCGTGACAGCCCCGTATCCCCACTACCACCGCCTACATAATAACCACGTATATACTGTTGTCATTTACGTTTTATAAATGCGTAATATAATGGAATGTTCAGTTCCGTGACAGCCCCGTATGCCCACTACCACCGCCTACATAATAACCGCGTATAGACTGTTGTCATTTACCCGTTTTATAAATGCACAATATAATGGAATGTTCAGTTCCGTGACAGCCCCGTATGTCCACTACCACCGCCTACATAATAACCACGTATATACTATTGTCATTTACGTTTTATAAGTGCATAATATAATGGAATGTTCAGTTCCGTGACAGCCCCGTATCCCCACTACCACCGCCTACATAATAACCACGTATATACTGTTGTCATTTACGTTTTATAAATGCGTAATATAATGGAATGTTCAGTTCCGTGGCAGCCCCGTATCCCCACTACCACTGCCTACATAATAAATAACCACGTATATACTGTTGTCATTTACATTTTATAAATGCATATACGGATCAATACTTCATAAGGTTCTCGTACGGTAATTAATTATTATACACATTATCGGAAATTGTTGATATGAAATAAATGGAGAATAACCGTATACCAGTGCCTGCCCAACCTCAATT
The DNA here is from genome assembly GCA_034769895.1 of Magicicada septendecula. Taxonomy (NCBI): domain Eukaryota; kingdom Metazoa; phylum Arthropoda; class Insecta; order Hemiptera; family Cicadidae; genus Magicicada; species Magicicada septendecula. Next base: position 1,429,882,705 of record CM068367.1, on the reverse strand, counting down.
GGGACTATCAGATTTGGTCTATTTAAATAAGCGTCCATTTCTGACAACGGATATCACTGAGTGAGGTTAATTATATCTATTCCCTATTGTTGCATTGTGGTATACTTTGTAAATAATCAAGTGGCGGGGTGGGGGCGACTACCATAAGGGAAGACGCAGTAAGCTTTTATTTTAGCTGCCTTCAATGCAAACATGCGCGATCTCGCTAGCGGGGAGAAGAGATCTCATTGCGTAACCTGGGCTTTGTTGTGTAAGTCTGTTGTGAGTAAATCTGTTTTTATCTGAGGCGGTGTCTCGGTTTTGAAAGCCAAACGTATTTCGCGTGCTACCTACTATCCGTAATGATGGGACATTTTCTCGCTATACCGCCTAAAGGTTTGGCGAGTCTCTACACCTGACACAGGCTTGCCGCTCGCTATGGGGGTTAACGATTTCCATCACATGACTGACCCGTTTTGATGAAGATTCCTTTGTAACTGGGGGTAATGTATCTATTGAGTACACCAACTTTGCATACGGTACGTACCGTTGCATACGAATTACTATTAGTAATCTTGTACGTATTTTATTTGTAGTTTGTATTTAATTTGTAAAGAGTTTAACTAGATTTAATTGTGATGTAAATTGTATTGTTTTTTGTTTGTGAAAATAAATTTTAAAAAGAAACTTATAGGCCTATATGAACAGTAAACACTTAAAGTTTTAAATATAATCATTGTACATAAATTTAAATGGTAGTTAAAGAAAATAATTTAATTTAACAAGAAAATTTACAAATACTAATCTTCTGTTATATGTTAAAATTTGGGTGTGGCAGTAGAAATAAGTAATAGGTTGGACGTAAATGTTATATTTTTTATTTTGTTTATAGCAGCAAATAGTTTTATTCTTGAGATTTAATATTATTTTTGTTTGTAAATGAGTTGCAATTATTTTTTAAAATTTGAGTTAAAGTCAGACACACTGAAATAAAAAGTGTTTAGATAATTTATTTAACATGTCTGTGTAGCTAGTAAGATTATATGGTTGTTTATTTTTATATGTTATGAACAGCATTGACGGTTACATTGTATTTTTGTAAACTTACAAAAGTGAATATTTTTTATTTTTATAATTCGAAATTTTAATATTTGCATATTTTCTATTATATTCTAATATTAATAAATCATAGAATGATTATTTTTAAACGGTTTTAATTAAATATTTCATGCCAAAATCTCACTCCTCTTTCAAAATCATTTTTTTTATTGTGAAAATACATATACTTGACGCAACGAGAATAAAAAAATCCTGCGACGTGGCCGGTGTAATATACACTTAATAGTTGCGTTGAGTACATGGTAATGTATTTGTGTAATTTTTTGAAATACTTGTAACGTTGCAGTATATAATGTATATTGCAACAGTACAAATGTATATGGTACTGTGCATTGCACAATTAGTTAAGATAATTTGTGTAAATTAAATAAATAATCAATATTGACAGTAGTAATAATAATTCTGATAGAAAGCTGTAAAGGTGAACAACAAATTTGCCTGCTTGAACAGGTGTGCCGTACCTAGGTGTACGGCAAGTAGTGGTTATATGGATTCGGGGCGATAATTATGCAGCTGTGTAGTTCGCCTTGGACTGTGGACTCTCCCGATATCTATGAGACGCTACGGCGACTGTTTGTGATATCGAATCTTACGCCATCTAGGAGACGTTACTGTACTTCAGACTACGGTATCTGTTGTTCCCGCTGCTAGAGGGAGTCTGCTGAACTTCGTCGTGGTTTGTAGGCGCCTTTGGCATACCCATCGGTTAATTATCAGCTGTGGAGTGAGATTGTTTCGGCCTCAAGTAGTGGTTGGCCTATGGTTTTTTTCGTTGAGTGGAGAGTTGCGTTTTTGACTCGATGGGTTGGTTCCGGTCAGCTGTTCTCATCAGGAGCTGATCACGACCACGTGTTGGGCTGATTGTAGAGAGCTGAAAAGTCTTGTGGTTTTTTTTTATGCCGGCGTTTTTTTTTAAATGATTATGTCAGGCTAAGGGGACAGTGTGCCATGGGGGTCCCTGGGGGCCAGCGTCCGTGATCCTGTGAAGACCGGGATTTTAAATTGTGTGATATACGTGTGTAAGTATTGAGGAACATAGCACGCGTGATTATGCACGCACTATGAACAGGTATGGAGAAATAAAATTTATTATATTTTGCCCTGGGACTTTATGGGTCGAGTGGGGGGTCTGGCTGATTTTTTAACACTACAAAAAAAAAGAAAAAACTTTTTTTTCCTACAAAAAAAAAGAAAAAAAACGCAAAAATAAAACTTAAGAAAATGTGTTAGTTATTGGCCAAGGTGTTCATTTGGCCTAGTGGGGCAAAATTCAGCTGAGTGACTTAAATGCTCTTATTTCGTGTGTGCATGTAATTGTCTGGTGTTGTCCATATACGCATGCTGTGTTCAGTACAATTTTTCCTTGTGATCTGTGTGGAACTTACATGGTGGCTGCTTTTTATTGGGACGTGTAAAGCTGGTGGTGAAAAGAGTTTCAGTCCACCTATAGTTGTAACAACACATTACCTTGTGCTAGAGCAGTAATCCCGAAGTATTCAACCTATTAAATAAAAATGACTGAACTGTTGTACACGAGGAAATTTTTACTATTTATATATTTATAATGTTTGTAGATGTATATTCTCATAATTTTATGCACCACATATTTTTACCTTCTGAGAGATATATGTAACTGATGATCTGAGTTTTCTATGTGATTGTGCACTCTGAAATCTGTGAGCTGTGGTGCTACACCAGTTTATGCAAATTAGGGCAAGGTGAGCACATGCACTTGTGAGTTCCACACAAGAGTATAATGATCTATCTTTGGTTGCATGATAATTTATTAATTTGAAGATTCGCCCTTCTAGCGTTTGATTTAGATTTCAGAGGGCGCATGTTGTTATGCAATATAATTGTTTAAATTGTTGTGGCTTTAATGATGTTGTACGATAGAATTGCTTGTGAAAGGGTTTAGAAAGTTGTTTATATTATTGAAAGCTGCATGTTAATGGTGATTTGTATGGCATGTAAGAGAGTTAAATGTTTTATATATTTTATATAATTTTCAGTATGCCATGTAAGAGATTTTGAATGTTTTATATATTTTATATAATTTCATGGTATATTTCTCAAATATTAAATGTTGAATATTTTGAAGTTTTAAATTCTGGTTACCCTGTCAGAGATATAAAATTTTCAGTATGCCATGTAAGAGATTTTAAATGTTTTATATATTTTATATAGTTTCAGTATGCCATGTAAGAGATTTTAAATGTTCTATATATTTTGTATAGTTTTCAATATGCCATGTAAGAGATTTTAAATGTTTTATATATTTTGTATAGTTTTCAGTATGCCATGTAAGAGATTTTAAATGTTTTATATATTTTGTATAGTTTTCATGGAATATTTTTTGAATATTGAATATTGAATACTTTTACATTTTAAATTTTGAATACCCTGTCATAGTTTTAAATATTTACATATTTTACATAATTCTAATGGAATAACTTACAGCCTGTGTTTTTTTTATGAAATTTCATTGTCACAAAAAAAAAGATAGCCTCAATAAACTTGTTATTGTTGAAATTTTAAAATTGAGGTCACCTCATTCGTCCAATTCCCCAATGGACCTAGTATGTGGATATTCTTCCACTAGGAGGGCCTCCTAGTTCAAGTGAACAAGTGAGCAAGTCATCCAGGTAAGTTGTAGTTTTTTTGAAATTTTTTTTTTGGATGTCAACTTAGAAAGTTTAAAATTTGTTGTGACGTCATGGGTGATGAGGGGCTCACAGGTAGGTCACGCCACACAGAGATGCGTCTGTGTACACGTGTATCTTACGTGTGTGAGTGCAGCCAGTTAATTCCTGCAAAGTGTCACCCCTAAATAAACGTTAATAAATATATAAATTATTTAAATTTTGATAAGAGTGTGTGAAATATCACAAAACAAAATACGCCACAGTGTAAATAATATAATGACGCACGCGTATACGAAAGATTGTGCGAAAATAATAAAAAGTGTAAATACAGTGCAAGTAAATATAAATAAAAACCATAATAATTGAGATAGAGAAAAACGGTTAACACACAGTTGTACACATAAAAATTACCGACCAAATGAATATCTAGTAATTTGCAAAAGACTTCGCATTTGCGAAGATCAGCGAAATAGGTGTGTATATAATCGTCTTTGTAAAAGGACGCTACGACAGACTGATTCCTGCATAGAATTGTGGAAACATAATTTTTGCGCCCTAGACTATAAATACGCGAGACACACCAGCCTTGTTCTCCTTCTCGTTCGACTACAGCGGCAGCCGGAGGCTATGCCCGGCAACTTCAACTCTTTCTCGTTCGACTACAGCGGCAGCCGGAGGATATGCCCGGCAACTTCAACTCTTTCTCGTTCGACTACAGCGGCAGCCGGAGGATATGCCCGGCAACTTCAACTCTTTCTCGTTCGACTACAGCGGCAGCCGGAGGATATGCCCGGCAACTTCAACTCTTTCTCGTTCGACTACAGCGGCAGCCGGAGGATATGCCCGGCAACTTCAACTCTTTCTCGTTCGACTACAACGGCAGCCGGAGGCTATGCCCGGCAACTTCAACTCTTCCTCGAGCAACCACAGCAGCAGCCGGAGGCTATGCCCGGCAACTTCAACTCTTTCTCGTTCGACTACAGCGGCAGCCGGAGGCTATGCCCGGCAACTTCAACTCTTCCTCGAGCAACCACAGCAGCAGCCGGAGGCTATGCCCGGCAACTTCAACTCTTTCTCGTTCGACTACAGCGGCAGCCGGAGGCTATGCCCGGCAACTTCAACTCTTTCTCGTTCGACTACAGCGGCAGCCGGAGGACATGCCCGGCAACTTCAACTCTTTCTCGTTCGACTACTGCGGCAGCCGGAGGCTATGCCCGGCAACTTCAACTCTTTCTCGTTCGACTACAGCGGCAGCCGGAGGACATGCCCGGCAACTTCAACTCTTTCTCGTTCGACTACAACGGCAGCCGGAGGCTATGCCCGGCAACTTCAACTCTTTCTCGTTCGACTACAGCGGCAGCCGGAGGCTATGCGCGGCAACTTCAACTCTTTCTCGTTCGACTACAGCGGCAGCCGGAGGCTATGCCCGGCAACTTCAACTCTTCCTCGAGCAACCACAGCAGCAGCCGGAGGCTATGCCCGGCAACTTCAACTCTTTCTCGTTCGACTACAGCGGCAGCCGGAGGCTATGCCCGGCAACTTCAACTCTTTCTCGTTCGACTACAGCGGCAGCCGGAGGACATGCCCGGCAACTTCAACTCTTCCTCGAGCAACCACAGCAGCAGCCGGAGGCTATGCCCGGCAACTTCAACTCTTTCTCGTTCGACTACAGCGGCAGCCGGAGGCTATGCCCGGCAACTTCAACTCTTTCTCGTTCGACTACAGCGGCAGCCGGAGGATATGCCCGGCAACTTCAACTCTTTCTCGTTCGACTACAGCGGCAGCCGGAGGATATGCCCGGCAACTTCAACTCTTTCTCGTTCGACTACAGCGGCAGCCGGAGGATATGCCCGGCAACTTCAACTCTTTCTCGTTCGACTACAGCGGCAGCCGGAGGATATGCCCGGCAACTTCAACTCTTTCTCGTTCGACTACAGCGGCAGCCGGAGGATATGCCCGGCAACTTCAACTCTTTCTCGTTCGACTACAGCGGCAGCCGGAGGATATGCCCGGCAACTTCAACTCTTTCTCGTTCGACTACAACGGCAGCCGGAGGCTATGCCCGGCAACTTCAACTCTTCCTCGAGCAACCACAGCAGCAGCCGGAGGCTATGCCCGGCAACTTCAACTCTTTCTCGTTCGACTACAGCGGCAGCCGGAGGCTATGCCCGGCAACTTCAACTCTTCCTCGAGCAACCACAGCAGCAGCCGGAGGCTATGCCCGGCAACTTCAACTCTTTCTCGTTCTACTACAGCGGCAGCCGGAGGCTATGCCCGGCAACTTCAACTCTTTCTCGTTCGACTACAGCGGCACCCGGAGGACATGCCCGGCAACTTCAACTCTTTCTCGTTCGACTACAGCGGCAGCCGGAGGCTATGCCCGGCAACTTAAACTCTTTCTCGAGCAACCACAGCAGCAGCCGGAGGCTATATCCGACAACATCATCACTTTCGTGAAATCACCGCTGCTGACAGAGGCTATTACGGAAGACGAGAGAGCAGCACACTACTTGGCATAGATTCCAGACGTAGAGTACGAGTCATCGGACTACTGAGAGGATCCGGAGGACGAGGAACGGACTCCAGGACTACACGACTATGCAGAATCAACCAGGATCAAGGACTCAGGACCAGAAGAGGGTACTCTGAGGAACCGCAACGATTAAAGTGAAAGAAAGCCATGTATTAATCCAAACGAAAGACTTAATCAAAGACATTTAAACATTGGAAAAAGAAAAACTCTTATAATTTTCAAAAGTGTAATTAATAATTTGTAAATGTAACTGTTCTTGTATAGTACTTATAGTAATATTTGAATTATGAAAGTATATTTTTGAAATGATAATTTATTGAAATTATTTAAATTAATTTTGAAAGAATAGTAATTTTTCTAAAGTAATTAATAAGTCATAAATCAGTAATGCATACGCAACAACAATAAGAATTTGAAAAAAGAAAGATTAGAAAATTGAATAATAATTTAATCATAATAAATTGAGCAAGTCGAGAGCAATATTATATAATAAGCAATGTTAGTTATAGTTATAAGGTTATTTTATGTTTCTATGTAATATGAGATTACTTGTATTTATAAACAACAAGGTGTACTACATTTACACATACACATGCAAATAATAATGAGTTTTTAGCTCGCAATTTAAATGAAAGTTTTAATTAATAAATGTTTTGAAAGATTCAAAACAATTCACGTTGTTATTATTATTACGATTACACCCATTGAATATTTATAACGTAATTATCGTCAACCATATAGATAGACAACATAGTCAAAAAACGTTAAAATATATATACTTTTACTATTCAATTACTATTTTACTATTCAATTACGAAGCCTACAGTACCTATACTCCACGTACAATAGTATATAATTTCAATGCCTTAAGGAAGTACATTGCCCCGTTAAAAATTAAATACGAGAAAGTGTAGAAGTAAGTAGACCCTGACGATAAACAAAAGAAAGCCTGCGTTAAGAATCCACCTAGTTGTGAGGCTGCGTAGTAATTCTACACCCTGAGGAGTAGGTAGGAGGCTCCCCAAGGGAGAAATTAAATGACGTTAATTAGTTAGAAGTTCTTTATCTTACGCGCGATCAGAAGTGTGTGTGGGGACGAGCTTTGTGAGTAAGCTCAGATGGAATTTCTCCAAAGCTGCGTGAATACAATTCTGTACCGTGCAGCGTTTAATACGTTCTTGCTATAATATGTTCTTGCTATAATACGTTCTTGCTATAATACGGTCTTTCTATAATACGGTCTTGCTATAATACGTTCTTGCTATTCTTGAGTTCGCACGTTGTTCTCTTACCGAATGCGCTTGAATAAAGAATGATTGTATCGTTTATAATTTTAAAAACAGATTATAATATTTACAGTAATTATTATTTACACACCTCGGTGCGAAATATGCCCTTTTGCTTTTAATTATATTTATGTAATTGACCCTAGAATATAGTAATAATATCCTGTTATGTGATAACTCTGACTACGTATTGCTATTGATTTTACACATTTATATAAAGTAAACTTAATTATATTCTGAATTTGTAGTTTAATTTTCGAAAATCTTTAACATACCCAAAATAATGATTTCCGCGAGTTAGGATAAATTGCATATATTTATATCGTAACCTCACATGGCCAATGTTAATATTACCCATTATTGATGATATTACTGTTAATAAACTGATGATGATATTGCTGATGATGAACCGGGTTGTTAGGCCATGGTCGGTTGTCACTTATTAGCGACATTGTCGGCATCGTTTCAATCCCACCCTGGGGGAACTTCATCAGGCCGCAAAGGACAGAGTGTGAATCGAGCAAATACGGCAGATCTTGGCAGAGCGATACACGACTACTGTTATAGGTATGAGCAACAAATCGGAAAAAGTTGTTCGGGTGTCGTTCGGCAAAGATCTGCCGTAATTGCTCGACTCACACTCTGTCTTTTGAGGCCTGAAGAACATCCCCGAGGGTGGGATTGAAACGATGCCGACAATGTCGCTAGTGAAGAGCAACCAACCACACCGTAACAGCCTTGTTTATTATCAATTTGATAAGAGTAATACAGTGGAACTTGGTTATTACGGCCTCGGCTGTTACGTCAACTCGGGTGTAGCGTTATTTTGTCATAAGTCCGGTCAAACTGATATCTTTAAGATTATAAAAATTCTCGGGTTTAACGTCACAAAATATTGTACTACTCTATTATAGCGTCAAAAAATTCACAGATATTTTACTGTAAATTTCATATAAACGTATATATGTGCGCGCGCTACGCCCATGGCAACAGACATACATTATTATTTTCTGTATACAGACAAAAAATTATTTTCTGTATGGACACGGCGCAACCTGCCACAATTTCACTCTTAGATGCAATACAATTCCTAGACGACTCTTGGAAGAGTGTAACACAGAAGACGATAGCAAAATACTTTAGTAAAGCACAACTCGTACATGAAAATTTACCCGATGATGACGAAGACGACGACTTGCCGCTCTCGGAGTGGATTAAGAAATTCGACGTAAATGAATTTGGAAATGAACTTGATTCCTATGCATCAGTGGATGACCATGTAGAAACATTCCAAGTGTTGAGTGACGCAGAAATTATCGCGGAAGTAAAAAACATAGAAGTGTTGAAGAAGATGCTGAGCAAGAGGAGGATGCCGACATCGTTTGTCCGACAGTACAGGAAGCAATGAGAGCCGCCGAAACTCTTTCACAATTTTACTGCTTTAGAGAGACGTCTGACGACACGTTCAATGCAGCGCAGCATCTCCACAGCACAACAGAAAGAATTTATTTTTCAGAAAGGAGCGTTCAAAAGAAAATTACGGATTACTTTCGACAGTAAGCCTAAATGTAAGTTACATGTACTTTCTTTTTGATCTTTTCAAATATTCTTCATGCTGTTTGTATAAATGAAATGCAGTTTGTAAACTTTAGAATAAATATCACGAATAATGTTAGTAATGCAAAGATCTTTTTTTTATTTCTCCTTCCTTACTAGTGATTACAAAGGGTCTTTTATAACGTCACTCGGACATAACGTCATTATTTTTTTGGTCCCTTCAATGACGTTATAACCAAGTTCCACTGTATACCATTTACACATTTCAACGGTTGAAAAAAACTCTATGAAAAGTAATTGTTATCAAAACTATCTCACTATATATTGAAGAAAGGACGAATTATTCTGTATAGAAAGAAACTCTGCTAAAAGACATTTTAATATGTTGGAATGAAGCACTTTTGAAATATTGTAGCAATTGTTTTTTAAAAAACTACTAAATAACATTTAAAAATTAATAGTTTCTTATTAATTGAAACGAAACAAATTTTTAATAATTTTTAAAAGATATTCATCAAACATTATCAACTAGAAACAGAATTCAAAATCGTCTGTGTAATAAAATTTATATTTATTATTGGTTATAAATAAAATTTTTACATATTATATTTCCATAGAATTTACCAGATTCATGTTTTTAAAAGTACGTATCCTATGCGGTATGAATGATCCATACGAATGGAGGCGATTCCTTTGGAGAAAGTTTATTAATCACATATCATTAATATACTTCCTTTCATTCCCTTGATACCCTTGAAAATATATTGTTACTATTTAGAAATATGGTTTTAAGAAAAAATTACATAAAAAACAATTTTTATTCACAACCAAATGTGCAGTAATTACAAATCAAAAGAACTGACTTACCAGCCAACTAGCAACTAACTTGATATTTCAGACGATGGAGATCTCTTACCTGAAACAAGACGATTAAAAACTATAAATAATTAAATAAATACAAATACAATAACAATAATAAAACACCATTAAGGATCATTTCTTGTAATTAAATTTATACTCACCACTATTTACAATACACATGCTCAGAATAAAATTTAAATACGACTAGCATTACAAAACTATAGTATCTTTATTATATTTTTCCCGCTCAACTTTAGCGCCTGCCAGCACGGACGGAAAATGAGTTGCTGCCAAAGAAAATCCTTTTTTTAAATGTATCCTAAGCTATAATTAACGTGTTCATGTTATTATTGAAATCACATATTACATACTTTAGGATAACTAAAAAAAACCCACTGGTGTTGTTATAATCTAGTGATATAAACTAACTTCACGATACACGATGTAAGGGCGCGTGTACTGTACGCGAGGGCATGTTATTTTTAAAGATGGATGCCGCATTAGACCCATTTTAATTTTGCGGAAAGAGTTTCTATATTTTCCCACTTCTAACTTTACATTTACCTGTGACTACTACTTGAATGTTCTCTGACGGACTGGATTATGATCGGGACTTTTAAATTCTTTCCTCCAATCAGTATATCACATTTAATATGAAATTGTTTGTTATTTTGTCAATATGTACATTGTCGTAGACTTTATTTGCCGCAGATTTCATTACTCATTGGTTGGTTGTTTGTACGAATGTTATAACTGTGAAAATATAACTGATTTTACTGATTTAATTATAACTGTAAGCTATGTTAACATATATCTGATTTATACCAATGCTATTAGGCCGTGGAACACTCTTGATTTTAGTAGATTCTATTTGCCACATTACTGTGGTTAACTGGCAAAGACCTTGTCAGTTATCGAATTGTTCTCACACTGAAGATGGCCTCAAGAAGAGCCGCAAAAAAACGTCATTAGTAGGTCACGATCTAATAGCCTGGGTGCAAGTCAATTATATCCTAACACAGCTAATGCCGACCGTGAAAGCCTTAGTTACGCGGTGTGGAACTGTGAAGGTATCACGTTTAAAAGCTGTGCTGGAGTCATTGTGTTGAACGCGTTTGAAGAAATCAAGAGATTGAAAAACGTAAAGACTGGTTGGCCAAAGGTAGCAGCCATCCCACCGGGAAATAACAAATAAACGCGGAACCCCATGCGAGAAACTTTATGAAGTAAGTTAGAAACATTATCTGCCGTTATAAATGTATGCTTTCAGTACTAAAGCCACTTGTACGTATATGAATAGATTAAAAGTTACATCTTTAATCCGTCTAGAGTGGCTTTTACTGAGGAATTACACCTGAAAAGGGTGAGTAATGTCAAGAAACGCGTTGTGAAATATAAAAAAGGAAAAGCCACTAGACGATAAAAAAGGTAAATTTTATTTTATTCATATCATTGTTTGCTGGTTTGTTAGACGATGGGTCCATCGTTTATGTTTTCAAACGTTTCGGCCCCATCATCGGAGGACATCTTCAGCGTTGGAAGAAATTGGCACGGCGTCCGCCAATTTACCTCAGTCTCCGCCAATTCATCAAATAATGATTCCGATTATGTTGATGCCAGCCGTGAAAGCGTTAGAAACTGTGTTAACAAGTTAGGTTTGCAAAACGTTTATGAACAATTTACCAGCGGTGAGTTCTACCAGGTAGCTTGCAGCGAGATGTACTGGATTAAACTTATAAAATTCATAGACTTTATATAATATAGAAACTTTCTCTTGTGAACGACCAATTACAATATAAATCACCTACACTTTTCGACACCATTATACAAAAAACAAACAATAATTTGGATCCCCGCGACAATCCCCTTCCTCTACACACCACCCACCCTATACCTTCCAAACAACAACCGTTACTAAGTACTGGCAGTCTGTTTCTAAGCTGACGAAGCCGAACACGACGCCGAAACGCGTTCGACGAAAAAGACAAGTAAGTTTCACAAGAGAAAGTTTCTATATTATATAAAGTGTAGTGCTGTGAAAGAAGATGATGAACAAACAAAACAAAATTCATAGAGACGACAGTAGTAAGGTACTTTCTCTTAAAACGTTTTTTCTTTTTTGTTTACAACCTCATAGTTTTCTTAACGTAAACAACACACTCTTCAAAACTTGGAAAACCAAGTATGTACATACATATACATGTAGGATTATGGAGTTAAAGACTAAGCATAACTAGGTTAGAACTACCTGACCCTAATAAAGTTTAAATTTATATTTACTCTCACACTATCTTCGTAACTTGAATAAATCACATTTCTACAGACTTACTTATCGCTAACACTGTCTGTAGTATAAATTATTCAATTATTATCAAGCGAGAGAGCACCGAGTTTACACCCTGCTTCTGCATTCTGTAGTGTAAACATCGCACTCAAGTGGCAATAAATTGTCGTATAAAACTGGATTGCACTGACTAACTACATACAATAAACGTAAAACAAAATTAGGAAGTTTATCTCATTTTCTCTTAGCAGGTTTATAGCTATTTACACAGAACATCTTATTAAATTAATAATTTTACGTAAGATATCAGTTAAAAAAAAGCGATCGATAGAGTTAAGGAAGACGCCCATCTCGGAGAAAACATACATCGGGAATAAGTGGACATGCTTAGGTTCGCAGATGAGATAGCAGTGACTGCAGAGAGCAACGAAGATCTACAAAAGATTCTTGACACAATGGATCAAGTAATGAAGAAAGAATTCAATATGAAAATAAATTAACAAAAGACCAACGTCCTAGTCTGTAGTCGGAAGGAAGAAGACCCAGTCAGAATAACTCTTGGAAATAATGTTCTCCATGCAGTTAAAAAATATAACTATCTATTAAGTAAAATCACAAGTGATGGACGTAGCAGTAAGGAAATTATAAGGAGAATTAACCGGGCTAAAGTTGCTTTTAACAAAGAAAAAAACCTCTTTACTTCAAACATTATCAGCCAAAAAAATAAGGAAGAATCTAGTAAAGACATACGTGTGGAGTGTTATCCTATACGGGAGTGAATCTTGGACAACTGGAGAAAGTGACAAGAAAATGCTCTAAGCATTTGAGACCTGGTGTTACAGAAGAATATTCAAGATAAGCTGGAGGGAGTAGACAACGAATGAGGAAGTCTTTAGAAGAGCTCAGGAGGAGAAGAGTTTTCTACGAAATTTAAAAGGCAGAAGTTTATAGGCCACATACTACGACACAGTTCTTAAGAATCTAGTTGGATCCATTCTCTCTACATGTAACCGCCACTCCGTTTAGTACAGAGAGATTTTTTCATTTAAGCTTTTAGCTATTCCTAGCTCCTCTCTGATAAGATCTCTCCTGGTACAACCCTTTAGAGCTCTCAACAACCTCATTTCCACTCCTTGTATTCTAGATATATCTCTGGCCTTTCTAATCCAAATCTCATTACCATACAGTAGTTGAGGGTCGGCCATTACATTACAATAATTCAATTACATCTATTTTCTTGTTTTCTTTTTTAAGTGTTTAATGATACATCCAAAAAGCGACTGGAAGAGACTAATTTTGTTTTCAACCACCTTATTATCTTGATATGTAATCAAATGCTGCACTTTAGATACTTGAAATCTAGCACCTGTTCTATTCGCGAGTCCTGTATGACAATACTTGTTCTAATATTATTTGTCAGGTACTATGATACTTAATTTTGTCAACACGTCTAAAGGAAGACTGAGATTTTTTGTTTAATATTTGTACCTATTACCCCTTGTGGATATGAAAAGTGTTAACACGGTATTGAGTTCTAGCTTCGCCAGTGGTGTAACGGATGAATTTTCAAATCTGTTGAATTAGATAACATGCAATGCATTACCTGTGCGTTTAAATATAATGCTACTTGCTGTTTTTCAAAGAAACACTAATTAAAATAATTTTTTCCTTCTGCCATACTTTCCATGTACTGTAGGCGGAAAATTGTATAAGTTTTTCAAGAAAGATTTAAAAAACAATTTGTATTTGTATTACAAAGAATTGTAAAAGAGAATAGCAGTGGATGTTATTTACAGGACGTGAAGGCCGTTTCCCCGCGGGAGGCCGGATTTATTTACTTCGGAAAGAAAACAAATTTTACACAGTTCCTTCTAGTTAGGCCCGATGGGAGAAGCAGCGCCGAAGAAGGAAAATATTTTTCAAGTACCAGCGACACATTTTCTAAAATCGGCTGTTACTAACACAGTATTTTGTTATTGGACGGAAATTTAAATGAAGGAAAAATATAATTAAAATATCACTATAATATTGACGACTCGGAACACTAAGTTTTTTATAAGTAAAAACGTAAAGTTTTACCTTACAGCCTAAACCGGCTTTCACCTATAGAAGGCTTCATCAGAGGCTGTCGTTAGTAGCGCTGCTCGTCTTGTTGTTGGCGACGAGATAGTGTTTCGAAAGATTGAAGCTGTGTGTGTGTGTGGTGAGATGTGTTCGAATAATGCGTGCGATTTGAATTGTGTCTCTTCGTTTAGGATGTCGTTTTTATTTGTTTTTGTGTGTTTGTATATTTCTAATTGTTCTAGAGTGTCTAGTTTTCGGCCTTAACGGACACGTCATGGACAACGAAATCCAAAAATAATTAAAATGTTTATTTACTTTGTAATTAATTCTATTGTTAGGTAGCAACGCTATGTTACGTAACAATGTGTGTTTTAATATTGTTCTAAAGCTTCCACGGTAAGTGTCAGTTAAATCTGAAGAATCTACCGGGCTGTTTGGCCGTGGTCCAGGGTTTACAGAAAAACCAAATGTTTTAGCAGCACAACTGGCCGCCATCTTCAGTGGAATTCGTGTCTACCCAACGCAGGGTGTCAAACGTCAGGCCCGCTAAAGCTAAAGCTAAAGATGACCCGCGATTAATTAGTAATTATTTAATAATTAATTTACTAGCTAAAGCCTTCACCACAGTAATGTGGGCCTGATGTTTGACACCCCGTGTTAGGTAGACACGAATTCCACTGAAGATGGCAGCCAGTGGTGCTGCTGAAACGTTTGCTTTGTTTGTAAACCCTGGACCACGGCCAAACAGCCCGGTAGATTCTTCAAATATAATGTGTGTTTTAGTATTTAGTATACATTGTGTTTGTACTATTTATCATTACATATTAAAGGATTATATACATTGATATCGTAATAAAAGCTTAACCCCATTTAGTAAGAATATAGGCTAATGTGCATTCCTTTATAATTTACATGTTTAGTCCAATGATTAATAAACTTCTGAGCATAGCTGTAATATTTACTTTTTCTAATCTTCCACAGATACTTGTTTCATATTTCAGGTTCGTGGTGCATGAATGAAAATAAACTTTTGTGACGATTGGTGATGATAAAATCCATTTTGAAAATCTGTGACGTTTTGAGTATGTAAGTCCGTAAATCTTTCTTCAGTGTTGGCAATCCACTCGCCGTATCTTCGTACCAGTTTATCAATATTTTTCCGGGCAATGTGCAAATTCTTCCCTCCAATCTGTATATCAAATTTAATCTGTAATTTTTTTTTACTTTTTTCCAATATCATTTACAAAAAATTGCCAAACATATTTAGAAATGTAATTAACAAAGTTGTGTTAGTGGTTATAATAACAAACAGAATTAACACTGTTGCAGACCACTGTAGAAAAATCATTCCGATTAGATGATGAGTTGTAAAGCTTGAAAGCGCTTATCGGAATAATTTTTCTGTAGTGGTTTGCAACAGTGTTAATTCTGTTTGTTATTTAGAAATTCGCCACAGTTAAACGGGTAATAACTTACATCAGTTGAACTACACCTACAAAAATGTGTATGAAGTTTTATTAATCTTCTTTCAATGTCCTACTATGTTATTATATGCGTCCTCAAACGTAGTATATTATTAAGATCTCCTCTGTAGCTCATTATGGTCGTACAAAATTTTAATTTGTTGAGCCAAAAATTGTTATCGTCACCATCATCATCACCACTCCTGCGGTGATCATCTTAGACCTACTGCGAAACCCATCTCCTCCTCGGTCCACCGACATCTCTCTTCCCAGTAGGGTGATAACCCAAAGCATACGCTTCAATTGTTCACACCATCTCCTTCTGTAATCTTAAATCTTCTGATACAATAGTACAATGTTTAAATCGTGTCTAATATCCTCGTTCTTTCTCCGATCCAAGAGAGAACAACCTCTTAGAAATTTCATTTTGGCTGCCTGAATTCTCTGCACGTCCTTTTTGCCAAGATTCCAGGTCTCACTAGCATACAGGAATGTGAGGAAAGTCGGGAAAATTTCATTCGTGTATCCTTTTGTGTTTTATTTTTCACGTACCTATAAATCGTTCCACAGATGCGTCTAAATTTTGTTAGCTTACTGTCGCAATCAATATCATTTCCATATGAGATATTACAACCTAGGTAAATAAAATGACTAACCTGATCCAAAATCTGATTATTTACGACTATCTTATTTACTTTTATTTCTCGTGCTAAAATTTTTAATACCGGTACTACAAAAATATTTAGAGGGATTGAGGAGTGAGAGAACGAGAGAGAGAGAGATAGGCTCAGGTTATGCAGGTTAATATTTAGTACGGTATTTGCGTGGTGCACATAAAAGTGGTTTATGTTTTGTTTGTTGTTCGCACGGAGAAAATTACGTGAAGCGGATCGTTAGCGTAGCGTATACAGTATAGCGCAGTGACATAACGCTAACATTAACGCCGTTATCGTGCTCACTGCAGCAACGTTTCATTATGTAAGGGAACGCTAATTAGCATTGTTATCGGGTCCATTGTTTACAGTCTTTCAGCAGCAAACCGATCGGGAGCACATAAACTGTATTACATGTGCATACAAGCATAGTCAGTAAGGGATTAACAAGTAATAATAACAATTTGAACGGTAATGCAATAGTCAACTAAGTACAGTGTACAACAATAATAATTATTTTAACAATAATTGTCGTCGTCATTGCACTAATCACAGTGTTACACACAATTACAAATCGAGACCGTCTTTCTACCGCTTCTCGACTAGCCCAACGTGGCTAGTCCACTCACGTGGCACTGGTCGAGAGCACTTGTAACTACGCAGATTAAGCCTCGGCACCCTACCAAAGAATGGACATTTTTTCTGGAACTTTTGCGGAACCTATATATAAGCAACAGCGGCTGGCTTAATTAGTCAGTTACATCTGGCGATATTGTAGAGTGCGGATCAAGTGATTGTTACGGGTTAGTGGAAAGTCATTATTGTGTTATAATTAGTGTGGAATTCTTAATAGTCGACAATTACTGTTGGGTGTGGACAAATTCAACTTGAATATCGTATGTTACTTGTTTAAGTTCCCTTACAAATGGGATTGAAAAAGATTACGTGATAGTACTATAAATAACTTTTGTTTAAATCTGTATTCCCCATTATTAAACTTTGGAATGACCATTACATTCACAGTAATAGGAATTAGCTGCTCACTATATACTGTAGGCAGTGACAAGTTAAGGTTTCCTAATGTCCTTGATATATTTTTAATTCAACAAAATACAATCTTTCCCTATAAGATTAGCTCTTATTGCCAACAATTTTGTCACAAATTAATTGTCGAGTCACTGAAACCTTATACAGACTAAAATACTAACACGTAGGCCTACTATAAAATAGATTCTGAACATTTTCAAAATCAACCCCAACTGAAATAATGCTTTTTAACATTAATCACCATCAGTGATTACAACTAAGCTATATATATATATATAGATATAGCAGCCCATCAGTTTAACCAATACCCCATAGAAATTAGCTGTGATTGTAGAACATTTTTGATGCAGAATAATTCGCCATCAGATCGGTGTTCAACAATCGATGACGTTGAACTGATGCCCTAAATTGAAGAAAATATATACAAACGTTTATACAAGTAACAATTCACCCATCAATTCAAACTCGTTTTATACACTTTTACTCGTTATGTCTATGTATATATATAAACTTTGTATATATGAATCTACATAATTACACTCAGAATCTTGAGGGCTTATCTTAATATAAATAAAAGTCATTGTATATATGTATGTTCCACATCTCCTCCTAAACCACTGGTCCGATTTCAACCAAACTTGGCACAAATATTTTACGCAACGAGAGAACCAACATAGGACAGGTGTTTTTATTCGATACGATCCTTTGGGGGGGGGGTCCTTTAGGGTCTAAAAAACTATTAGATCTGGTTACCATGGCAACCCAATAGAATACATTCTGGTTGCCATAGCATCGGTGGAGGCATCCCGCGTAGACTAGCCCGGGAGTCGTCCGACGGGGAATCCGGGGAATCTTATGTCGGATATCGCGAAAAACGGCCGGGCCCGAGTTCCAGCGCCTCGCCCAGCATGTCGAAGGCTTTCCCGGCCTTCGGAGAAACTTCCGTACCCCGGGGAGGTCTCTGACCAAGTCCTAGCGCGGGAGTTCAACCTGCCGGATGCCGGACAATGCAGGCGGTGTCCCGGCATAGGTAGAAGCCTCCTGCAAAGGGAATTGCGCGCGAGTCGTCCGACGTACCTTCCCCGGAGTCCGTCCACGAAACCCGGGCAGTCTTAGGTCGGATCTCACGAAAAACGGCCGGTCCAGAGTTCCAGCACCTCGCCCGGTATGTCGACAGTTTTCCGGGCTTCAGAGATCCTTCAGTACCCCGGGGAGGTCTCAGACAATGTCCTAGCTCGGGAGTTCGACCGGCCTGGATGTTGGAAAAATCAGGCGGTGCCCCGGCATAGGTAGAAGCCTCCCGCGTAGGGAATAGCGCGGGAGTTGTCTGACGGGACTTTCCTGGAGTCCGTCCACGGAACTCGTGAAGTCTTAAGTCGGATCTCGCGAAAAACGGCCGGGCCAGAGTTGCAGCGCCTCGCCTAGCACGTCGACGGCTTTTCCTGGCTTCGGAGAACCTTTCGTACCCCGGGGAGGTATCTGACAGAGTCCTAGCGCGGAAGTTCGACCGGCCTGGATGCCGGAAAAAGCAGGCGGTGTCCCGGCATAGGTGAAAGCCTGCCGCGTAGGGAAAAGCGCGGGAGTCGTCCGACGGGCCTTCCCTGGAGTCCGTCCACGGAACCCGGGAAGTCCTAGGACGGATCTCGCGAAAAACCGCCGGGCCAGAGTTCCAGCGACTCGCCTGGCATGTCAAAGTCTTTTCCGGGCTTCGGAGAACCATCCGTACCAAGGGGAGGTCTCTGGCAATGTCCTAGCGCGGGAGATCGACCGGCCTGGATGCCGGAAAAAGCAGGCGGTGTCCCGGCATAGGTAGAAGCCTCCCGGGTAGGGAATAGTGCGGTAGTAGCCTTACGGCCCTTCCCCGGAGTCCGTCCACGGAACCCGGGTAGTCTTGGGTCGGACCTAAGTACGGTTCTTATAAATAAAGATATAGGTTATGATATCGAAGGTGGTGTATGCATCTTAAGAAACTTCTTAATAGTTCGTGAATTCAGAGTTGTTTCAGTTTGAATTTAAAAGTGGATATGTTAAGATAGAAGTAAGTTATAAGCGAGTATAAAAAACAATGTTTTGATAGCGAATGTATTCAGATCGTAGTGTTCAGACAATATAAATGCGCTTGCTTCAGTTTGAATTTAAAAATTGATAAGCTGACATCTATAGAGGTATTGTATTGTTAGAATAAGTTTAGGAGACACTAATTTTAACTAATACCTTATTTCACTATTAATACAATGAATTATAAAATGACAGTTAAGTACGCAGCGTATGCAAGTATTGTAGACATTTTATTGAAAACTAATTTAGCTGTTCGCCCTCTCCCAGAGTTAGAAATCGAGCAGGAGCATCACGCGCAACAGAATTCTTCTCCAGATATAAGAATAAAGTTTATGACATGTTCTTAAACAGGTGCGCTACAGAGTAGTCTATTCCTCCAGTGAGAATGTGAACGTAACAGTATAAGGAAGATTATACAGTATAGAAGTAATATAACGTTAGAACAAGAATAGGTGCCTATGAGCCTATGAATATATTATGAACCCGAGCAACGCTGGGTAAATCGGCTAGAATCTAGTAAATGCCACGATTTTTGTTTGTTTTCACGTTGTCTTTACGCTAATTTTTTTTTAACATTCTATACATAGCCTATCTAATATTGCATACATGTAAAATATATATAACATGTTGTCAAAATTACTAAAATACGTTACTAAAAGTGATTACTGTAACACATACGGGAACAAGGGTCTTTTCAAGTATTTGTCTACAAACAACTCTCACAGCGTTCACGAGCCCGCCAAGCTCCCCCACCAACGTTCTCGCCAGTCCCTTCTCCTACAGGAGCGGTGTGAAGGAGGAGTGATGGGCACACCACTACACACTAGGAATGAGCATCGCCAGAAAACCATCGATGTTAACATCGTGAAGAGTACATCGATGTTAAAAAAACATCGGTATGAAAACATCGACGTTTTAAGATTTCAAACATCGATGTTTTTATGCCAATGTTGCAATTCAAATTAAAATCTATACTTTTTACATGTTTGTAATAGTACAAATAATTGGGGATGAATAATAAATAAAAATAATTAAAGAGAAGAATAATATACCCCGATACTTTACTCATTTACCTTATCAGAAGATTCTGAAAAACCAAATGCCCTTGGGTGACCACCACGTTTTGACAGGCGGAATGTGGAAACCTCAACACTGTACCCGAGAAAACAATTTAAATACTGTACATCTAACTTCCGCGTATCAGAATTTCCAGGGCCGTTGACAAACTCGTTGAGAATAGGTTAGGTAAAGGCGAGGTGACGTTAAAATAATTTAACTCACATTCATAATTAACTAAATCTGTTCATTATTATTTATTATTATAATGATTATAAAGTGTTTTGAACAAACATACATAAAACCACCCTTTAACAAAAACAGAAACCTCTTTACATCTATGTCAGGTTTGTTTACTCCTAGTGAAAGTTTAAATTAGTATTCCCAAAGACAGATAGGCCTATAAATTCTCTTATTTTCTTTTAAACAGTAAAAGCTTAATAAAATCACAGTGTAAAGTAACACTGTTAATACTTTTAGATTCAATTTATTTTTTATAACAAATTATACAGGTACAGTAAAACCTCTCTAGTCCGACCCCCCGGCTGGTCCGACCGCGGCTCAGGCACCGACTTGTCGATGACTCACCAGCTTGTTTACATACTTGTCAGTTGTTTTGCTGCCTCAGTGAGCCGGCATCAAGTGTCTAGTGCGCAGTGTTGCGCAGTGTTCCAGAAAGTACGAAATTTGGTGTAAATATTCCGAAATTTTTCCTAGTCTCGTTTCAGTGCTATGTCGCATTTCTAGAGTTTGTTTTTGCGTACGATATGACGTCAAATCTGGTCTTTCATTGCAACCGCAATTATAATTGCTTTCAATAAAAGTTTATAAGAGGTCTTGTCAAAAATTTTAGTTCCTTCCTCCTGTCACAAACAATAATTATGATAACCCATACACAATGATGTAATAAGCATTTTGCAATATCCACATATTGTATCATACTGCTATTCAAATAAGAGTGACTAATCGTTATAGTTTAGTCTCAAGCTGACAGAATCGCACTACATGACTGCACCTGAATAAACAGATATTGTAATGTCTAGCCTACACCAGGTCATAATAATAATAATAATAATACATTAATATTGTCTCTCCGGTTCTTTACGGATAGTTTACATCTGCTTGTTTTTTAACACACACACACACACACACACATTTCGCGTACGAGGCTGTTATTACTGTTACTTCTTGTGCTTATTAAGTGGTCTAGAAATATGAAATAAAGAAAGGTGAGTGTTATTGTTTGTTCTCAACTGGCCACATGTTATAGTACACTTCCACTATTATCTTACTAACTTTTGGTGTTATAATTCACCACACAGTACACTATTATTAAATGTTTTTCAAAAAATGTATCACTCAAACTTTACAGTTGTATTAATAATTTACAAGGCATGAACAACACCATCAGAACTAAACACATATGTCTTAAAATCACACTCGCACTTCTAATCACTACAACACTCGATGTGAACTGATTACTACTAAAAGCCAGCTGCTGCTTACAAAAATCACTTATCTTCAAAAGTAGGTTCATTGCACAATGGTAGACAAAATTTTCCAAAAATATATATCAACTATACCATAACGAAGGCGAAGGCCAGTACACTGTTGGAGAGACAAACGCAGAGGAAAATGAAAACACATTTTCAGTTTAGAACAACTTCGACAAAAATAAAACCTAATACATTACATGTAGAAAGAATAATGGATTTTTTCAATAGATTTTACACACTTAACAGTTTGTATTAGGAACTAGATCCTGTCTTTATTTTTTCTGTAAGAAACTGATGGCTTGTTTCACTATAACTGTTTTCCATATTTTTTTTAATGTTTTGTAGCTCAGTGGTTTTCTGTATAAGCTACGGGAAAATTCATAGCATATGGCAGGATATATCACATGTAATAAAATATAAAGATGATATTTCAGCTTTAAAAAAAACAGTCATGTGATTTATTATGTAATGTGATGTTTGACCTGTACACCCAAGACAAATAAGTTAAAATCCATAGAGAACTAAGAATATTGATTTTCATATAATTTAATGCTATCTTGTGTTTTGCATATGGTTTTACTGTGGTTTAACTGTTAAGACCTGTAGAGATTTTTTTAAAGAAAATGTACACAGTAAAACCCCTATAGAGCTCCTTAACACACCATAAAAAAGAGCTTTATATGGTGGTCAAATTTCTACGGATGGGGGTGACACATTCTTAACAAGGATTGACACCAAGCATCTTTCTTCACAGTGTCAAGTGGAAAGGGGCTTTCAGCTCCTTTGACATTAAGTGATCAGAATATTTTAGGAATGTGACAACAATAAGCCAATGCGACCTAGATCCACTTCTGTTGCTGAAGGTCAGAGTGGCACTGGTTCACAGCAGAAAGAATACCCTATTATGACAAATTATTTTCGACGGCTACGTGCTATAGGAACCCTTTAAATTAAACATGAAAACTACTTTCAAATGAGCATGATACTTTAACCCAAACAAATTAGGTACCGGTATCTGTTGTTTTAACCAATTTGTAATTAACATTTTTTGACAGTCTAAAATAATCCAGACAGCAAGAACATAGGGCCTACAGTATATGTTATTAAATAATTCTTTAAATTTATTGGGTTTCTAGAACTGTTGTTTTTCCATATGCATTGTTTTGATTTTCAATCCCTGTCGTTGAGGTTTTACCGTATTTTCTAAAACCTTTCAGAAAACCGCTGTATTCTCATTCTCAGAACAGTAACCTATGTGTTGTTAGTAAAAATAATTAGTAAAAGTTGTGGTTAATTATGCATTTATTATGTATTAAATACTAGTCTACCGACTAATTAATACAGTACCATTTTTTATACAGAATCAGGCAAATTAAATTAACCTGTTTGAATCTGATAGCCTGATGAAATCAAACAAAGCAAATTTTATACAACAGGTATGTGTAAGACAAAATTTCAAAGACAACCAGATCAACTAATAGTGTGTGTGTGCGCGTGTCTGCCCGTACGGGGGGGGGGGTGAGACAGTCTGTTTTACATCAGCAAAATAATTAAATTTCTTACATACAGTTTTACTTAAAAAGATAAGCATAATTATAATATTCTGAAAACCTAATTAATACAATATTACAATTTTAATTATTGATTGTATAATAACCCCCTTAATTATGTTTATAAATAATTGTAGGAGTATTCATCAGATGTATACTGGAATTGGTACAGGTAGCCAGGGGTGCCCATCCCCCCCAAGGCCTAATGCGCAAACCCCCCAAAAGTCTCAGCACCCCCACCACAATTGAAAAGTGCCCGCCGGTCTACAAGCTTACCACACGCACACATTTTACATTCACGATTTATTATTCACGTACCCTCTGACTCATTGACAGGATGTTGCTGCAGGCTGCCAGGGTCAGTTTTCCAAATTCCAAAACAAAATTTACTACTAGTTGTACTGGTAGAGACATTTATGCCGCCAGTTCGTTAAAACAATCATAAAGATATGCAATTGCTTTAGTTTTTTACTAATAGCTTAGTTTGTTGCACAAACATGGTAAAAATTTCCATCAATGTTGGATTTAAAATGTTATTCTTGAAAAAATCCCCCCCAAAAATTCTGAAAGTTATTATTACTGTATTGGAACTGAATACATTTGTCCATAAATTAGAGAATTATAACAGAATTACAAATACAGTATTAAAAACCCAAAATTGTGTTAAATCAATCAGTCATGTAACAGTGGTTATTATTTGTTATTTATATTGTTGTAAAATAATATTTAATGACTATATGGTCTACAGAGTATAGTATTTTGTATTGTAAAATTATTTAGACGTCTACATTTACACTCTTCCCCCTCTCACTCGCATGCTCTCTCACTCACTCTCTCCTTTACTATCTACCACTCCCTCTCACTCGCTGTCTCACGCAGTCTAAAACACATACATAAATCTCTGTCTCTCTCTCTCTCTCTCTCTCTCTCACACACACACAGCAAGATACACAGGCTAGCGCGCACACACACAGACAGACACACAAATACATATACGAGTACACTTACACACACCCGCACAGATTTCGTAATCTCCACAACACGCTCTCTCACACTCCCCCAGTCTCATTCTCTCTCTCTTTCTCTAAATTAAGGATTTTATTATTATTTGTATTTAGTATTTTTAATATTATTTAACAATTATATACATCACACTTAACTACAGAAATCACAGTTTCATTCACAAATTACAAGTGTGTGTGTGTGTGTGTGTGTGTGTGTGTGTGTGTGTGTGTGTGTGTGTGTGTGTGTGTGTGTGTGTGAGGGGGAGAGAGAGAGAGAGAGAGAGAGAGAGAGCGTGCACCTGTCAATGAGAAATAAAATAACTTATTTCCAAGAAATCTTAAAATTAATTAAGTATTTCAGGTCTACTGCTGTTTTTTAAAGGGACCTGATGAATATGGTCTTGTACATTTTTCAGAAGCCTGCAACTTTCACTTTGAAATTTTTTATTATGCATGTAATAGTGTCTTTGCACGTGCATCTTTAGCGAATAATCGTCTTTATTAAATCATGATTGCTCATTCGGTTGGGACGAACAAAGTTGATTAAATACAGCTGTAATTAAGAAAATGAAAATACGATTGTGAGACAGAAAGCTGAGCTGTAATGTTTATTTGGGGGTAAAGAAGTGAGATATTTTAGCGAAAATACAAAATCTGTATCCATATCCTCTGAATTTTGTATGTGTAGTAATTTGACAGAATTAATATGTCTCAACATTCATTTCAAATTTTGAAGCGCTTTCAAGAAGTTTGTAAACTATGTTAACAAAAACTATATTTTGTTATCAGTTATATATTATATTTATGAATATGGTTAAATACAGAGATCTATGGAAATATACACACAATGAAAAGCTACGACTAAACTATTTGTCATTTAGGTATTATGGTTACAAATTTAACTAAAATACTAACTACTAGCTCAGAACTTTTAATATTTATTTTATGATTGTCTGATCTACGGTTATGTTACTAATAACGTGTTAGTAAAATAGCAGAGTAGTTAGGTTTTTTAAATTTTATGATAATATAAGAATTGTCTCATATTAGAATTTAACTAAATAATAAATCTAATATCTTCAAATACACAGCAAGTTTATTTTCACCTGACGCAAGTTTCACAGAAATTATTCTGTTTCTTCAGAGGTTTGTTTGAATTGTAATTGAATGTTCAATTGTAAGCGAAACATTCAATTGCAATTCAAACAAACCTCTGATGATACAGAATAATTTCTGTTAAACGTGCGTCAGGTAAAAATAAACCTACTTGTAGTGTATTTATTTGAAGATATTATATGGAAGACCTGCAGGAAACTCACCGAGTTACTTACAAAGTATTATTAATAAATGTATTCCGTTCTGGTAGTTCTGGTCGCTTACAAGTGCTATGATAATGTCTTAGTGGTATGACTTGTACAAATGTTTATAGGACCGCTAGCGAATTATATTACTACTACAGAGTTAGCAAACAGCCGATAGTCAGATATGCAGCCAAGTGTCCAATGAAGCATAGATAAGATCGGCGCTTAGAGCACCCTACCCATGAAATACGTGGTTTGATTTTTTGTAGAATTTCTGTTGCTAACTGTAAGAAATTCCTAATACAGTCAACATAAAGCAGAGTACAAGTAGTGATGCTTACGCGTGATTTTACGTACTGTGAATTACGACAGATAATATTTGCTTTGATGCCTGTCATTCTTTTAACGGGAGAGTAATGAGTGGTACTGATCCCCTTTTACTATTTATCTCTGTAGGGCCTACTATCACTGAGAGCCGTCGCTCTTATTTATGCGAACTGGCAACTCGAAATCAAAGTGCCGGCCGCATTTGATTAAAGAAGTGGCGGCTCCTTGAATAAAGACGCCAAGTTTATATCAGCAGACACTGTAAAATTACGTTAATGTTTATTGAATTGGTATGTGCATTTGTTTGTTAGCATTGGCACACCATAATCAACGCTTAGCACTGTCTCCGTTTCAACATCAGTCTTTTTTCGATTTCCCAAGAAAATGTATAGATATTGTTGAGCTAAATTTATCTCTATGCTGCGTTGTATCTGTGGTCTCTTCATACTTTAAAACCTGCCCGATAAGAAATTTTTATTCCTCGTTTGTTTTGGCAAACAAGAACTATAATAAGCTTGTGTTGAAAAAAAAAACATGAAAGTGGTCTCGTCACGTTCCAGTGTTCAGTGTATTGTATTATGAGTGTCATAAGATTCAAGGTCAGTAGCCCCTGTTGTGTATCGCCTTACGTCACTCACGCGCATTACACTAAGAACACAAACAAAACGTCAGCACATTCTCGTACGATAGCCATACGCGCGCACACACACACACACACCATGCCAAAACTCACTCATAGCAAAAGGACACTTGCACCTTGTTTACTGCTGACAGTCTACATGAATTTTTTTCTCATTGTCGTGCGGGTCTTTGCTTAGTTTGTGTGGTATAACCATTACGCTTAATTTTCTTAAAATTTTTCCAACGAATAAGAGCAAATATTTTAAAATATTCTGAACATTACTGATTAATAAGCGCATTGTGTTTTGCATATTTTTATTTATTATTTAACCTTGCATTAAATATAACAAAAGCTTATACTGTAAAGTACAAACGAAGAACGTATTTTAGTGGAAAGGGTGCAATTATTTAAAATTATTATTTAGTTAGAGTGTCAATGACAACTATATTTTTTAGATAGTTTTGCGTATAATGAAGTCTGTACAGTTTTTGAATAATATAATAACAATTGTGTTTTTGTCCCCGTTGTTTAATTATTACAACGCTAATACAGAAAAATATTCTCATGATTGAAAACTCAGTGGTACAACGACAGTAGCTTGCCGGAAATGTACACTTTAGTTTATATTCTTTAAGTTATATGCGATTTTCAGATGAAGAGCGTAAAATTTTGTAACTAACTGGTGGTTTGGTGGAGCAATAACGACAATTTATTGAGAATGTTTAAAGTTATTTCAATGAAATGAGACACAAATTTATTAAGAATTCCTTTTATTTAATATTTCAATAAACTCAGAAACGAACTTTATTCCCACCACTTTTGCGCTGTTAGTCGTCGGTGATAAAAGTAGCCTAGGTGGTTGCGTCGTTCTTTAAAAGTATTTCTGTGTATACGACGTTCTTTGTATATGCCGTATCACCATCTTGGCATAGATCGAGTCTACACTGCAGTAGGCCTACTCTGTCAAAATCCCCTGAAAGTAAACACAGCACAGCTCTGGTTAATCAGGTTGCAGTTGTCGTTTAACAGACACTCAATAAATCGGGTTTGAGTTTCTAAAAATACTATTTTATTTTATTTATAAACTTATTATTTGAAATTATTTGCATTATTTCCATCCAATTAATTTTGCCAAATATATGGTTAGCAACTGAATACTTCTTACATATAAATTTGCTGGGAATATTAAAAATATTTCCATCATGCTGTGTTTCCATCACAGGAAAAGTTCTGTTCCCCAATCGAAGTTTCCACTCCACAAATTGTAGTTCATTAGCACTGGCACACATATTTTATGTCAAATAGAGTATGGTTATAAAGGTCAAAGTTTTGTTTGTTTGTCCCGCCTTTTGGACTAACCTTAAGACCTCTCTGAAATCTCCACTAAAAGTGTCACTTTTCCATCCGCCTGAACTTTACTTTATAATGGATGTCTCGAAGTATACACCGAACTATACACTTCATTATGTTTCGAAGCAAATGATCCATACTGCTACTGCAGAGATAGTTGACATCTCATCAATTAGAATAACTGACTCTTCGTGTGGAAATGTAGCTTTTCCTGACATAGCCTTAATGGAGGAAACTGAAGAAGGCAACACTGGAACAAGAAGACCAAATAATTAATGGAGTATAACTCCTGCATGCAGCCAAGAATTGCGCAGATTTGCATGTCCATTTTGTTGCTAATGCTAAATGAGCCTGTTCCCTAACAATATTCAGAATATTTGCGAACACGTAGGACATGCTACATTCTGCTGCGGTTTCTAAGAAGAACAGCTTCTCAATTGTCTCGCCTGCTATGGCCCACATAATTTTATTTACAACTAATTTCTGTTTTTCATTTAATTTGCTATGTATATTAGCACCATGACTGGCCTCTTCATTCACATTGCATACAGGGTTAATAAGCATTGGATTATTTGGTATTGGCAGGCCGATGCTCCTGCACTCCAAACCATTAATTCTTAAAATGTAATCTATATCCTGCAATGCTGCATTTCCTTCAAGTGCCTGCGTATCGTCTACATTAGTGTTTTGATAATCGTTTACACTTGAAACAGTGATGTTGGTTTGTAGAAGTAGCACATTAATGAGAACAACTCTCGAAGTTGACACGACATGTACAGTATGTGCTCTGCATCATTTCCAGTGGCGGCGATAAGGCCCCCGCAGACCCCGCGGCGGGGGGGGCCCCGACCCTCATGGGGGGCCCCAGTTGGCCCAGTCATGGGACATAACTTGTAACATGAAAAATAAGCGTAAACGAGTTGTAAAACGCTTCTTTGTTGAATTATCAGTTGACCATAGAATTGACGACCCAGTGAAATCATTTGAAGTAAAAGTTTTCAATGCAACACTAGATATTGTAATAGCTCAGCTACAAATGAGATTCGAAGGATTGCATTGCATTGATGATAGGTTTTCATTCCTGACGCCTCAGAATTTAGTAAACTTCTCACAAGAGGCAAAAGTAAGGCTCTGGTAAATGTGTATCCTGGTGACCTTTCCACATCACTGCCTGACCAAGTAATATCCTTCAAAGCTCTGATGGCCAAAGAAATTGTACACAAGAAAAGAATTCGAGAAATGATGAATTTACTGGTTGAAGAAAACAGCTGCCTTATGAGTTGCCTCCCAGACTTAACTACAGCTTTGCAGCTTTATTTAACCATACCTGTCACAACAGCTACAGCGGAAAGAAGCTTTTCAAAACTTAAATTAATTAAATTAAGTCATACTTAAGAAGTACCATGGCCCAAACTCGGTTGAGTGACTTGGCACTGTTAAGCATTGAGCATGTGAGATACAGAAAACTAATATCAACGAAGTGGTTGAAAAGTTCTTAGCTATTAAAAAGGAGACTAGGCTTAGGAAAACAGTGAACTTTGGTTGATCCTCATCTGTAAATATTGTACATTACTTGAGTTCGAGTGTTATTGAATTGGATTAGACTTAAGGAGAACCTGTATAGAGTATATTCAAGAATTTTACAAATTCAGTTACAAACTAATTTAAATGTTTGAAAAAAGCTAGAATGTTACTTTGATATTCGTTTTTAAATAATAAATTTTTACCACTCTGTGTGGGGTACTGTTTCATAGTCTGAATTAGATCTTTGACGTAAAAATAAATCATTCTTTTTATTTTGTTTTTTTTATAGTTTGTATAGAACTTTGTCTATTTAGCAACAATGAATTTTAAGAGTTTGTACACGTGTATAACGTCCTTTGCAAATTGCAAACGCTTTGTGATAGACGAGAAAGTATTCACAAACCATTGTTGTGAAACACACGTAAATAGAAACTCATTTGAGTGTTTTTCCCTATTACGTATACAAAATTTAACCATATTTATAGGGCCCCCTAATTAGTTTTGCGGGGGGCCCCCGTTTCGTTAGCGCCGCCACTGATTTCCTCCCAACATTTGTGCCAATCTGTGTCAATTTCAAGTAACCCACATGCAAGAGCCGCTCCTTTGTATGGCTATAAGTTGCGTATGTACTGCTGTAGATGCGTGGACATCCGAATGATGTTCCTCCTTTAATATGAAGTAGTAACATACGTATATAAAATCTGTTATGATCATTTGGTGCGACGGCGTACATTCTCCCTATCATTTTGCAACCAGCTCTATTTCGTGGAATCCACTTATTGTCAGTGAATCTGTAAAGTCCTGAAATGCCACTATACAGGAATTGACAAGCACAGGGATCGCATTGATTAAAATCAAACCATGATTTCATCAGTGTTGTGCGTTTTATTGCAGGTCCATTGATTGCATTCTCATCCCCTGCCGTAATACACATTATAATATCCATCTTCAAGCACAGCTAAGCGAACAATTGTATGTGACTGATCATGAATTTATTTTGAATGAAGGCACAGGATATCTGATGAGATCTAAAGTATGGCACATTCGCGTATGTTATAGTTACAACATATCCAGTTAATGATCGTCACTGACGCATCTTACGAATTGCATACATGTTGAGTCACATTATTTATACTATAGGCTTACCATAATTTTTTCTTCTCAAACCGGGACACTTGTAAAATAATTTGTCATGCAATTTTGAAAATATCAAGTCTTAATTATTACGTAATTTTAAGCTTTCTACGCCTTAATTACACAATTAGGCCAACTTGGGTACATATTACAGAATACTAAAAGTGCGTTCACGCGTTCACAATCACATAGAATTACAATTACAAAATAGATACATATTTTATTATATGAGGAACAAAACTACCTTACGTTCTTACTGCAAAAACCTAGTTATCAGCTGGTTGAAACCATTCATATTTGTTGTTACTGGTGTGGACCTTTTTTAGAAACGGTTTGTCATTCTTAATTTTGTCATAAAATTCACCACAGCTGAGTTCAATGTTTAATTTACATATCATTAGACCTTTCACTGTGGATTCCGCCATTTTACCTCTTTCTTCAGACTATATATTATTCATAATTGAAAATGCCCTTTCAACAGGAGCAGAAGAGCCTGGCAGGCAGAAAATGTACTCGACAACGCGGCTGAGATTTTCCACAGAAATATTTCGATTCTTGAAATGCCGGAACAGTTGAACCCATTTATCTTGACAGTTCAAGTTATTGGTTTTCCAGTTGTCACAGTTTGAAGACCAAAATGCTTTGGCAACCACCACTTCATCAAACAGTTCATCCATTATTATGGCTGGTTTTCCAAGTGTTTCGTTGATTTTTTCACCAGCTATCTCAATTTCGGGCCATGTAATGGCATTGTTGTTTACCCACGTAAATGATTCTCCTCCACCAAAACTATTTTCTCACAGCTCAATATAGGAGAAACATCGGTCATAAAAATCTGTAAACTCTCTTATTATATTAATAGAATTGATACCACAATCCTCATCCTCAAGTTTCTTCAATAGTTTCTTAGCTTCTTGTTGTACAAATTTATTGTCGCGCTTTTCTTGAAGATTGTGTTTCAGATTTTCCAGTTCAATCACAATATCGGTTGCACTAGCTGCAGTTTTCTCCATAGCCAAGACTGTTTTATTAAAGCTGTCTACGAACAAACCACAAATACATTTCTCCACTATCACTCTCAAAGAACTCTTTTATCATTTTCGGGCACTGTTCTTGGGATAAAAAGTAAGACTTAAGTCCTTCATACATGAGAAGTATCTCTCAATAGCTGGAAGCAGGGAAAGGAACCGGGTGGTACCATGTTGTAGAACGTTTTTGTACTCAATGTGTACAAAGTCGCAGAACTCTTTTAATTCAGTCACTCGCACAGTATAAATGTAGAAATATTTGTATATTTTTACTACAAGAGCTTTTACTTCAATAGGTAGCACATCTACTGCAGTTTGCAGGCAGTTGTGGACTATATGAGCACCACAACCAATACCCACAATATTTCTTGCCAATTCTTTCTTCAGTCGAACATAAACATTATTAACTTCTTTGCGTTTTACGCCTCCAAAATTTGTGTTGCAATTATCACCACAAAATCCAACGATTTTCTGTACTAAGTCATTTTTCTTTATAACTGACACTAAATAGTTTGCCAATATCTCGGAAGTTTCACCAGGAACTGACTGAAATTCTAGAAGCTTAACTTTCACTCCTTGTTCTGGCACAAAGTACTGCACAATACAGGGGACAATCTTAATTGCTTTTCTGTTAGAAACATCGATTGTTAGTGTCACAAAATTTGATGTACTCAAATCGTCGTTGAGTTCTTTAACTGCCATTGGTGCAATCATGTTTATAATGATAGCCTCACATTTCGTTCGGGCGAGACCAAACTTAGGTTCAAAGAACTTAGATACTAATTTTGAAGAACAATCTGCAGTTTTGAAACTTAAATCGTGAGCAGTAGTGTGGAAAGCAAAAGTAGCTTCCTTAGCAGCAATTAAAAGATCTTTGTCGACGGGATCGGCACTTTTAAAAAATGACGAAATTGTTGAGGAACCAGCAATTGCAGTTAAACTAGCTTTATCCTTTGTACTTTTCAAATGTTCTTTCATGTCTGAACGCCCGCCGTGAGAAACTGAAAATTCAGACAAACAATGTTCACACTTTACTCTGTCCTCATAACCACGCACTTTTTTCAAAATGGATAATCTTGCTTTAAAGCATCAGTAAATGTGCTGTTCCATTTCAGCATCTTGATGTTCTTGAAATGACACACTCTTGGAACTATTTATATCAGGCTTTAGACACAATCTAGCAGTGAGCGCTATCACGTTATGGTAATCACGGCATCAAGCTAACACTAAATACAACCAACAAAATGTTCGTTAGAATTCAAACGATGCCAGTCATGGTTGCCAACCGAATTTGTGGAAGTCTTTAACTGTTAAGTTACGGCCATGATGATGACAAATTATTAGGCTACATCTACATGTTGCCACAAAAAAGTCAAATTGGCAACACTGAGGCCAGCGGACCGTTCCATTTATTATGCGGTAATTCAATATTTTTTATATGGAATAACTTTTCAAACCGGGACAATTGACAAACTGGCCGGGACCCCGGGATCAGGTCGTCAAACCGGGACAATCCCGGTCAAACCGGTACGTATGGTAAACCTATTTATACATGTATTTATCGGTTTTCAATATTGATGTGAGCATTGTACTGTAGAATTAGGAAGCGATTGTAGAGAACGAATCACGATTATCAAATGATATATTCCTTTTAGTTCAACAATTCCGTCATCTCGTCTCCGGTACTTTGGAAAACCATTGTTATTTTCAATAGTTTAACGTAAAACGTTGCTCGGTTTTTATGTGTACATATTCCATCAATCATGCAAGGAACATTAGGATTACGAGCTTTACAAGATCCATGTATCATTCGAGATAACAATTTTATGAATCCTTGGAAAACTGACTGGGTCAGATATTTCTCCGCACAAAATTTAGGATAAGCATGAGGTAGGCCTAGTGTATTAATCACGTTTCAGGGATTCAATAATAAATATGTGTAGGATAACAACTGCTCACAATGAGTGATTTTTTAGTAAATCATTTTTATCACTAGTTGAGTTTACAACAAACACTCCAGAAACCTATCACGACGATCGGCAGATTTTTCATTTTCACCAAGTTAAGAAGTTATACCTGTCCATTTCGGATTGCAGGTCATGGTTAAAAACCTGTCCACTTTTCCAGATTTGCGTACTGTACGGTCGCCATCAGATCCTGGTACCCAAGAGTCATTTTACGTAGTCTGCTCCTTCATGTTCGATAATCTCGGCCATGTAGTGTGTAAGGATTATTAGCCAGAAAGCTGCCAGGATTGTGAGTAACGAAGTTGAAACTCTTCGTTTTCATTACGAACCAATATGTATGTCATATTCTGTAATAAGTTAAGTGTCATGTTAAGTAAGAAGGTTTGTAATCTATAATGTGCTGATGACATAGTACTTCCAGATGCAAGCGAAGAAGAATTTCATTTATCCGCAGAATGAAAAGGCCAACAACGATGTAGTGTTAGATAATAAAGAAATATAAGACAAAAGTAACGACTGTAGACAGATCAGATAATAAACTGCTAACCTACTCCGGACATGTAAGTTACAACAAATGAGCAGAGATTCCAAAAACACATGTTAGAGTAGAAACACAAGGAAGGAAGAATACCAGGCAGTCGAAGAAGTAGCAGCAGAGAGTATAGACTCGGAACTGAAAGGGGCCTTGAGACCATTGCGATAGGTGATTGGACATTGGACATCAGACAATAATGTCGTCTAATACGTATTTTATTTGTGTGCGTGCGTGTGTGTGTGTGTGTGTGTGTGTGTGTGTGAGAGAGAGAGAGAGATAGAGAGAGTGAGAGTGAGAGTGAGTGTGTCTTAGGAGGAGGGGGAGAAAGGAACGTTGAAAAACTCTTACGTTATGAACGCTTAAGCTTACACATTGTTATTATTATTATTTTTATTTTTATTATGTTTTTACTACAAAATATTCATATTATTTTAATATGATTTTCTGGAACACGTTTGGTGGAAACGTAAAAACAGACAGCTGATAAATAAGAGGTTGCGAGTTCAGACGTAGATGTGTATATATGTGTCAGCCCAAACAGTATGTTTTGTAAACGTACACTTCTGTCTCATTAAAATATTAAGAATGTTATTTGACCTTGAGTAGGTACTCGTGTTGACGGGAATGAGAAATCTTGTCTCTGTGCTGGAGACCTGTGGTGTTAATGCTGAATATACACAACACATATCACTGTACATAGCAGTGGCTGACGTATATTAACCATTTCTGAGTTCGCGATACCACAACTCCGATTAAACTGTGCACAATGTTTGTAGAAAAGACGGACGTGTGTGACGTAGACGCCAGTTTGCAAAATGCATTATCCATTCCCGCCTCAGTCCGTAGGAAAGATTCATTCCCGCCAGAAATGTAATCACGTTTCGCGTTTATCTTGTCTCAGCCAAATAAACATTACTATGCGTTTACCGTGTTCCAGTGTCCTTCATATTTCATAAACACTTGAGAAATTTTATTGTTTCTTACAGAAGCAACCTTACAGGTGTCCGGCAGGTGTAAATGTACATAACCTCCTTGGCTCATTCTTTAATAAAAATAAAGGAAAGAAATAGAACAAATAAGGAGAGAGAGAGAGAGAGAGAGAGAGAGAGAGAGAGAGAGAGAGAGAGAGAGAGAGAGAGAGAGAGAGAGAGAGGGGGGGAGAGAGAGTTAGTGAGAGGGGGTGAGAGAGAGAGAGAGAGATAGAGAGAGAGAGAGAGTGAGAGAGCAAGAAAGTGAGACAGAGGTACACAGACAGAGAGGAGCTGTATACATTTTTACCATACTTCATTTAGTTTAGAAGTCACACGACATAATTTGTACAGAACATCAATTAAACGCGCGTCCAGAACATCGCAACCTCTATATAATGCGACACAATATGTAACGTTTGTACAGTTCACATAAGTTTCTTTTTGATTACTACATTATATTACTTTTTATAATATTTACTTGAGTACTTTATAATTTATAACAAATGTGTTTGATCGCGTTATAATAGTCTATTTAAGTACTAAGTAGGCCTGTAATGTGAGCGCCGATGTTGCTTGGTATAAGTCTATGTAGGCCGCATTAATTATGGCTACATGCAATTGTAATTTATTAAGTTTATTATTTTTAGTGTAGTTTTTTGTTTAACTTTATGTTGCTTTGGGATATTGTTTTGACGATGCGCTTTAGACCTACAATGAATTTGCATGTTTATTAGAACATTTTTATGTTAAACATTTTTTATTTTACTAAATTTTATAGTCTACATTTGTTACTAATAAATCTATACAAACTATCTACCAGTAATATTATAATATGTAATTTCTTAATTGTGACTTAACAAATTTTCTTAAGACTTTGCTGGACGTGTTTTCTTACAAAAATCTACACATTTGTATTTATTTATTAAGTACTGTACTTTGTTCACTGGATTGGCGGTCATTTTGCTCTTTTGTCCCCTTTTAATTGTAAAGGAGAGGCGGCCGACGATCTCCTTTCCCCGGGCGCCATAAAGCCTAGCTACGCCACTGATGATACATACAGGTATTTTAAAATTCATTTTTGAGTGTATCTTTTTTTGTGATGTATGCAAATAATGTACAGCATAGTGCTTTCTCATTTCTTTGGGCCTTCCCTATTTTTGTAATTCTCATATCAGAATTTTATATCATCCACATTGGCCCCAACTGACCCGGATAAGGGAGTTCTTGCAACGTATTTTAAGTGAGTTAGCTTCAGTTCAATTAACATCTGTAGATTATACACAGCACGAAATTAGTATGTATAAAGCTAACCATTTATACTAAAACCTAACACTCTTTTAATACACATTTAATAACTATTTAGGCGGTTCGCATGCACGACTCTGTCCACATTTTTTGGAAAATAAATAATTATTATCTTTGTAGCGATATCTCTATATGTTATATAAAAGAGGTACGAATAAAGCTGAGTTTGGTTAGTTTTCCGCATTCACGCCTGTTGCGACGTTTAACGGCGGTCCATAATGACTTGATCGATTGCGTATGTACCCCACACAGGATCTAAAAAATCCGGACCGCGACTGACCGTTCCGTACTACTACGGGATTATGGAGCACAGATTTAACGCGTAATAACGCTTTCAGTTTTGTAGCAGTACGGGGAGACAACGACCTTGTCAGCGCAAAACTTCGTGGTTGTATACTCACCACACAAGCAGACCCCGGGCTTTAAATGGGCTGACTGGGCAAATGCCCAGGGCGCCTGTTCCAAGGGGGCGCCAATGAACGAAAAACAATACGCGTTAAGACTAACACAGTAGACAGTTGAGTGTTATTGTTAAAATTCTAGGAATGAAGGAAAAAACGTTCGAATGCACGCCGGCACGCGCCAAGGAATATGTAATGAATAATATTATATTACGCATAGTTTCCTCTGTGTGTGTGTGTGTGTGTGTGTGTGTGTGTGTGTGTGTGTGTGTGTGTGTGATGTTTGCATTATAGCCTTTTGCTTATATGTTTGACTTATAGCCTTTTGATAAAGGATCAGCGGCGGATGTCGCCTCATATCGTTACTCAATATCAGTACATTGCAACTCTTACTGACAACAAACTTGTTTACACTACGATAAAAAAAAACAATTAATATAGTCGTTTCCTCTTTCATGTTTCCTGTCAGTATACGCTTTCAATGTTATCGCGTTCACTTCGTTGTGCAAAAAAATGTGTTCTCTTGGTAGTGAAAGTTACTAAGAGTAGTTATAATTATAGTTATAGTTATATAACTATAATTTCAGTTATTTCATCATAGATAAAAACTGTCAAACGTTTATCTTCATTATAGTTTGTTGTTTCCCTAGTGTAATCTTTATAAATCACACAGACGAATTTATCTTTTCGTCTAGGCTGATACGTCTGGCGTTGGAGACAAAGAAAATCACCTTCCATTTCAGATAAAGCTATATAGCCGCATGCTTTCGCCGCTTCCGCAAATGCGGAAAAGTTCTAGTTATTTGATAAACACAACAATGCAAACATTCCTAGTCGTCATTTGAAGGCAATCCCCGTATCTTTAGAGTAGGTCTAGTGTGCGTGAATGTGTTCAGAATTAAAATAGGGAGGGGACGGCACTCATAAATACTGCACAGGGCGGCAGAAGCGCTGGGGCCGGCCCTGATGCCAACCGATGTGATCGTGTTCGATGAACTGGATTGTACTTAGTATTTGTGTATGTTTTTGTTTACGTACAGTATAGTCGTATTTTTTTATTTGCCAGTAAAAATTAAAATCCGTTCATACACGACACACTATATTGCTATTAGCAGATTTGACAGTTTTCTTTGTTAATTACTTGTGTTATTAACTCCAGTACTACAGTGTAAACTCGACCAAACTTCGTTTGTGTTGTGTTTTGTGTTTGTATTTTAGTGTTTAATGGTTGGTGCTTAGATTTTTTGGTCTCGATAAAACACGAAATGAATAAAAAACAAAGTGGTGCTGAGAACAGGAAACGTGTTTTCAAAAGACAAAACGAGGAGGCACATTTTTTAAAAAAGGTTCCCAAAATTGGGTTATTTTTCACCCCTACAACTCAGCCGAGTACAAGTACAGCCACAGACACTGACTTTTTAGATGAAGACGAACCATCCATCATCCACCAATAAAAAACAAGTAGACCTAACCGATCATTCAAGTTACGACGAGGAAGACCTAAGCGACCATGATGCTGTAGGCTCAAATAAATCAATTACACCTTTGTTGAATAATACCGCAGATGCAGATGTTAATATCGAGCCTATTAGACCAGTAACTGATATCTTGAATGAACAACAGCCAGATTTATCTAAAAGCAGCTCCCAAACGCTAGGCCAACTACGTAAAACATTTATTCTACAAGATCCTGCTACTTGGAAAGTGGATTTATCTGCTGTTGTTGAGCATATTTTAGAAAATACTCCCGAACAAGACTTAAATACGGATTTTTGAGGCTCTGAGCGCATTTACAAAAATGAAGTAAAGCGCACTTTATCAACTAATTTGTTTAAAGGCACGCTCCTAAACGGGGAAACCTTCGTAAGAAAGTGGCTGTTGTACTCTCAGTCTACAGGAAAGCTATTTTGTGTTCCTTGTTGCTTATTTCAACAAAATATTAACAAAACACAATTTTCTTCTGGGTTTAACGATTGAAAACATGGCAGCGAGTTGATCAAACAACACGAGCAGTCGCCTAATCACAGATATAATATTCTTACTTACATAACAAGGCGAAAAAGCCCATCAAAATAAAAACTTTTCTATCAAATCAGTATGTAGAAGAAGTAACATACTGGCAAAATGTGTTATCAAGAATAGTTTCTGTTGTAAGATTTCTTTCATCACGAGGCTTGCCTTTTCAGGGAGGCAATGAACGTATTGAGTTTACCTCAAATGACCTTTATCTGGGATGTTTGGAATCGATTAGTGAATATGATCCTTTCCTTTCACAGCATCTTTCAAAATATGCTAATAAAGGTTCAGGTCATGTGTCTTACTTATCAGCCCATTCCCGTGACGAATTTATTCACATTATGGCAAGTTGTGTTCTAGAAACAATTTCACAAGAAGTAAAGGATGCCAAGTACTACTCTCTCATTGTCGATTCGACTCCAGACTGCTCTCACACGGATCAATTAGCAGTAGTGCTTCGATATGTATCTTTGATGGAAGCAGAACCTAAAGAACGTTTATTTAAGCTCCTACCACGTGTTCGTCATTCATCTGAACAACTAGAAGAAGCTTTATTGAAATGTCTGACAGAATTGGGCTTAGAAATTAAAAACTGCATGGGGCAAAGCTACGACAACGCATCTAATATGTCAGGCCCCTACAAAGGACTTCAAGCCAGGATTAAGGGGGACAATAAATTTGCAGACTATGTGCCATGTGCTGCACACTCGCTTAACCTTGTAGTTTCTACAGCTGCCAAGTGTTGTACAGAAGTACAGTAAACCCTCGATTTAACGGACCTCGATTTAACTGACTTCGGATTTAAAGGACAGAAAAAAAAAAGGCTTTTGAAACGTATAATGTGCATAAACTGCAGACTCTCCTGTTCTGGCGATATTGCTTGGCTATCACAGCATTCTTTCGTTTCTTGTTTTGAAACACGCACATTTTCTCATCTCCAATTGTATTTGATGGAACGGAGATAAGTATTCATTTAATTCTTCACGATCCCCGTCTTTGCGTTGTCGTTGACGCAGGCGTCGCACACGTTCAGTGGAAGACATCACGACGACTAACACTGAACAATATACACTGATATGCATCTTATTTCACTGTGACGAAATTTATTTATTACTAACATCACCTGGAGCGTTACATTTTTCGATGACGTTACACATTTTGCATCACGCATTTTGTGGAATGACCCCCAGCCTAAAACATTATCATGTTAAAAAAAATTTTGAGACGAAAAAATCACGATTAAGTTTTTGAAGTCCATGGTTGTGATTTAAATTTGGTGGAGGTTCATAACCATAGCAACGCATTTTCACTCTTGAATATTCAGCTATATTCGTGATAATTCGTATGCACGCGCAGTTCACATTCGTACAGCGTCGCATCAGTTTATTCAGAGAACACAGCGTGTACACTACATGTGTTTCTATAGTACGAACCTTGCACGTGTTAAATAGAGAGTCTTAACGAGTTTATACCTGCGTTGTTGCGTGCGTGCGTTGTTGTTGTTGAGTTGTTGCGTTGTCCATTACTTTGTTAGTGAATTACAGCATAAGTATGTCTGGCGTTACGAAAAAACGTGTGAACTTGAGTATAAAGCAAAAGCTTGAACTAATAAGTAAACTTGAAGGTGGCACGTCTGTTGCACATGTTTGTGAAGTGTACGGTGTAAAGAAACAAACCGTTTCAGACATTCGAAAGAATAAAGATAAACTTATTCAGTTTTCGCTAAAGTACAGTGTTGACAGTTCGAAGAATGAGGGAGAAAGAAAACACATTAAATTAGCCAAACACAAACAATTAGAGGATGCTGTGTACAAGTGGTTTATTCAACAACGTTCTAGTGGCGTCGTTGTTCTTAGTTTGGAGTTGCGGGCTGCTGCTGATAAACTGGCGAAACATATTGGTATCCAATTTCAGGCGAGTGATGGGTGGCTTTGGCGTTTTCGTAAACGGCATGGCATCACAAATAGATCAACATGTGGTGAAGCGCTGAGTGCAGACACTGAACAAGTTGAGGCTTTTGGTCAACATATAAAGGAAACGATTGAATCTGAGGGTCTCATTTTGTCTCAGGTCTACAATGCTGATGAGACTGGTCTCTACTTTCGTGCTGTGCCTGAAAATACTCTGGCACACAAACATGAAACTAGCACACCAGGCCGTAAACTCAACAAGGAGCGGCTTTCTGCCCTACTGTGTGCGAATGCTGATGGTTTGCATCGACTTACTCCAGTCATAGTCGGAAACGCAAAGAAACCTCATGCGATAAAGAACAATGAACCAGTTGCCAGTCATTTATGAAAGTTCAAACAATGCTTGGTTTACCTTCAGTATTTTTTCAGACGGGTTTTTTAATCATTTTGTGCCAGAAGTGCGACGTTTTGAAGAAGAGACTATGAAAATTCCATCGCATGCAGTGAAAGCCGTCTTACTACTGGACAATGCACCGGCCCATCGCAACTCCAAGAAGTTAGTTAGCAACGACGGAAAAATAAAATGCGTCTTCCTCCCTCCGAACACCACTTCAATTTTACAGCCAATGGACCAAGGAGTCATTGTTGCCTGCAAAAGGCTGTACAAGAAGAAGTTTCTTGAAGAGGTGATGGTTGTCTTGGAGGACGAACAAGACCATGAAAACGACATGAG
The DNA here is from genome assembly GCA_034769895.1 of Magicicada septendecula. Taxonomy (NCBI): domain Eukaryota; kingdom Metazoa; phylum Arthropoda; class Insecta; order Hemiptera; family Cicadidae; genus Magicicada; species Magicicada septendecula. The sequence continues at coordinate 1,429,840,926 of CM068367.1, read as the reverse complement.
AGGAGCTAGAACGCTGCAAAATCTGCGTGCATACAACATCAAGGCCGCCATCTTTAATTTTGCTGTTGCATGGAAGGATATGAAGGAAACAACATTGGCTAATGGGTGGACACAGTTACTGAATGGGACTGCACTGGAGTACGATTTCAGAGGATTTGAAACATCCGATTTCTGTGAAACCGTAAAGAAGGCTGGTGAAGACGTAAACGAGAATGACATAGAACAGTGGCTAAACATGGAAGAGGGTGATCCAGGCTACCAAATCCTGAGTCAGGAAGAGATCGCGGAATCTGTTCTACACGACGATCAAGAAGATGGAGATGATGACGATGAAGAAACATCTGTTACAGGAGGCCCTAAATTATCAGCGATAAGAAACAGCATGGACGAAATTATCGCGTACATTGGCGAGTTCAGATCCGGAAGTATGTGGTTATTATGACCATTTTAGACAGTTTAGATCTTTAATAATAAAGAAGCAAAAATCTAGTGGAAAACAACTGACTCTTGATGCTTTTATCCAGAATAAATAAAGGTGTGTAAATAACATTGTATTTGCATGATATTAATAGTACGTATTAAAATACAGATAAGCGATGTTGTCGCTGTTACAATAGAAAACCACACTTGCAGTTTACCCGTTATTTAGAAACATGTTACTCACACCCCCTCTACTCATCCTTTGTCTTGCCGCCTACGGAAGGGTCCGAGCACGCACACATGCGCAGGTAAGTACACTTTTCTTCCTATTCATTGTTCAGTTTGCTGTTAAAACGTGCGGTTGCAGTCATAAATCATAATGCCAGAGTTAACAACAGCCAGGCAAACTGCTGTTGCTTACGCAGTAAACAACTCATAGATACCAAAAGCGTTCGTCCCGCCAGAAGTCAGGTATAACTTCGAATTTCGTTAGTGCGCAAATGCAAGCCGCAGGCCAAATTAGCGACCATGTTATTAGGAGAAAAAGTGCGGCTTGTATTCGGAACAATACGGTATTTGCATGATATTAACAGTATTAAAATTTCAAGTGTTATAGGCCTATTTGATTTAAATATATTCTCAAAAAACAAAATTTGCGATTTAACGGACTTTCGATTTAACGGAAACCCCTCAGCCCCAATTAGTCCGTTAAATCGAGGGTTTACTGTATTAATATTTTTCCTTTTGTACAAGAACTTTACAACTTTCTCTCGGCATCTATGGGATGAGATGGGAGCTTTTGAAAACGCATCTTGAGAAAAACAAAACTCCAGTGGTCAAATCTTTGTCGGATAGCCGTTGGTCTGCAAGGGCGGAAGTAGTAAAAGCTCTAGTGAAAGGCTATAAAGAAATACAAAGTTGCCTTCAAGAAATATCTGAAGACCCAGGTGTTAAACCTGCTGTGAGGTTGGAAGCTCAAGGCATTGAATTAAAATTCCAAAATTTCCAAATCATTTTCTTATCACTTTTTTGGAATGATATTTTAGAATGTGTTGATAAATGTAACAATAACTTGAAAAAACACACGCTTGATCTTTTAGCAGGTTCCAAACAGCTACGAATCTTGGAAACGTTTATAAAAGATAAAAGGGAAGAGTTTAACACGTATGAAAAAACTGCTATAGACATTTTAGATTGCAAAACACCCACCTACAACAGGAATAGAAGACGGAAAATATTTGCAGATGAAACCCGTGGGGTTGAAAGCGATCTTGATGAAAGGACTGCATTTAGGGTTAACGTGTACAATACAATAATTGATTCCCTACTAGTAAACTTAGCAAGGAAGAGAGAATCGTATGATGCTTTGGTGGATCGATTTGAAACATTGACACTTCTGTTATCACAAACTTCAAATGAAGCGATAATAAAAGCAGCTACAAAGTTGACTCAGTTTTATGATGATGACATTAATGTAGATTTCCCAAATGAATGTTGCCACTTTAAAGCTTATATTGATTTGGAACAGATACAACGGATACCACAAATGTTTATGTTTACACGCATTAAACAGAACAACTTGGGTACCATCACATTTCCTAACTTGGAAATAGCCTTAAGGATCTTCCTCGCCTTACCAATCACGAACTGTACTGCTGAAAGAGGATTTTCTCTACTGACAAGAGTGAAGAAATCGAAAAGGTCTACCCTTTCAGACAGAAAGCTCAACTCTAGTATTAATGTGCTGTGAGAGAGACATCACCTTGAAAACAAATTTTACAGAAATCATTGATAGATTTGCTAAGCTGAAAGCTAGGAAAAAAACAATCATTTGACATTTTTTTGCTTCTAAAAAATCTTGAAGATGTGTTACTAGTATTTTGTGTTTTTTTTCAACTATTGTAATTTTACATAATTAATTAAATGAAATAGATTTGCTAAACTGAATGCTAGGAAAAAATCTGTAACCTAATTTAAAAGTTTTGTATTTCTTAAATATTTTGAAGGTATATGACAGTTAGTTGTTTTGGGGTATTGAAATAATATGTATTTAATAGAATTAAATAAAACATTTTTAGTCATTAAAATTGGATAATTTTATTTTCTCCTTAAAATCTGGTGTGGGTGGTGGTGGGTGGGGGGCGTCTGAGTTAAGTCTTGCCCAGGGCGCCATTAACCTAAGCCCGGGCCCTGCACATAAGTGTAGGTAAAAAGTATAGTCCTAACTGTATCAAACAGTAATTTCGATTTTTGTGACCAAGTGCCCTTGCGCAATGCAATTTACGTGCGACAAACTTATTTTGTACACTGCCATCCATCTGTCAGAATTATCTCGTGTGTATATAACATCGTTGAATGACCGCGATCGCACTGCTAATTGTGATAACGAATGTGCTTATTTTGCAAAAATTCAATGGAACTGGGATCTGTTGGGAATATGGCGAATTAATGTTAACTACGACACTGTTACACTGGAATAGTTAAAAATAACTGATGTTGTATAAGATTCTGCATGTAATGTGTCGTATAACGTGTTACTTATGAAGCTGTTGAGACTTTCTGGTTTACATTTAGGCAGAGAGAGTGAGTGAGAGAGAAAGACAGACATCGTGTGATACGAAATACCGTTTATAGTACGATAGCCAAAACACAGGATGTTTACTGCAGGTGGCTTCTGAGAAAGTCCTTGAAAATAATGAACGAATAAGTCAGTGGTGGGGGGACCAAAGTGTATAAAATAATTATACAGCCCAATTCTACATCATTGACTCATCAATTCTTACACCTGAATACAGAGTAACAATTGGAGCGACCTGTTAAAGGTTTAGAATCTTCTGTTGCGCAATTGATGTGTATAACTGAAGAAAACTGTTGTGTTAGAATTGGAGGTTATTGTTATGAATGTATAAACAAAAAATGTGGTACTTTTCTTATGCGGTTTTTATCACTGAATCTGATGGTGGTAAAATAAAATGCCTCTGATAATTAGTACTTTTTATATAGTGGGGTCGAAAAAATTCAAGAATTGATGCCTCCTGTAACATGATGGTGAACTGATGGGAAGATACGTTTATATATATATATATATATATATATATAATATAAAATGATTAAATAAATATTTGACAGTTATGACAATTTTCAACACTTTCAACTATATCTGATATAATCTTTTCAAATTAAATGAGATTATTAAATCAAAATTAAAATTGCTTCCACTTTGCTTTAGAGATTCATTGTACTGCACGTGGTATTTAACTGATGAGAATTAATAAGAAAAGATATAGGTAGGGAAGATTACAGACTATATTTTAGAGTAAAATATAAAAAAATTATTAAAAAATCGGGAAACTGAAATATCTTTATTATTGTAGTAGCGTTTGTAGTAGCATACGAGCATGTATGTTTGTAGCTCGTACAACATTTTTTTCACTGCATGTTAAAATTTCTGAATTCTATCTTTACTGGTTCTGATATAATGGGCTCAAATTTGATGAAATTAACATGCTTAGCATAGCGAGTGTCATTAAATCCACTGCCGCTGTAATGTTAAAATGTGTAAGTTCCTTTAGGAATGGGATAGAAAAATATCGGTGTGGAGAACCATACATGACTTCCATGTTCTATGGTTTATATTTAAAATCATTTTCGAAATGAAATATTTGCATAGAAACTACTTCTGTTTACTTCTTGCTTCAGCCTTAACCACATATTGTGGTCACTAACGAATTCCACCTCACGTTAGTGGACTCGATTTTCACTAATGATGGCAGTCGATGGCACTGCCGAAACGTCTGATTTTGCAGAAAACATTGGACCACAGACAAACAGCTCGGGAAGGAATTTTAACAACAAACTACTTCTTTGTTGCCAATAACGTAGTACACATGACATATAAATACCCTCCCATATCAACTATCATTTTCATTTATAGAAAATTACGCCCTCCCCTTCAACTATCCTTTTCATTTGTAGATGTTTCATCTACCCTTCTATAGTGGATTATTATGACCTTCTTATCAGGATACTTTATTTATCAAAATTAAGTACTTTACTCTTGTTGAAACATAAAACGTTGCAGGTAAATTACCACCTCCCTACAACCGATCTTCACTAAAATCAAAAGACCTTGAGCCCTCTACAATTCAGGCATGTATGCAAAAAAATTATTTGATTCTCTTTAGTTTACGGCAGTTATTGTTCGCCATAGAAAAAATCTACATACAGACACACAGACGCACACAGACACTTCTCGAAAAATGACTTTTCTTCATGTTTGAGGGTAGTACAATCAGAATCTCGAACACAATTTTTTTCGCCGTCACCATACTTACATTTCCTTATGGAACATGAAGTAAAAATTAACGTGTTAGTAAAATTGTTTTCACTTTGCGTTATAAATTATAGAGCGTTATTCATTTTAGAGCACGTGGTATTTAATTTAGAGTTCAAGTCGATTGCTGAGAATTAAATAAGAACAGATAAAGAAAAGAGAGATTACACAATGTACACCAAAACAACAAAGCTATAAGGAAGCTAATAACGTGGTGTGTGTTTAATGAAGAGGCAGAGGCAAACATTTGTGTGCTGAAAGTTTCGGGAACCCATTAGTAGCGGCTACCGATCTTGCGGTTTACCGCGCGCGCCGCGGCCTACTTACCGCACACCGTGTTCTTATGTCTTCCACTACATTTACGTGGTAGCTCGCTTTCATTTTCCCTCGCTATCTTACTTTGTACCGTTGCCAATTTATCCACTGAAAATCATTTTCTGGCAGGTATCCACTTCATCGAGAAACAATATTGTATGTACTTGTTAATAAAAACACAAAATACTGTGACGATTTAAAAGGAATTTAAATATCACAAAATAGTTTTTATTCAAAATGACATGTGAGAAAATAATCCACCCTCCCCTGTGTACCTATATGCCTGTATTAACTTGTAAAAATCTAGTACGGACATGAAAATTACACTATATTGAAGCGAATATTAAAAATCATTCTAATTAAATAAAAAGACGTGATAATAATAAATGAAATACCTAACTCAATAAAGAAAATGTAGGATTATTAGTAGCAGTTAATAAGTGTAAAAGTAATAATAATAAAATTACGAACTACTTTTCTCTCTCCGCGTGAATTGCGCCCACTTCCCTATTAACCGCCGCAAAACCAACCCAAGTCAAGCCAGAATCTCTGACAAGGTAACAGCTTTACCATGTGTCGTGAAGGTAAACGTGTGTACCAAAAACGATGTCACAGAAAGTAAGTGTTTTCGTGGTGACATACTCCACATGTAGTTGAAATGTAGAGAAATAATTAAAAATAACTAACATAGCCGACACATCTCTTTATAAAAATGTTTAAATTGTAAGGTATGTTCCATACCATATAAAAAGGTAACATTAGTGTAGTTAAAAGTAAAATGTGAAAAGTGAACACCAACGTCAGGAGTGAAGCAACGACGACAACTTTACGAGCTCCAGGTAGCAGAATCCTTTCGTCATGATCGCAACTTAGAATCAACAAAATAAATGGAGGAACCCGAACGACAACGAAGAACGTCCAGGAAAACCAACTGAAGAGTATCAGCAAGAGAACCTGCCGCAGATACACATTATACCAAGGTGAAACCAAACCGTTATCTTTCTAACAACCACAACAAAAACAGTACATTTTTGGAAAGACTCATTCAAATCATGTAAATGTTAACATATTGCTACGACAGCGTAGAACAATCTACGCGTTTATCGAATGTCCCAGAAAGATCTCGACGTAAGCGTGTGGTGTACGTGCTACTAAACGCATGTTGCGAGAATTTTCTCGCACTTTGCCAGCCTTCGCTCGGGCGCTCGGACTGTGTCAAGGCCGCAGCAATTACGTAGTTCGCGAGAGATAAGACGCAGTTTGGAAGCTTCTGGTGTGTGAGGGTAACTATAAATACATCGCGTCGCGGCCTTAGTTTTCAGTTCAATGCGAGATTTTTGACTGTGCGGTTCGAGAGTATTAGTGCGATATATTTACAGAGCGGTTCGAGTTATTACGGTGTACGTTCAAGTAGTTATTAGTGAAGTGTTGCGTTTTATATTCGGACGGTATAATTGTAATACAGTTGAGTTTTAATATTAGTGGACATTTTATTGCGTATGAACAATTTTCATTTGATTTGTTGTAGACACTGTGTTGTTAAATACGAACTGTTTTACTATAACAATTAAAGGTGTGATTAGTGACTTAATTGGTGTCTTGTACTTATTTTGTTTCCACTGTGCCTACGACGATCGAGTAGACCGTCGTAACAGTGGTGTCAGAAGTGAGATAGAACGGTTAACAGTGGAAACAGTGGACACTTTGTACAAGACGAGTGTGATTCGTAATTAATCGATAAACAATGGATGCCAGTCAGATGATGGAAAATTTACAGGCGCTGCTGTTGCAGACAGAAAGACGACAAAAAGAAAAACGAATACGAGAAAGAGAAGAAGCTGAGGAACGTCAGAAAGCACTAATGCTAGAAACAGAAGAAAGACAAAAAGAGGAACGTAAGCAGGAGGCAGAGGAACGTAAACGTGAAGCAGGTGACATCAAAGCATTAATTAATGAACAAAAGCAGATGCAAGAACATACTACCGCAGAATTGGGTCTCCTACGTGGTGATGTAGGTGAATTACGAGGTGAGCTCAACAATCAGATTACCAGAATATCTGACGTAGAAGAATCCATGTCAAATAAAATAGCTAAAATAGAAAAATCTGTCTTGACTGTGGAAGAAGTTATGTCAACAAAAATATCTGCAGTAGAAAACTCAATGTCAAACATAAGAGAACAAATTAAAATTGAAGTTGAACAGTGCATGAAGATTCAACCAAAACAAATTTCTGAACAGACTGTACCAGTGATCAAGACAGAAAAATACACAGAAAATAAGTTAACAGAGAAAGTCACTTTGCCTGCAGTAGGGACAGTTCATGTCAAAGCTCCAACCTTTGACGGAAGCACTCACTGGGCAACGTACCTCCGACAATTTGAAGCTGCTGCATGCGCAAATAATTGGACAGAAAAAGACAAGGCTGTTTCACTTGTTCTTGCGTTAAAAGGACCCGCGGCAGAACTACTACAGAAAGTGCCACCTGACAGCCAGAACACCTATGCCGAGTTGATAAAAGCTCTGGAATTACGGTATGGTGATAAACATTTGCGAGATGTGTACTGCACCCAGTTGAGAGCAAGGCGACAGCATTCCGGGGAAAGTCTTCAAGAGTTTGAAGCAAGTATCGACAGACTAATTAGACTGGCCTATCCTGAAGCGCCAGAAGATTTTCGAACGCGTTTTGCGATGCAGACATTTACTGCCGGTGTCCGAGATAACGAACTACAGCAAGTGTTACGAATGGCAAGACACCAGAACAGTGCGGACGCCCTGGTACATGCTTTGCAATTTGAGGCCGCCAAATCAGCGTCTGGTTGGACAAGTCATAAAGTGCGCGAGCTAAAAGATCGCGACGGCACAGACGATGAGGAAGAAGAACAAGGAACAGAGACTCGACGGTCGGCGCCACAGAATAAAATAAGAAAGGATGGAAGACCGAAGTGTTATCGATGTGGGAAACCTGGACATCTACAAGGAGATTGTCGGGTTAGAATTCAGCAGCAGGGAAACGAGCAATAGTCGGTGGAACGGGGCGTGTGCTGACTAACTGGAGGAACGAAGCCCCTAGAGAATACGCAATTTCTACGCTTCAGAAAAACACCGGGAGCTTGGTAGTTACCGGATTTGTTCAAGAAAGGCCAACCTCGATTACAGTTGACACAGGCGCAACAGTTTCTATTGTGCGCCCCGACGTGGTGAAAGATCTCAAGCCAATCTGGTGCTCTTGCAGCTTGAGAACAGCTACTGGACGGCCTGTAAAAGTGTATGGAAAAGTGGAGATACACCTACGCCTCGGTAGACTTGAGTTTAATCATCAAGTACTTGTTGCAGACATTGTGGTTGAAGCAATTCTTGGTGTGGACGTTATGAACGCCTACGGATTTATAGTCGACTTCAAAACAACGTCTTGAGAATCGGAGGCGAAGAGGTAATGCTATCAACAATGACGACAGCAGAAAAATCAATGGACGTCATAAACCAAGTGGCCGTAACTGTTCCGCCAAACTCCGAAAAGATCATCATGGTTAGAACTGCGGTAGATACTAGGGGCAATCAGTGCCCCAGGTAGTCAGCACACCTGGCATACTAATTGCCAGAAGTTTAGTAAAACCTGACGAAACCGGAAATGTACCTATTAGAGTGGCGAATATTTTGGATCAAGCTATCACTTTACAAAGCAATACGCTCCTAGGCAAATTGACTCCTGTGGCCTGGGTAGCCGGAATAACGCAACGAAGACCCAGTTCTTCGGATACTTCTAAATTACCAGAGGAACTGCAAGAATTATTGAACAGATCTTCTAACGACCTCCCAAGTGGTGAGGTAAAAGAACTCGGGCAGTTTTTACACGAATTCAAAGATTGTTTTGCAGTTCGGGGACAGTCACTGGGAAGAACCTCTCTTGTGCAACATCGCATCAATACTGGGGACACAACACCGATACGCCAACCTCCTCGAAGGCCTCCATTATCTAAACAAGAGGAGATGTCTCGGTTAGTACAGTACATGTTGACAGAGGGAGTAATTGAACCTTCGTCAAGTGCTTGGTCTTCCCCTGTAGTGCTGGTAGCGAAGAAAGATGGTGGATTGCGTTTCTGCGTAGACTACCGGAGGTTAAATGATGTTACAAAGAAAGACTGCTATCCATTACCTCGCGTTGACGATACACTCGACACGTTGTCCGGAGCACAGTGGTTTTCCACATTGGACCTGAAGAGTGGATATTGGCAAGTGGGTCTTCATCAAGAAGACAAGGAAAAGACCGCTTTCTCGACCCCAAGTGGCTTATTCCAATTTAACGTCATGCCATTTGGACTCTGTAATGCACCGGCAACATTTGAGAGATTGATGGACCTGATACTCCGAGGCCTGACGTGGAAAACTTGCCTTGTTTATTTAGACAATGTCATAGTGATCGGGAAGACTTTCGAAGATCATTTGGAAAACCTTAAGGAAGTTCTAACTAGAATTCACGGTGCACAACTGAAGCTGAGCCCGAAGAAGTGTTCTCTATTCCAGAAGGAAGTACAGTATTTGGGCTATCTGGTTTCGGCAGTGGGCGTTAGCATGGATCCTAATAAAGTAGACACCGTAAGAGACTGGCCAGTTCCGAAGAATAAACACGAAGTTCGGAGTTTCCTGGGGTTATGCTCATATTACCGACGTTTTGTGAAAGGCTTCGCTACTATTGCTAAACCACTACATGAGCTAACGGAAAATAAACGAAACTTCCAATGGTCGAGAGAGTGTGAACAAGCATTTAGAACGTTGAAGATTGCATTATGTTCGCAGCCAATTCTCGCTTTTCCAGCTTCCGAAGGGAAGTACATCGTAGACACAGACGCAAGCAATACTGGTCTAGGAGCAGTTTTGTCTCAAGTGCAGAACGGTGAAGAACGAGTAATAGCGTATTACAGCAAGACGCTTTTAAACCAGAGAGAAATTATTGTGTTACAAGAAGAGAGTTGTTGGCAATTGTCAGAGCTTTGGAGCACTTCCATAAATACCTCTATGGGAGAGAGTTTTCTCTACGTACCGACCATGCTGCACTTGCATGGCTCTTGAGATTTAAAAATCCGGAAGGACAGTTGGCAAGGTGGCTCGAACGTCTGCAAGAGTACAACTTCAAGGTACAACATCGGCGGGGGCGCCTGCACGGTAATGCAGATGGCTTATCACGAAGACCATGCCCGGAAGACTGCCGACATTGCCACAGAAAGGAAGAACAAAACTCAAGCGAACATGTTCAAGCCATCACTGTAGATTTCCTGGCTGATGGCTGGACAACACAAGACTGTCGACAAGAATAGATGACTGATGAAGACATTGGACCGATCTTGACAGCAAAAGAGAAAGGTCGCCGCCCGGATTGGCAAGATATCTGCCATGGTTCCGAAGTGCTGAAGGGCTACTGGGCACAATGGGAATCTCTCACCTTAGAAAACGGATTGCTGAAAAGGGCTTGGGAAAGTGCAGATGGACGAGACGTGGTCATGCAGTTGATAGTTCCCCGAAGTAAAGTGCAGTCTGTTTTGAAGGAGATGCATGATGGAACATCTGGAGGCCATCTTGGCGTTAACAAAACCCTTGACAAAATACGGAAGCGATTCTATTGGCTTCATCTTCGCCACGACGTAGAGGAATGGGTTCGGACGTGTGAAATATGTGCTGCAAGCAAGGGCCCACAAACCAGAAGCAGGGGAAAATGAGACAGTATAACGTTGGACAACCTTTCGAGAGAATTGCCATAGACATTGCTGGACCATTCCCAGTTACTGACGATGGAAACCGGTACATCATGGTTGTAGGTGACTACTTTACTAAGTGGGTGGAAGCCTACGCAATTCCAAATCAGGAGGTTACCACTGTGGCAAAGCAGTTAGTTCACAACTTCTGTTGCCGTTATGGAGCCCCTATGGAAATCCATACGGATCAAGGGAGAAATTTCGAATCAGGAGTGTTTAAAGAATTATGCCGTCTACTTGGAATTCGAAAGACCAGGACAACGCCTCTGCATTCTCAGTCGGACGGGATGGTTGAGACATTCAACAGGACACTTGAGCAGCATCTTTCGAAAGTTGTTGACGATAACCAAACAGACTGGGACCAACGTATACCACTATTCCTTATGGCGTATAGATCATCAGTACATGACACAACCGGCATTGTAACGTCTTTTCGCCGCGTTACAAATCCAGGGAACCCCTCGTAATTAAACTCCGTTAATTAGATGGGCTGCCTACGTTGTAACAGAATTGATCACAAATAATTAATATAACAAATTACTTACTAACTGTGTAAGGAAACAATGGCAAGGTATACAATTGATTTAAGCACTCCTCATATGTGTGTAACAAGAAGACTTCTCTTTATTTAACATTTAAAACATTTACTGACAGATCCCATGACATTAGTAATTCAATTATTAAGTTATTTGAAAGGTTTCTTTAAACTTTGAGATCAAACTTGATTCTATATAGCTATACCTCGGATCTGGGTCAACTTTCTGTATTTCTGTAATTAAGACTTTTAATTATACTCATTTCATGATATTAGCTTGCAAGACTTTCTTTTATTCAACCATTGGAAGAATGGTATTATTGCTTGAATTATATTACTCTACATTAGCATATAAACTGTTACAACGTATGAAATTAGAATAGTTACATGAAATTCTTAGATTTAATTTATAAGTCTTTACAAAGTTAATAGTTTCTGAAAAGTCTCTTTCAAGATGTGTTGTGTAACAAATATTAGTAACCCTCGATAGACAGGCTATCGAGTCACCTTTTAATTGGTATGCAGAAGACTCGTCCTGGGGTATCCGTCTTGGGAAACAGGAACAGCTACGTCGTCATCTCGGTCTGGCCTTCCTCTGTAAAGGGCTTCAAAAGTTCGCAGGTTGAACAATATGTCGTGTAGATATCTACGATGATCTTGTAGATTCTCGGATGTCCTGATCTGCATATTCTGCCACGTGCAGTAGAGTTTGTGGCTTCTGATAGCTCACATCTCCAGGTATGACTTTGGAATTGTTGTTATTTGTTGAAGCACGAAGTCATCTTGTGTTACACTCCTTTTTGACGTTTCGATTTTTTTACTTTAAATTTCTTGTCTATTTACATGACTATATTAGTTAACACATCCAGATGATTTAAACAGCTACATATGGTACACCATCTTAAGGTGAAACAAAATATAGTTAACATATTTTAAGCGCACAGCTCCTACGTCTGTACTGTACGAAGTCACCATTGCAAGAGAGAGAAATTCTGCTCCCTTCGCCTGGTACTGGGCAAAAGTTAGTGGGACAATTTCCGCGCGAGAATATAGTTCCTAACTATATTTAAGTTAACATTTTTATTTATACAAACTATCCCTAAACAAATATACATAATTTAAATCAGTTGTTTTAGCAACTATCTATGTCTTCAGATTTTTAATTATTAACATTAGGTTTTTTTATCTTATTCTAACTTACACAAGACTCGGAAAACATGTCGAGTCTGGAATCAACAGGACAGCGCCTGCTTACAAGCAAAGGGTTAAATACGATATTAGTAACTCTTTACAATTTATCTTTTTATTAGAGTATCTTCTAAATAACTAATTACTGCTTCCTCTCATACTGAGTACATACAGGTATTTTATATTAATGCAGTGAGATTTAAATGGCTTAAGAGCTCGCAACCTTAATTATTTAAAAAATTTTATTTTCTTGATTATTTCTTTTATTTAAATCGTCACAGCATGACTCCAGCAAAATTGGTGTTTGGGCGGGAGATTCGTCTTCCTGGGGACTTGATGTTTGGATCACCTGAGACTCAGTCCCAAGAGCCAAAGAACTATTCCTCGCAATTAGAAAACCAACTGCGAGAAATGAATCGCTTGGTAAGAGGACGGCTCAAGATTGCCAGTTATAAAATGAAAACTCGGTATGACATTCGCAGCAATAGTGTGGGTTTCCAAGAAGGAGATCAGGTCTGGTTGTTCAATCCAAAGCGCCGTCGTGGTCGCTCACCTAAGCTTCAGTCTAACTGGGAAGGACCCTACACTGTAAAAAAAAAGGATTAACGATGTTGTTTATCGGATTCAACAGGAAGGACAGCGAAAGTTCAACGTCGTCCACCTAGATCGCCTGGCTAAATACAAATTTAGAGACGCTTTGCCAGTTCGGGACGAACAGGCTTAAGGAGGGGGAAGTGCTACGACAGCGTAGAACAATCTAGGCGTTTATCGAATGTCCCAGAAAGATCTCGACGTAAGCGTGTGGTGTACGTGCTACTAAACGCATGTTGCGAGAATTTTCTCGCACTTTGCCAGCCTTCGCTCGGGCGCTCGGACTGTGTCAAGGCCGCAGCAATTACGTAGTTCGCGAGAGATAAGACGCAGTTTGGAAGCTTCTGGTGTGTGTAGCGTAACTATAAATACATCGCGTCGCGGCCTTAGTTTTTCAGTTCAATGCGAGATTTTTGACTGTGCGGTTCGAGAGTATTAGTGCGATATATTTACAGCGCGGTCCGAGTTATTACGGTGTACGTTCAAGTAGTTATTAGTGAAGTGTTGCGTTTTATATTCGGTCGGTATAATTGTAATACAGTTGAGTTTTAATATTAGTGGACATTTTATTGCGTATGAACAATTTTATTTGATTTGTTGTAGACACTGTGTTGTTAATTACGAACTGTTTTACTGTAACAATTAAAGGTGTGATTAGTGACTTAATTGGTGTCTTGTACTTATTTTGTTTCCACTGTACCTACGACGATCGAGTAGACCGTCGTAACAATAGTAATGTTTGTAGTTACTGTAAGGAAATAATAGTAATCAGATGATAGTTAAAGGTAAAGGTTAATTCGAAATTTGATCAAACTATTCTTCTAATAGTTTGCATAATGTTGAAGTATTTTAGAATATTATAAAGTTAAAACCCGGATCCGAGGTATTCAATGTAATTTACAACTGTATGGTTTGCTCATCAGAGTAACATTTTAAAGACTATAAGAGCATTTGATGCAGAATCTATCAGAAGTTTATTTTAACGTAAAAACCAAAAAGATAACCATTAATTTTAGATCATTATTTAAGAAGCCATAATAAAGAGATGTTTTTGCTAAAAATCCAGAGAGTGAGTAAATTTACGTACCCTAAGACAAATTCCTGTTCTATATATTTTCCCAATTTGTTGGTAAGTAATTTGTACTAACAACGGCAATCGGTTTAATTGAAAGCAACCAATTAAACTGGTTCCCTGTGTTATAATGTCTTAACAGGACAGACGTTATAATACATTTCAGTAAAAAAAAACAAAATATTAAAGCCATGTATTATACTTCATTGTGTACGTAACTCTTCGATAGTTCTTGAAGGTTTTTTATATTATGAAAGTTATTCAAGTAATATCACTTCTGCAAGTAAAATTTTGTATTTATTTCATCTGACTTACGTTTCAATAACCACGTCAGTATCATATGAGGTTTATAAACGAAATAACAAATAATCGAATTGATTAAATTTGAATATAAAAATAACAAATAATTTAAATTAATAATAAGAAATGATCAATTTAAATTATGGAATGATAAATGTTTATTTACTTAATCAGCTGTTTGACGTTTATGTTGCTAAATATTTGGAAATTGATATCGAATCAATTCGACTGTTTCTTCGTTCATTTATACACCTCTGGTGATACTGATGTGATCAGTGGGACGTGCGCCAGGTGAAATACAATAATAAGTTTTATTTGCAGAGTTATTTAATATTTGAAGAACGTAGTTTTTAATATTTTTATTTAAATTAGCACTCTTCATAACTATAACTTCGTGGTGCTTATTTGCTAAACGTATATGTGTCATGTTTTGGACGAGGCCTTTCAGTGTTTCACCATTTTCAAGTCCTAAATCACGACCTATTGTTACCTATTAGGACGTTAAAATGGTGGAAACACTGAAAGGCCTCATCCAGAACATGGCACTTAGCAGTTTAGCAAGTAGGCACGACGAAGTTGGAGAACTTTCTTTTAAATATATTCTGTGTCAGAAAAATAATTGAACTCTTATTAGATTACATAAGACCTAGCTTTTCATAGCTCCAATCATCCACATCTTTCAGTAAATGTTCACGCCTGAAAACGTTAATTTGTAACCTTAGGCCTGTTATTTCAGTTGCAGAATGCATGACGTGTGAATTATATTACGTTTCAATAAAACCTCAATAGAAAGAAAGGTACGATTCAAAAATGTGAATTAATCACGCCCGTCTAAGAGTAGTCCGGCCACTTTAAATACAAATTCATGAATTATAAATACTTGGGTCATAAGGAAAGGTTACTTTCGACAACACTGATTTTATCTTAAATCTTCTAGAGAAACGGACATCTTTTATGACTGCAAAATGAAATTATTTGGCTTCGCAACAATAATAATAATAGTCGTCATCATCATCTTCCAGGACTAAACCAAGAATGGTTTGTTCCAGTTTCAAATAGGCAAAGATTAGAGCTGGTCACTCCAGCGCTTCCTCGGACGTCCCACACCTCTCCGTCCCTTAGGATTATAGTTACATAATTGTTTGGGATGCGGCAGACATCCATTCGGCAAAATTATATTCCCACCAATTCAGTCGATACTGGGCAGTCCTGTCGAGTATGCTCATAATGTTCAGTTACTGCCGTATATCTCTGTTTCTTCGATGATCATGGAGAGTATAACCTGCCACTTTCCTGATAAATTTTATTTCAGCCGTTTGGATACGACTGGCCTGGCCTTTAGATAAAGTCCAATTCTCGAACCTATAGAGAAATGTGGGAAGAGGCATCACCTTGTAGAATTTTAGGCGTGTTTCTTTACTTGCTGGTTTAATGGTTCGCGTAATTGGTCGCGCATATAAGATTGAACTTATGCAACTTATTCACAACCTCGCTGCTGGCATTGTAAGACACACTGTAGCCTAGGTTTTCAAAATTGCTAACTTTTTCCAGAACAGTACCATTTATAACAATTTTGGCCCATACGGGATCGGTTCCACGAAAAGCCATCACCTTAGTTTTAAGTGTAGATATTTGCAATCCAGAGATTTTGCAGTTTCGATTTAACAAGTGTATACCCATCTGCAATCTGTTTTCAGAGTCCGACAGAATAGCCTGAGAGTCCGCAAACAACAAAGTGTCAATTGTAGAGTGACCAATTATAAAATGTTCTGGAAGACACATCTGCCAGTTTTGATAACATCGGCAATATATAAATTAAAAAGATAAGGTGATAAGGCAATGTCGTACTCCGCAATTGATCAGGCCAACCCTGTGAGCTGTTCTCGGTCTCCCTGCTTGTATTAAGATTTTATTCTCCATATTCAGACCCTGTATTGCTCTAATTAGATGTTGTGGGCTCATGTCATTGCCATTATTGCCTATACTTTGGTCCGATTTACTCTGTCAAACGCCTTCTAGATGTCGATGAAAGCTATGTATGTGGGCAGCTGATATTCTCTAAGCTTTTCAAAGAGCTGGGCTAGAATAAACTTTTTTGCGAGAATAAACGGTAGAAATTTGAAATGATAATCAATATCTTTATCTATAGGCAATGTAATAAAATTTACGTTTAACTTTACAATTATACTGCGTAGCTACTATATCCTCTCCAGCAGCACTGTCGGCATCCCTGTGTCCCGCTCCCCCTGCTTTATAAATTCACAGTTTCGTCTGGCCCACTCGTGCACTGTAAACGTTCGGTCGGAGTGTTTGACTTAGCAAATGGAAGAGCCGAGAGCACGCAACCCAGCCCCAGCGCTCTGAACACAATTCGCAACAACTGCTGCTGCTTATACAAACCACTTAGCCTTTAGAATGAAGCGAGAGCTCTCCGCCCGCCTCGGCGATAATCAAATAAATTCACCGCCGCTGTTCAATATTGAATTTCAGTTTCGAAATTTCAATATTGGACATACGTAGGGGAAGCGTCTTCTATTTATATAATATATTTAATATTTGTAAGTAAATTACCTCAAGATATTGTTTTCCTTATTAGGAACATGTTTCGAGAACCGTTGTGTTCTTATCTCGGCCTTTGTAATTTAAAAAAAAATTTTTGAAAAATTACGAAATCTGAGGATGAGAACACAATGGTTCTCTAAACATGTTCCTAATAAGGAAAAAAATGTCTTGAGGCAATTTCTTTATAAATATTAAATACATAGTATACATCAAGAAACGGACTGTAGCAAAAAGTGGTTGTATTTATATAATATATGCGATGTTCCTTTTTTCCATCTAGCAGTGGTACGTTAAATAACAATGAAACAGAACCAAAGTGACAAATGCAAAGCGATAAAATTAGATTGTTAGAGTGTCGTGCGTGATATACGAGTCAAATGGTTGCGCACTGTAATCGTCAGAAATTGTAAGGGTTTGGACATTAGCCATCGTGAGCTATAATTAAAAAACACGACTATTTCTTTTATGAAGTTGCTAAACTGCTACAATTTTTTTGTTCAGACAAAGCTTTTCGTCATCTCTGACATCATCAGGTCTCGAACAACATTGAACAACGGGGGAAAAAAAAAAAAAAAAAAAAAACGAAGTTTCGACCTCTATATAATCAGAGATCGTCTTCAGACAAACAAATAATCACTACGAAGATATATCTATCACTAACAAATGATAATAATTAACAGTGAAAAGAATGTAGAAACATGATCAGACCGAAGTTATGGGACATAATTGAAAATAAAGGTATACCATAACACCTAGTTCAAGCCATAAAGAGTTTATGTAGACACACCGCAGTAGTCATAGACGACAGAGAAGAATCTATCCCGAGTGAAACAAACCAAGGCGTAAGACAAGGTTTTGTTGTCTGTCACCACTACTTTTTAACCTTTATCTATATGATCTCCTCAAAAAACAGAATGAACAATACCCTGATAGTATTAAAATCCACTGAAATAAAAGCTTGGAAATCGTTCTCTTTGCGGATGACTATTTGACACTTCAGAACACGATCCCCAGCAAACAACATACATATTACATATAATAGGAAAAGAATATAACCGTAAAATATCTGAATCAAAGACAAAAGTAATGGCCTTTATAGGAGATGAACCGGTTCGGGCCAAAATATGCATAGACAACACATGCATAGAACAAGTAAGACATTTCAACTATCCTGGACGGGACATTACTTATGATCAAGATAGAGATATAGAAAATAAAGTGACGATTTTTACAAGAATGTGTGGAACGGTTTTGGAGAACGTTGAAAAATAAATGTAGAAAAGAAACCGAAATAAAGTTTTATAAAACAATGGCAATACCTACACTAGTGTATGGCCCTAAACCTTGGGTCATAAAGAAAAATATGATGGAAAAAAGATACAAACAGGAGAAATGAAATTTCTGAGATCAGTTAATATGTGTAATACAGGAGATAATATAAGAAATGAAGAGATATGAAGTGATTTTTGTAGTTAATGAAAGGATTAAAGAATACAAAAGAAAATGGATTCAACGCATAGCTAGAATGGAAGAAAGTAAAATATCGAAGATGGCAAAAGATTACAACCCTAGAGGAGAAAAAAAGTTGGTAGACCTAAGAAAAGGTAGACTGTGAAATTAGAACAGACCGCTGAAGCCTAAAACCGTTAAGATGTTGATGATGAAGATGAAAAATTATAGAAATATTTCTAGGTTACATGTAAAGACAGTACCATACAACAGGGTTCACAAATAAGTGCTGTCTTACAATCTCGTAACAAAAAACGTTTGAGATTAGTTTGGTGAGAGTAGAATGAGTTCGAGAGTCAAAATGGGTGGAATGGCTAACTAAGCGGAGATGAAGCTAGAAACGAAGACACGATAGTCTGACTATTTGATGAAGGCATACTCCACCCTTAACGTAATGAAGTGACTTTCTTAGGTTTTAAGATAGATTTGCGATTTCGACAGTAGATTCATGTTTGACGCATGTAGCTGGCAGTTAACAGCGGCACGTTATCCAAATCTGTGACATGTTTAAATGTGTGAAACTATATGAGACGACACGCTTCAAGAAAAGTAATAATTTTTATTTTTTTACAAAGTTAATACCTAAGATGGCGTAACTTTAGAGGCAGAAGAAAACTTGGTAGACCTAAGAAAAGGTGGACTGTGGAGGACTCTAAAAATAGGAACAGTCCTCTAAAGCCTAAAACCGTTAAGGCCGCTAAAGACCACACAACTCGGTATGATAATAGAATTTTCCTGTTAACGGACACAGTACAAGTAGTGTAGCGGTTTCGTTACTATTAATACATAAAGATATAAACAGACTGGTCGTAGACATTATCAAATACACAAAAGCAGTCAGAAGAATTTGTAATCTTTATTAGTTGGAGTAAAATAAGAACTTAACGAAACAAGTTCGAAAGACGTTGGCAAGGAACCCAGCGAGCTACTGCACTCACTTTCCCCCTTACTGCTGAAAACTGGCAATTTTATGTAGAACAAACTCTTCTGTGAACAAACCCTTGCACGGAACGGAGGGGGGGGTCGCCGCCGATAAATGTACTGGGGCAGATTTATGGTACTTCATTACCATAATTATCTCCCCTGAATTGTTCGTTTGCAGCGGGTGTATCTCCGACCTTTATTATACGCATAACCAACCTTCCCGCCTGCCCATAAAACCAGCTTTCGGCAGGGTTATGTGTTATATTTTAGAATATGCTGGGAAAGATAGATAAATGAGCTTTAACCTACTTTAAGTCGTTGAATTATAAATGCGACGAATATTTAAATATATCGTATTTAGTAAAATACTTCGTAGACTTACACGGCCGCAGTCAATGTTATTAAAATCCATTCCCGGGCTGTTTGGCCGTGGTCTAGTGGGATTTTTTTTTCTAAAACAGACGTTTCGGTAGTAATATCGACTTACATCATCAGTGTAAAAATCGAGCTGCACTGACGTAGGGTAGTACACGTTAGAGACCACAGTACCCTACGTTGGTGCAGCTCGATTTTTACACCGATGATGTAAGTCGATATTACTACCGAAACGTCTGTATTATAGCAAAACATGGGACCACGGCAAAACAGCCCGGCAATGGATTTTAATAACATATCGTATTTAGATTAAACAGAGTAAAGAACTTTTAATATAAATACATATTTTACACAACAGAATGCTTTTTAACTTTTGCGAAATAGCGTTTTGTATACATATCCTAATTAGAGTATATACGAATTTTTCAGATAATAAACCAACAAATTTTGAAACACGCACACACCAAATGCTTCCGCGTTTTATTATTACTGATTGCGGAAGTAACCAGCAGCTACAGTTCAGCCACACAAGGGATTTCAAATACAGATTGCATTTTTCCTTCATATGTCCACCAACACATATCATGTAAGTTATTTTCCTCGAAATAAGGCAGTTCCATTCCCGTTTTCTTGTCCGTTTCAGTCAATTACTTTACGGCATATCAAACGCCAAGAAGGAAATCGTGATTTTTGTGACAAGTACAAACTGGTAGAGCACTACATCATATGTTGTGTCACAATCTCTTTCCTGTGGAGTTTACTCAATGCGAACGTGTTGATTTAAAATTGTTATTTCTGACTAATTAAGGTTGATAATTAGTGTCTTCATTGGTGTCTGTATTTTGTTTCCACTGTACAATACGGCGATCCGTGAGACCGTCGTAACAATATACTATTCGCAATACGGTATTGTATTCTTGTGTACTATATAGAAGAGGAGGGAAAGTGACTGTCATCATCACGATCATCATCCTCTTCAAGGATTAAACCAAGGATAGTTTGTTCCGGTCTCAAATAGGCAAAGATTACAGCTGGTCACTCCAGCGCTTCCTCGGACGTCCCACACCTCTCCGTCCCTTCGACTTATACTTCCATAGGTGTTTGGGGATGCGACAGTCATCCATTCGGCAAAGATGTTACCACCAATTCAGCCGATACTGGGCGATCCTGTCGAGTATACTCATAATGTTTAGTTCCTGCCGTATATCTATGTTTCTTCTATGATCATGGAGAATATACCCTGCCACGTGCCTGAGAAATCTCATTTCAGCCGCTTGGGTGCGACTGGCCTGGCCTTTCGTTAAAGTCCAATTCTCAGACCCATAAAGAAGTGTGGGAAGAGCCATCACCTTGTACAATTTTAGGTGTGTTCCTTTACTTGTGACTCAAAAGTTTGCCTAGTGGTCCTGCACATAAGGTTGAACTTATGTAACTTATTCATAACTTAGTTGCCCCATAGTACATACGAAATGAGGACATCCACAGGGATCTGAAGATTGCTTCAGTCAAAGATGAAGTTCAGCGATTCGTCTTGAAGCATGAGAAACGTCTGCATACACACCAGAACATCGAGATGCTGCAACTTCTAGACAATACTGACCTTATGCGAAGGCTAAATAGAATGAAGCCATTTGATTTAGTGTAGTGTGTTCAAGTGACAGGCATCACAAGAACAAAGTGATTAGTTTTTAAAGGAGTGCGTCACAGGACGCACATCCTACACCTTGTAAATTGTTATGAGATGTAAACTGATAGATGGGTTTAGGTCAGCCTCAAAAAAAAAAAAAAAAGATTGGAGGAAGATATGAAGAGACTACACAGGCTGGCGCCCAATTGGGAGCCTTGTTGGTCTGTCATGTGAAGACCTGCGAAACACAGTTGCTTTGTTTTCTCTGAATCAATAACAGATCAATATCTGTTTGTATCACAGAAATGGCTTAGAAGAAACAAGCAGGTTTTAATATCACCTCCTATCATGGAGAGTATATCCTGCCACGTGCCTGAAACTTTCTGACTAATTAAAGTTGACAAATAGCGACTCCATTGGTGTCTGTATTTTGTTTCCACTGTACGATACAACGATCCGTGACACAGTCGTAACAATATGCAGTACTATTCGCAATACAGTATTTTATTCTTGTTTACAATATAGAAAATGAGGCAAAGTGACTGTACTAACAAAAATTAAATGAATACAACTGTCGTTTCTAACTTACGTTGCTTTCAATAAGAAAAGCTATTATCATCTAAACAAAGTATAATAAACTGTGAGATGATGAAGGGAACTTGGATAAAAAGGTGTTTCATAGAAAAACTAAATAGCTTTCTGTCAACCGCTATTAACATGGTTTGTTTTAAGATGAAACACTTCCGAGAAATTCTTTATTGTTTTGTGCAGCGTTATTATCTCAGAAACTAGGATAGACGTTGTGAATTCATTAAAAATATCATTTTCTCTTACTTTTGTGTCCTTAATATTTTACAATAATACGAAATGTTTTTCTTGTTTTCTTTTTTTTACATGAACAGGCCAGCCATGGACCACGCGAATAACATTTCATTTTCTTCTCCTGCCAGAAGATCCTCATTAGCACAATATGCGCCGCCTTCCATTCCACTGTCCACCCCTTTCTCGTCTTCTTTTCACCGCAGAGAACGTCAAGATTTTAATCTTGTTCCAGTATGTATTTCTATCTACACAGTCGTTCAAAAAAGATAACCAGTTTCTTCATTTTCTCCTGTGATTCGTTCAGACTGGAAAGTTGCCAAATATAGTTGAAAATGTGTTTATTTAATCTAGACCGATCCATATGAGCCATATGTCCATGGAATATCAGTCTTTTTCTTCGGAAAGCCGTTTTCAGATCTTTCAGATCCCTGTATAGCTCTTCTTAACTATTGGTTTAGCTCAATAAACTACTGGTTACCTGACATCTATTTTCTTACCCGCGCTATATCTTATCTGTATAACCATATGCTTAAAATTATTTGAAGATATGAAAAACACTAGCTATTGAGCAATTTACGATCAATAGCATCATACAAGACTATGGGCTACAGATCTCTGCTACAAAATCTTAAACGATGGTATTTCAAGACAAGTATACTATAACAACTAAGATAGTCGTGAATAATCAGATTTTGGATCAGGTTAGTCATTCTAAGTACCTAAGTTGTAATTTTTCATGTGGAACTGATATTGATTAGGATAGTAAGCTAACAACATTTAGACGCATCTGTGGATTTGATTCATAGGTACCCGAAAAATGAAACAGAGAAGGATACCCGAATTAATTTTTATAAAACTGTGGCTGTATCCACATTCCTGTATGCTAGTGAGACATGGACGCTTGATAAAAGGGACGTGCAGAGGATTCAGGCAGCCGAAATTAAATTTTTACTTGGGACGCAAGGTTGTTCTCTCTTGGATCGGAGATGGAACGATGATATTTGACGCGATTTAAACACTGTATCATTGCACCAGAAGATTGAAGACCACAGAAGGATATGGTGTGAACACTTGAATCGCATGCCTGATATCCGTCTATCTGTGGCAGCCGCCTTGGGTTATCACCCTACTGGGAAGAGAGATGTCGGTAGACCGAGGAGGAGATGGGTTCCGGAACAGGTCTAAGGCGTAGTCCTTGGAGTGGTGATGATGATGATGATGATGATGACGATAATGATAAAAGTATCTAAACGATTTAGAACCAATCCATCGTCAGTAAATATATGCACAGAGTATACACCATCGGCACAGTGCATATGTCCTGACGATGATCTATGATCGAAATCGATCAAAATTAAGAATGTGAGTAACTAAAATTTTATTATAAATCATATGTATGCTATCTTTATCTTATGAACAATGACTACACTACAATAGAAGATTAACTTTATAGGTACCATTAGTAAGTAATAAGTGTCTGTATATTATAAATACATCACATTATCATTAGTTAAAACTATGAAAAATCCGTCATTCGTATTTACAAATACGATTAGTAGAAAGGTTTTTTATAGGTTCTGCAAAATAAAAATAAAATTGTTTATAATTTGCTTTCGACTGGATGTGGGCAGAGAAAAGAAATCCAGTATTTTGTAGACTAATATTACACGTTAAAGGAACAGTGAAGTCTATGAAGCGAAGCGACATTTTGAATTTTTTATACACGGACAACGTTTGACGTCGTCGCATTGACTAACGTGACCTGAAGACTAAACAACTTTACCGCTACCTTTGCTACGGTGTCGTTTGGGCGGTGCGTGGGATGCTACTGTACGCTACGCTGGCGTTTGTAAAAACTGTCGTGAATTTGAATCAGCCCTAATGGACTGTCTGTGCTACTGCGAGGTTGTGGCGAAAGATGAAGCACTATAGCGTGTTTTAGAAGTGACCTCGCGTCTTCTGCAATCACTTAAAACTGTACAAACGTAAAGATATTTTAAAATCTTTCACTCAGAAGTGACCGTTGATCAATACATTTTAATGATGGAAAGTTTAGGAAGGATCGGTAAATAAGTCTTCTTCTTCTTCTTCTTCTTCTTCTTCTTCTTCTTCTTCTTCTTCTTCTTCTTCTTCTTCTTCTTCTTCTTCTTCTTCTCCTTCTTCTCCTTCTCCTTCTCCTTCTCCTTCTTCTTCTTCTTCTTCTTCTTCTTCTTCTTCTTCTTCTTCTTCTTCTTCTTCTTCTCCTTTTAAAGGATTAGGTCATATAAACCTGTTCCGGCATCCATCCCATCCTCGAACGACCGACGTCTCTTCTACCAATGGCTTTATAGTTCAGTGCCGCTTTTGGCAATCGATCCTCTGGCATCCTTTGCAGATGATCCCACCATTGTCTTCTGTAAATTGCAATAATTTCATTTATGTCCTTTACTGCGATTTCTGTTCTGATACCTTCATTCCTTATTCTATCTTGCAATGTATTATTTTAAAGTATTCCGAAGAAATTGCATTTCAGCACTCTGAATCTTGCCGCTTTCCTTTTTTGTCATGACGGACGCCTCACTCGCATAAATCAGTGTGGGTATTTCAATTGTCTTATAAGATTTAATCCTTGTGCTGTGTCTTGTTTTATTTCGAAGATTTCTATAAATCGTACTACAAATATTAATAACTTTATTTATCTTCTCTCTTATATCATATTAGGATTCATAGCTTATTACACACCCAAGATATTTGAAACGGCTCACTTGTTCTAAAGTGCTGTTGTTTATCTTAGACCTCACTGGATATTTACCTTTAAGGGCCATGGTTTTGATTTTTCTTACTGAAATTGTCAGTGAGTGCTTCTTGTAATTAAAACATAGCAATTTGTAAAGCATCCTCATTTTCTTGAATAAGAAATATACGTCAGCCGCATATAGCAGGAATCCATAAAAATTGATTTGTTAACCTGTATTCCTGAAGTCACTCTGGATTTCCATGCTCTCAACATGTCGTCAATGTACAATACAACAAGGATCGATCAATAAGTAGAACACAAATTTTTAAAATTTTTTTGTCTACGTTCCGTGAACGCGCGCACACACACACACACACTCAGTTAATTAATCTGTTGTGTTTGATATTTCCTCTTGTATCCCTAGACAGGTCCTGATGGCGATGACAATAAATATTGTCGAAACGTCGGCATAAATAATATAAAACTTTGCGTTATATTTATTGACCGATCGTTGCTAAACTTTTAGTTATTATAATCTATTTTATAGTGTTTTACTTTTCTAAAAATAAAACCTCTTTAACTAGATTGTTTAACACACAAACGCTGAAAATAGCTTATTGCTTATAACGTATACAACATAAACTTATTATACTATATTTATTTAGTATAATGAAAGTTTATGGAAGTATACAAAGTCGAAGTTGTAGTTTCTACGCAAAGAAAATACTATTCACGCAGTCCGTGTAAATTAACATTCAATGAAATTGTCTACACTATTTTTAGTTGTTACAAATGTTAGCGACTTAATCGTAACTTACTTAAAATTCGATTTACATTAATTACACATTAAAAAAACGACATTCCTTAAATTTATACATTATGAAGCTTTAAAATTTATTTTGTAAATAATATGACTTACAATTTTTTTTTTCACAAATATAATTAACATTGTTGCAAACCACTATAGAAAAAATGATTCCAATTAGCGCGTTCAAGCTTCACAGCCCGTCAATCAGATCGAAAAAGTGAATATGATGAGCTGTGAAGCTTGAAAGCGCTAATCGGAATAATTTATCTATTGTTGTGTGCAACAGTGTTAATTGTGTTTGTGATTATAACCACTAACACAATTTTCTTAATTAAGTTTCTTCTTTAATAATTATAGACACTTTTACTGTAATATTTATTAAATTATATGTTACAGTGTACGCTAATAATCTTAGTTAAAAATTATCCGTCGTTATTATGATGTACTACGTGTTCATTTAATGGAAATGAGAATTTGAAAAGCATCCTCAAACTTCATGGAACCCGGTGGTGAAGAATGTTATTTTATCGGATCATCAGTTTTGAGGTTGCGCTGACAACGAATCGAACAAATTTTACCTCTTTATAATAATACTGTTACGCTATTACACAATATTCTTCGTGTGTCTCGGCTATTCCAGCTGTAATGTGTGTGTGCGTACATATTGCTGCTACTTTGAGATGAAGGACAATTACGTGACACTTGTCACGCGTCCTTAGCCGAGACTGATCCAGGTTTCACCGGTCCGCGCACACCGTGTTCAAGGCGCCAAACAATTACGCTGCAGTGTTTTCTAGTAGCGTTCTTGACGCGTAGTATGGACTATTCTGGAATTTCAACGGGGTATAAATACCTTCCCACTAAGCCAAGAAGACCTGAAGGAAGAGATAAACACTGTCAAATTCATTGCCGTAAGAAATGGATATAAAGACACAATTATAGACAAACTAATTCGTAAACACAAATCCAAAGCAAATAAAGTGATTAAATCTAATAATACAGAGAACGCTTTCATCGCGACTGAATATACTAATCTTCTTCCACACATTATAAAAAACGTATTTAAAAAACTAAACATTAATGTATTTTTTAAAACCACGAATAACTTGCGGAATTTCTTCAGACATAATAAACATTCAGAACTTGAAAATAACTCGGGTGTGTATAAAATTGTGTGCGATGATTGTGACATGTTTTACATTGGCCAGACAGGGAGAAAATTTAAAGATAGATTTCGTGAACACATACCGAAGGGCAGCATTAGATATACTACCTCCAACTTCGCGTTACATTTGATTAATAATAACCACAGATACACTAGTTGCGCCAAAAATTTGAAACCGTTACATATTTGCAACAAAGGGCGAATTATGAGCGCTTTAGAAGAATTTGAAATCTACAAAGCATCGAGAACACAAAAAAACCTAGTACTCAACGATCAATTGTCGTTTAACTCGAACAGCTTGTACGATACTGCGTTACAACATGTTTATCAGATTATAGACGAATGAGAAATCAACAGTTGCGATTATGAACCCGAACAGTGCGCACTCATTCTTCGCGCGGTACGTAATTAATGTAGTGTGTTTTTAATTATGTTAGTATAAGTTTTTATTTACGTTGACAAGTTCTTCATGTGAGAACGAAAAGTTTTTAAACCTGAAGATGGGAACATGTTTCCCGAAACATGTCGTGTATGACATATAACGAAGTCGCAAGATGGAAAGGAAATAAGGTAAAACTATAAGTTTTATTTCAATAACACGACTTGGAGACCATAATCACAAATTATGAATATAAATACAAGTACTCAGCGACGCTTAGTTCAGTTTTAGTGGCGATTTATTCCAGTGCGGTTCGAGGTATTGTGGTGAATTGTTATGGGTTTTATAATTGCGCGAGACTCTGCTAGTTGACATTATTATTGTGTGTGAACAATTTTTATTTGATTTGTTTTAAGAGACTCTCTTGTTGATTACGAACTGCTTAATTGTGATAATTAAAACCGGTTATTATTGATTTAATTGGTGACTTGTATTTTGTTTTCCACTGTACCATACGACGTTCAGTAGTCCGTCGTAACAATAGTTTAGACGACACGGTTACTCTGCAACTGATTTGCTGAGCAGTTGCGGCCTGTTTTTACTACCCTGCAACTAGTTCCACGTAGCCTTGAAAAAAGTTGCATGCATTCAGTTGTGTAGTGTAATAAAGGTCTTAGAAATTCGTATAAACACGCAGCTTGAGACATACTTGAGAGCTCCAAAGGAGTTGAATCAATTAGGAGTAAGGCAAGCATCAGCCGCAGACACAGCACGTCTGGTTGTTGCTAATGAAATGCGGTCAACTGGCTGCGAAAGACGAGCGACTGGTAATAGGATATCGTTTTCTGATATTACCGCCTGTCTGATCAAATATAACGTTAACAGGAAACCGCTAACGGCTAATGTTACAAAGTAAATGCAACGGTCTTATGAAACAAGCAAAGCATTCTTTGTGTACTTTGTGTGCAAGTGTTCTTTTAAGGTATTCATCACTCTGTTCAGTGAACAGTTTTATTAAATTCTGTGCAGTTCGTTCATCCGTATGCAAGCAAATGTAGCTCACAAATTATTCGTTTCATTTTCTCAAATACTGTAGGCGAAAGACAATAGCAGTAAAAATAATAATAGTTATTAAAATTATTTTATTATTAGCTTGCTGGGAAATATATTAAATGTTAAACATATACGTATGCTTTATATATATATATATATATATATATATATATATATATATATATATATATTTTAATTTTTACAACGAAGGAGGCTGTGGAAAACTAATTTTTGCCTCAGGAGGGTCCGCACAGCTACGGTGTGTGGGGCTCGCAGCTACCAAAACCTCAAACCCTATTATCCGCGGCATGCATCCACCTCGGGACTCAGCTGTCGCAATACTTTAAGGTGACCATTTGTTCTTCGTCCTGTGCACGTTCACCTGTTTTAAACCTTCAGCTGGTCCACGTTAGCGGTTTTCTGCTATTCTGTCAACGGCCGTATCCAGATAATTTTCTACTTCCTCCTTTTGCCTTAGTACCTTCTCTATGTAGGCTGTTGCCTGATCCCAATGGTGTTCGCTTTGCAGCAACGTATAATTTCTATTAGAGTATGCATGTATTACAATAATAGGCTATTTCCTTGTCTTAAGTATGTGCAACGTTAATTATTATATTGACATAGTGTAAAAATATCGCCAGATTTATCGTTCCTATATTGAATATTGAATAGAATAATAATTATATACCGATATATAATAAATAGCTGTCTACATAAACATTGCAACAATCGAAAATAGAATTGAAGTAAAATCGATTATCCGTTAACTATATTGTAAGCGAAACATTGAATTACAATTCAAACAAACCTCTGAAGATACAGAATAATTTCTGTGAAACGTGCGTCAGGTGAAAATAAACCTACTTTCAGTAGTGTATATTTAATTAAAGATATTAATTTTAAAAAAATTTAGTTTTATTACAAGAATATATCATTGCAATCTTCTAACAGTTTTGAATATTATGTAACTTTTCGAAGAAAAAAGAAATAAATTTATTGTAATTCATTACCTAAAGGTAACAGTAAAAATAGCAGCCGATAAAACGTGGTAGTGATATAAATAATAATGACAAACAAATTCATAGGAAAAGGTTTGAATTATTATTCAGTATTAAAATAATTGTAACAACACGATTTATTATGGGTATAATTACTTTATTAGTCAGTTATTATAGCCGTTTATAAATGGATGGATGTCTTTATATGACAGTATCGCATAGTGCTTGTGCAGAGTATTTATAAGTATGCGAATAATAGGATGAATGACTTTTAAACTGCAGCTGTTATGTTGTTAGGATTTAACTGAAGCTTACACAGATGAAACAACAGGATTTTGTGTACAAGACCGATATTGTAATTAACAGTATATTATAGCGCTAACAACCATCAATGAGAGATTTCCGGAGGAAAACTGGCTACGTGTATACACTGATGGATCCTTACTGGACAAAGTGGGTTGTGCTGGAACAGGAGTGATTTCCTCATTGTTTTCTCACTACATTGCAGTGGGACAAAATAAATCAAGTTATGACGCTGAAGTAGAGGCTACCAAAGTGGCATTGCAAAACCTCATTTGGAGGCCAAATTCCTTTTCAGAAGCTGTCCTTTTAGTGGACTCTAAGTCTGCCATCCAGGCAACATTCTCTAATACAGGAGCAGCATCCAGGAGCACACTGGAAGCAAAGACGACTCACCAGGCAGCTTACAGCACTTAACAAGGAGATAGTTATTCAGTGGATCCCATCTCACATAGGCATATCTCGGGAAATGAGACAGCGGACACCCTGGCAAAGCGAAGGACAAAGTTCTACCACCGGGAAAGTACCCATGACTTCAGCACCCTAAGAAGACTGATGACAAGGAAAACAAACTCTCGCTTCCTGGAAGAAGGAAGAAACATATCAGAAAGAAAAACATGGTCAGGGATTGAACAGTTATGGAATAACAACTGTAGAAAACCCAGGAAGGAAGCAGTCGCCAACTTTAGACTGGAAACTGGCCATGAATGTCTCTCAGCGCATCTCTACAAATTAAAAATTTCCACCGCAGAAGAATGTGTATTGTGCAGGAGAGAATACTAAAAAATGTACAAAAATCATCTATTGGAGTGTGTGAAGCTGAACCGGGAAATGCAAGAACTCAGAAATTACAGTGGTCTTTATTGGGAAGCTCGGTACCAAATGGGTTAAATGTATCAAGGGGGAGCCATTGGTAAACAACAACACAACACGTATATTATTTCAACGAACTGTAATTTCTAATTCTTGTTAACTTCCTTCCCTCTTTAAATTTACTGTTATTAAGATTTGGTAGACCTATAATATCAAGGGGTACGCCTTCTTACTTCTCAGATCATGCATTTCTCACTTTGTATTTATTATTCGTTATCACCGTGTTCACAACGCGGCAGAGGCAAGATGGTGCCTGTTCTGCCTTCAAAGATTCTCCACGCATCTCTTCCTATGTCTACCCACACACCTGCGTCCTATAGGTTTGTATTTCCAGACTTGTTTAGCCAGTCTGGAATCTGAAATTTTGTTTAAATTTTTAAATCAGACACAGTTGAATAAAGTGCTTCCGGGCAAATTACTGTTAAATAATGCCTAAGTTTGACACTAATGGATAGTGATGTTTTGTTATATGTGTCCTCGGTTAAATGGTAAGCAATTGCATCTTATTAACTCGTGCTTTAATTACTTCTTTTCTGAAACATTCTGTTCATTAACTTCTCCAAGATACTTGAATTTGTCAGCTCCATTGATTTACCCATATCGAGTTTTAATTTTCTTGAATACTGTCTTGATGTTTGTCATGATCTTTGTTGTTTCGAAAGAAATGCAATAATGGTATTATTGTATGGTATTTCATCTTTAAACAAAGCGTACATACATACATACATACATCTTCGGCGCTACAGCCCAGTCCGGGCCCTGGCCTCCAAAAGGAATCTTCTTCCCCACTGGTCTCTACTCCCGGCCAATGTCCACCAGTTTGCTGCACCCAGCCTCACTGCCTCCTTACCAACCTGATCCAGCCATCTTGTACGCGGTCTTCCTTTCCTTCTCCTTCCATCGGCTCATAATTCATAATTTTTTTGGGGATTCTATCCTCCGCCATTCTCTGTACATGTCCAGCCCAACGCAATCTGTTAATTTGTATGAGTTGCACGATCGGAAGGTCTTTAAACATTTCGTACAACTCTCGATTATGCACTCGCCTCCAAATATCGCTTTCCTTCACAGGGCCATAGATTCTCGTCAGTACCTTCCTCTCAAACACGGATAGTTTCTGCTCATCTAGTTTTTTTAGCACCCAGCATTCCGAGCCATACATCAGGACTGGTCTGATCAAGGTCTTGTATAGGGTGGCTTTTGTCTCTTTACTTATTAATTTTGACTTAAAATGTTTCACCAGTCCGTAGTAACACCTATTAGCAGATAATATCCGTTTTTCAGTGACTCTAGAGGAGTCACTTCCAGAGTCCACATATGACCCGAGATATGGAAAACCTTGATTTAAACAAAGCGTAGTGAAAAAAAAGATTATGTCTAGGACAAAACTATCGTAACATTTAAAAACGGGCAAGACCTGAAATTTCTCAAAAACAATAGTGAATATAATAAATATATGAAATGAAAAAGCACAGGGGAAACAAATTGTTTTAGAGATTTGGTAGTAACAATTGTTTGCTGGAAAAATATGAGGACGCTTCTCTCGTTCAAAAGCCTGCTTCACGTATCGTGTATACAATACTCCACTTGCTTCATCCCCCATCTATTCAGCTTAGCTCTTCTTTTGTGTGCTGCTTCACTTATGTGGAGTGCAGCGCCGTGATATAAAAAAAACAGCAAACATCTGTTTTACGTACGTCAGTCGACACATTGTAAATGCCCAGTAACGTTTCTACAAACACCTTTATAATTTATTTCGTTTTGAAATGTGAATTAAAAATATTAAATAAAACACTCACACTGCTAGTTTACAGACGAAAATGCTTGTATTGAGACAATAGACTGCTAAGCAGAATTCCCAACATCGAAACAATCAGCTTTTCTCTCTGCTGACGGAAAACCAAACGTGTTTGTCACGTGCATGTCTCAATCATGCACCAGACAAGGCCTTTCACTTTCACCACTATTATCAAATCCGTTGATCAAGATACTTTCGGTAGTGGTTTAGTACGTGACAATGGTGGAGAACACACTGAATGGTCTCGCTCGGAACATGACAGGTAGCAGATCAGAAAGTAAGAACGACAAACGAATTTACAGAGACTGCTAATACAAATAACAAGATAAACATTGATAGTGTATTGTGTGCAGAAAGTAAAGATAAGTTAAATAAAGCAAAGGTAATATTTAAATATAATTAAATTTTAATATTTGAAAAGTGTTATTTCATAAGATGGGACAACAAAAAATGACATAAATAATAGGATACGACAGGGAAAAAAGGCTATTCCTTCGCTAAACTAGATACTTTGGTCGAACAAAATGAAACTTAAAACTAAACTGACAATCTACACAACTATTGTGGAGCCCATTTTTAACTTATGACTGCGAATGCTGGCAACTTTCAGAAAAAGAGAAGAAGGTGATAGAAATTGTAAAAATTGACTTCTTAAGAAGAGCGTGTAATACGTCTAGAATGCAACTTGTTTAGAAACGAAAATATAAGACGGAAAACAGGGCGGGCGTATTTACAACAGCAGAAAGAATATAATCCAGACAGTTGCTATGGTATGGTCACGTAATGAGGATGGAGGAGAAGCGATGGCCAAAGAAAGCATTGACTTACACACCACAAAACAGGAGAAGAAAAGGAAAACTGACAACACAATGGAGAACAGGAGTTAGGAAAAGCATGCGGGATCGAGCTATTGAAAATGATGACCGGAAGGATAGGGAGAAATGGCGATCGAAATGGGGCATGTGGCATAGACTCGCGCTAATAATAAGAAATAAGAAATAAATTTGAAGAACTTTCTTAGTAAAACACTGGTTTAACAAACAATGCAATTTAGAGATATAATACAAAATTATGCAAAAATTAAGATAAATAAAAGGGAACGCTAATTTATTTGAGCGCTATGAATACAGATGAAAGGGTAAAAAACTCTCTCTCTCTCTCTCTCTCTCTCTCTCTCTCTCTCTCTCTCTCTCTCTCTCTCTCTCTCTCTCTCTCTCTCTCTCCCTCTCGTCCTCTCGCCCTCTCTCCCTCTCTCTATTTATGCACCTAAGCATTCAAAGAATTTCGACGAAACCGAAACATCGAAGCATGATAATGTTTTTAGGCTTTTGAAACGTATAATGTGGATTACGTAAATAATTCCCAAACCACAGACGATCACAAACAGAGCATGTAAGACCAAATTTATTCTCACTAAAACGTTTGCTAAACTCAATGTCAGCAGCGATTATTTCTGTCTTGATGCGTTTACATATCAAATTTCTAGACTGTGGGGAATCGAAAGTGTGGTAGCGTCACGTTTACCGATGACGTTACATTTTTGTGGAATGACCCCCAGCCTAAAAACATTATCATGTTAATAATGGTGAGGTAACAATTACAGTGAAAAAATGTAGTGAGAAATTGTGGATAACATTATAAATTAGGAACGTTTATAGGCTAAATGAAAAGATGTCGTGTTGTACGACTTGATAATGGTGGAGACGCTGAGAAACCTTGTCCGGAACGTAACAGGTAACAGTTCAGCAAATAAGCAAAACAACGTTCAAACTGCAGACACTGCTAATGCAAATGACAAGACATAAAACGTCATAAAACAGTTTTCATAAAACTAATTTATCATGACTTCACCACACTTCTAACATACGACAGCCGCGTAGAGTGTGACTCGTTTCACCCACTGAAGATGGCAGCCAGTGCTGCTGAAATGTTTGGTTTAATTTGTAAATCTTGGACCACGGCCAAGCAGCCCGACAGTTAGTTTAAATTCAAGTTTTCATAAAACTATAGAACATAATTTAGGGCTTTTCAAGAAAGCGTCTACAAACAACTCTCGCAGCGTCACGAGCCCGCCAAGCTCCCCCACCAACGCGCCCGCCAGTCACTACTACTACAGTAGCCGTGTGAAGAAGGGGTGATTACACACCACCACCACTACTATAACACATTTATCGTTTCTGTTTGGAGCTACGATTCTACCTTTACGCTGTGCAGTTATTGTTTTATTTTTCAAAGTTACTCTTTTGTTAGTTATTTACATTCATTTATTCTTACAATACGCTCATTCTTTTATACGTTTATTTTGTTTTTTTTTAAATTCTTTACATTCCTTTCGTGTTTATTATTTACGTTATTACTATATACTTTTATTCTTTATATTGCTTTATTCAAAATGAATCTGATAGAGTTGCTAACTGTCGCCTGAAATGAGGAAAATGCCGTTCGTTTTTGTTCAAAACAAAGGATTAATTCAAAATCCTAGATTATGTAATTAATGTAATATAAATAATCGTGAAAATAAACTAAAAAACCCTCCTAATAAAAATTAAAAAAAAGAAACAAAATAAAAAGAATTGAAGGCGTGTCCGCGTTTAATAAAAAAAAAAAGCTGAAACAAAATAAAAAGAATAGAATTGAAGCGTGTGTGCGTGCGGAATTAAAGGCACGCGGGCGTGCGGGCGTCATATGAATGTGTGTAATGTATGCTAATCACTTCTCCTTCACACCGCTTTCGTAGGAGAAGGGACAGGTGGGAACGTTGGAGGGAGAGCTTGGCGGGCCCGTGACGCTGCGAGAGTTGTTTGTAGACGCTTTCTTGAAAAGACCCCATAATTTCAGCGGGGTAGTCTGCTATTGTAACATTACTTGTGACCAGTGGCGAAGCTAGTAGTTAATGAATGGGTAGGCAAAAATCTTACCTTAAATTTTTTTTAAGGAATCACTAAAAGGACGGTAGTCCAAATCGGACGCTGAGGTAGAGTTTGCTGTTAGCGAATGGTTCCGCAAACAGCCGTAAGAATTTTACTAGGAGGGAATCTACAGATTAGTGCAACAGTGGGACTCATGTCTTAATGTTAATGGAGACTTCTTTTAAAATCGTTGAATTAAAAATGATTTACACCCCTACGTGTTTTTATTGAACAATACTTGTATAAGTCATACACAATAATACAACTGATTGAACTTCAATTTTTTAAACTGATTAGTTTATATATATATATATATATGTTTAATGTTACAAATAATTCAAATAACTATCTTGATCATCTGTTAGTTCAGCGGTATAACAGGAACACTTTTAATAACCGCATAAAATAAACACACTTATAAACAACACAGCGCGCTTTAACTTAACTTTTTGCATCACAGAAGTGAGACATGCCTCAACGCTCCATGTGTACAGCGCGGGACAATCTCCCTCCGCCGCACATTGCTTACATACGATGTACACAAAAAACGCTGAGGCAGGTTCACGTTGCCTTATTCGCTTTAAATGAACTATGCCCAAGACCTTGGCTATGCAGAATCTCACCTGTCACCATCTAGCGGTCGCTCAGTAAAGCACCTTTCGGCTAAAAAATTCGATAGTCACAGTAACAATGTATAACTTTTTCCGTTACGTAGTTCATACGTATTTATAATTTCTATTCTATAGAATTTTTTAGGGTAGGCATTGCCTCCATGTAACTTCGCCACTGCTTGTGACTCGTTTTAAATCTTGCGTACCCAATACGCTGTATTCGCTAACGTTTGGCGTTGAGTGGCGGCAGTCGGTAACGTGCCCGGACTGACAATGATACGCTTACCTTTACTACGGTGTCATTTGCGCGGTGCGTGGGATGCTACTGTACGCTACGGTGGGGTTTGTGAAAACTCTGTCGTGAATTTGAATCAGTCCTAATGGACTGTCTGCGTCGCTTCGTTTGAGATAGGCAAAAGGCTGGCGCTGTACGTTTTGGAACCGGCTCGTCTTCTACATTCAGCAGCAATAGAAACATCATAAATTTAAACTAATGTTTTTCCTCATACAAGTAAAAATCATTTACGCAGATTGTTGAAGTAAATTTCATATCATGTCATCATATATCTCATGCTACGTAGAAGAAGATGTAAATGGGGCCTCAAAAATAAACACATAGGCCTACATGTACAGAAGACGGAAAAGGTACATGAGTATGACTAGGTACACAAATATTTAGCTCCATTCACTGAAATATAACATTTTAGAAACACTGTGTAACAATTGAGAAAGTTGGTGTGGCCAGCTGCTCAGAGTGTCATGGCCATATAACACCAAGAATGTTTGTGAAAAAAAATAGGAGCGTAAGAGTGTGTACTTTCGCTACAAGGTTATCGCTTTACGCAAAATCTGGGTATTTGGTTGAAATTTGCATTCTCCTGTGAGCTTCTCAGCGCAGCGAACTGTAGCACGTTGTGTAGTTTTTACCAAGAGGTAACATTAAATATCCTTAATTATCACGTTTTTCGAGTGATGAGAAATTTGTTGTGTAACGTGAAGAAGAAAGAATTAATTTTTCCTAATCTGTTTCGTTTATGACTGTAGTAACGAAATCAGAAATAAATCTTGGGCTATATCAAAGTTTTGTGTTGCTTACGTATCAGATTACTTAAGTGAACTTGTTACTTCAAAAAAATAGTGTGTATAAGTGGATGAACGACTCTGCTATTTAGTTATCACTTGGAAAATATAGTTTAAACGTGGCGGAAGCCCAATTTGAGGCCTGGAATACACCGCCATCGGTAGTAGAGGTGGGCCGTGGGCCGATTACCACAACAAAATGTAATCAAATGTAGTTTAAAAATTAAATATTCATTAAATATTTTTAACAGACGTGCTTCGTTGAAAATCTTCTACATAATAGAATTAGTAAATACGGCTTCATTAAAATAAACCGTCATTATCTAGGGGAAATAATTCAAGAAATTGTTTAGAAAAATCTGCTATATAAGAAGGGATTCATAAAATAGAAAGAGCATAACTAAAGATATTTACAATAAAAAATGCATATCTAAAAATGAAAAAATAAGGCATTACAGTACACTAGTGAAGCCAGAATGCCTATATCGAAGTGAATGTCTAATATTGAATTATAATATAGACAGACTAGAAATATTGGAAGGACGAATTATTAAGAAAATATTAGGACCACTAAAAACTTCAGAAGGTTGGAAATTAGGAAGTAATGATGAAACATATCAAAGTATAGAAAATAACAGAAACAGTGGAAGAAAGAAGACTAGTATTTTTTGGACAATTAAATAGAATGGACGACAATAAGTTAACAAAACAGATCTTCAAATAACTGTGGGAAAAGAAGTCAACATCAAGTTGGATTAAAGAAGTCCAAAAGAATTTTGAAAATAATAATATAAACGCAGAAGAACTAATTAAAAGAGAAGTTTGTTGGGCAAAAGTGTTAAAAATAGAAGAAGTACAGGGTAGGAGAGAGAAACGCAGTTTGAAAGTGGACTGAAGACAGGAAGAAGAGACATAGTGAAAAGATGAAAGAATGTTGGAGAAAAAGAAAAGAACAAGGAACAAAGAGCGGAAATTGGCATGTGGTCGTCAGGTGGCCGATACAAATACAAAAACATACAACAAAAAACAGTCATTATCACTAACAAAGTTTACTGAAACCGTACCTAAAGCTTTCACCGCCGGCATGTTAGAAACAAACTGACTTATCTCTGGGCTATTATGTATTCTACATTTCTTCGTAACTCACATCGAATCCTCTCATACATTACATCTCTGTAATTTGTACTTTTTCCTTTAATGTTTACTCACCCGTAACTAAGCTAGTTACTAAAGTAGATTTATAAATTATTTAAACAACGTATCTTTATTTATTCTGCATTTACCTGCATCTGTAAATAATACATACTTATATATCGTAGACTGTCTTAACATAGTAGCAACTGTCTCTTTAACTTACTAAAAGTTTTTGTCACCTCTTAAGACAGCTGGACATTTTAGACTCTAAATTACATTATCATTTTTACCTGAACAGTATTGTAATAAGAAGCATATCAAACTGCTCAGAACGTTCTCCAACCGTCCCCCCTATACCCAGAGAGTCAAGCAGGTGTAGCCTCAGTCAAGACCTCGCATAAGTACGTTCCAGAATCGTCTGGAGAACACTTGAGTTACGCATTAAGTGGCGTGCAGTTCACGATGGAAAATTTCTAGAAGACGTGGAGAACCTATAAAAAGCCATATAAGCCGGCTTGTCAGTTAGTTGACAATGAGCGATTTCCTTTCCGCGGATCAAGTGTTTGTAGAAGTATTGCAGCGAAGTGTTTAGTTATAATTAGTGAGGAATTCGTAATAGTTGACATTATTATTTCGTGTGGACAGTTTTTACTTCCATGTTCCATAAGGAAATGGAAGATTGGTCATGGCGAAAAAATCGTGATCGAGATAACGGCAGATTCTGATTGTACTACCATCAAAACATGAAAAAAAGTAATGTTTCGAAAAGTGTGTGTGTGTGTGTGTGTGTGTGTGTGTGTGTGTGTGTGTGTGTGTGTGTGTGTGTGTGTGTGTGTGAAGAATTTTTCCTATGGCAAACGATAACAGCCGCAAATTCAAACAGAATCAAATAATTGTTTGCATACAGCTCTGAATTGTAGAGGACTCAAGGCCTATTGTTTTTGGTGACGATCGGTTAAGGGAAAGGGGTAGTTTACCTGCAACGTTTTACGTTTTAAGAAGAGTAAATTGCTTAATTTTTATAAATAAATTATCCTGAAAAGAAGGTCAAAATAATCCACTGTAGAAAGGTAGATGAAATATCTATAAATGAAAAGGGTAGTTGAAGGGGGAGGGGGTAATTTTTTTAATAAATTAAAATAATAATTGTTGATGGAGGAGGTAAATTTTTATAAGTTTTATAGGTGTACTACGTTATTGACAACAAGAAGTAGCTTCTATGGAAACATTTCATTTCACTTTAATAAAATTCTTTTTTTTTTTCATTTTAATTTAAATCACGTATGTGTGAAAATATATCGTTCCTGGCAGGCAAGCATATCTCAATTATGTAATGTTTAGTTTTCCAAAGTTTTATTATTGTGATTACCGCAATAAAAAGGCCGGCAGGACACACACACACACACACAAATACAAAATTCGCGTTATTTCTGGCCTCACTCATGTTTATTTTCTTATGTTTGCACGCTTTTTAAATGGAAAGTGCCGAAACCCACACCAACACAACGCGTGGAAGCCGGAAAGGTGGACATCGATTTGCTTCCTGTGGATCGCTGGTCAGTGTTGTTGTATTAAAGCAATTAATACAATCTGTGTACTTATTTCTATTATGATATGAGAATTATAAACTAATATGTGCATGTGTGTATGTATGAAAAATATATAAATAGATTTCTCCTTTGGAAAATTGTTTGCCCCTCCTTGAAAATATTTTGACCTCCCTGATGGCTAGTTATTTACTAGCCTGTGTGGAATATAGCGTTATGACATGGATCGGAATGGTGGGTGTTAAACAGACACAAACGTATAAGGAAGAAATCTCCAAGTTTTTGTACATGTAAATGTTCTTACCTAAGAAAATAAGAAACACTGACAACATCAAATCAAATTACGCCCGACACCTGACTTCACACAATCATAATTACACAGATTTTAGTTCCAATTTAATACCGTTACATGTGTGTAAGAAGGGCCGTTTCATGAATGCCTTGGAGGAATTTGAAATTTACAGTGCATATGCAAACCCAAGGAGTCGCGATATCGTGTTAAATGACCACCTGAACTTTGTATCCAACCGATTGTACGATACCGCCTTGAGTCTGCTCGCTGGGGCTACGATAAGGTAGCAATGCTCAGTGGCAGAATGAACTTGAACGGGTGCGCACCCAAATCCGCGTACGGTTCATATGCAAATTTTGACATTTTAACTTCTTAACGATCTCGCAAGAGTGATAGTTTTACCTTTTTAATATTTTAATATCTGATGATGGAGCATAAGCTCTGAAACGCGTCATAGACGAAGCACATGAAATCACACGGCGGATAATTTAAGGTAAATAATTTATTAATAAGTATTTTTGTATTTTCAGTTCCATTGAAAATGAACACATTATCTCCTTAATTACTTTTACTTAATACGGAAACAATTAATAACTGCTTACAGGTTCCCAACAAGTATTCATACATTAAAGAATATAATAAATGACGAAATAAATAATATACCGATTTCTGGGTTTTGATAAATAAAATTGTTAGTGCATATACACTAAGTTGTTAAAATATCTACAGACTAACTCATTTTTATTTATCTGTTTCTATAATAAAATTTTACAACTTTCGGCTGATATAGAAGAAGTATAAAAGTGTGTCCTTTTTCCACTGCCAAACCAGAGAGCGGTGGCATTGAAAAAAAAGGAGTAGGCGACTACGAAGATTTTATTGTTCAGGCAAACCTGGAACCCCTGAATTCAATCAGAAATAAAAGCAACGTAATACCAAGCAGAAAAACAATACACTGAAATAAAAATATTTTTTAGCGCTTTCATAGTAAGAATTGTTACTGGAAAAAATATGAGGACACTTCTTTCAACCAACTTTTCATTTGAAAAGAACACGTACTCACCGTGTGGGCCTATACAATGCTCCGCCACTTGTTTCCTCCCCCCCATCTATTTAGCTTAGCTTTCCTTTGTATGCTGTGGTTTACTCGGTAGAGGGCAGCACCGTGATAGCAAAAAAAACATCATCGCCGTGGTACGTAAGCCGACACATTGTGAAAGCTCCCTCTCTCATGTTTCCTGTTAGTTCCCAAATTTGTTTTCATATTTCTTATTAATTAATACCCGTAAGGCGCATATTGTAAAATGCTGAGGTAGCTTTGTCAGGAGTATAAACGATCAAATCTATGGAAATTAATTAATCAGATTTGGTTAGTATAACCACCTAACATTCTTGCAAAATATTAGATACACTTCTTCTTATTCTTATTTTTCTTTGTCTCTTCAAGGATTAGGTCATAAAAACACGTTACGGCATCCAGCTCATCCTTGGACGACCCACGTCTCTTTTACCAGTGGCTTTATATTCAGTCCCGCTTTCGCCAATCGATCCTCTGTCATCCTTTGCAGATGAACACACCATTGTCTTCTGTAAATTGAAATAATTTACTTTATGTCCTTTACTTCGCATTCTGCTTTTATATCCTCATTTCGTATTCTATTTTGCAATGTATAATTTAAAGTACTTCGAAGAAACTGTATTTCAGCACTCTCAATCTTGCCCCACTCCTGAATCCGATAGTCAAAGCAGATAAAAAGTGACAATAAAGAAAACAAATTTCCATACAAGAAAATGTTTTATTTGAAATTGATTCTGACACAAACGATTATGAACATGATTGTTGACGTTATATCAGGGTCAATAAATGTCAAAAAGTGTTATTCCCATTAGAACGTAATCATTGTTTGTAATGCTTGGAACGTTTACTTTTGCATTGAGTAAACTCCACAGGGAAGAGATTGTGACATAACATATGATGTAGTGCTCCATCAGTTTGTACTTGTCACAAAAATCATGATTTCCTTCTTGCCTTTTGATATGCCGTAAAGTAATTGACTGAAACGAACAGAAAACGGGAGTGGGGCTGCCTTATTTTGAGGAAAATAACTTATATGACATGTGTTGGCGGAAAAATACAATCTGTATTTGAAATCCCTTGGGTGACTGGACTGTAGCTGCTTGTTACTTCCGCAATCAGTAATAACTTCTTCTACATGGAAAGACGTAATATTTTGCCTTAATCGTACGCAGGATAAATGCCCCATAGCATGTGTCCTACTACATTATACTAACAATGAGTCTTCTTTTGTTACTGCTTATTATATTGTTACGGATCGTCGTATTGCAGTGGAATCAAAATGCAGACCCTAATGAAGT
Organism: Magicicada septendecula; assembly: GCA_034769895.1. Classification (NCBI taxonomy): domain Eukaryota; kingdom Metazoa; phylum Arthropoda; class Insecta; order Hemiptera; family Cicadidae; genus Magicicada; species Magicicada septendecula. The sequence continues at coordinate 1,429,798,566 of CM068367.1, read as the reverse complement.
CACTAATTACCACCTTTAATTATTCACAAATAACAATTTGAAATCAACAATGTACTCTCATAAAATAATCCAAGTTAATTTTATCTACACGCAATAGTAATAAAGTCAACTATTGTAGTTCCACGCTAATTATAACACAATAATCACTTTCCACTAGTCCGCAACAATCACTTGATACGCACTCTACAATGTCGCCAGGTGTAACTAATCGCAAAGCTGGGCGCTGTCGCTTATGTAGATCCATCAGAGGTTCCAGAATAATTTTCCATAATAGGTCTATTGGCAATAGTTACAATAGGCTTGTATATTCAAAAGATTATATGGCTTTACGCATATACGAGTATACACGGACACAACACTTTCCGACAGAACGGTCAATAACTTGTTCGAAAGCAAAGTGCTTCCTCTATCAAAGTGACATTTTGACAGCTAACGGGAAAATTGTCTTCCGCCATCTTTTATGTATGACGCTATATCTAAGCCATGTTTCTTTTGATACATACAGGAAATAAACCCTAACGGTAATCGATATATCATAACGTTATAACGTTATCGATATCATAACTGTAATTCGAATAATATCGTCAGAGTTTAATTCAAAAGAATTACTCAAGATTATTCAAGTAAAAGTTTTTTCATTGGAATTATCTTTTCTTCCTGTAGGTATACTCAGTTCCTTAATGTATATATTGTCAATATGTAATTTGAATTATTTGTAGTACATAAGACTCGTAGTTGTATTATTACTCTCAAATATAAAATTTTCATAATTTAAAATATTCTTTTACCGCTGCATAAGAATGACAACAGCAGACCAAATATAATCAGTACATACTCATCAACACTTAGTTCATAAATTAGTGCTTATATTTTTTCGGCTAAAGTATTGTGTAATTTAGAATTCCCTAAATTAATGACGTTGTTTTTAATACCAGCAGTGAGTCAAAAATGATAAAAATAACTTTTAATAATTACATAATTAAACAGCATTATTATCTGTATTCAGCTATATATATTTTACTATGCTATAAGTTGACAGGTATATTTTATATTTTATGTGTGAAATATGGTTATAGTTTTTTTGCCTTCAGTACAATTTAAAGTCAATTACCCTGAATTTAACTATTTGTTTTATTACTTTGTTGAACAGACATTTAGTAATTAAACATATCAATAACGGACAGCTATCCAGAACCACACGTTTAAAATATTTGCTTGCCTTAGTGCAAACACAACACGAATTACATGTCTGTATGTCCTTGTCTGTAAATTCTTACGTTTCTTTTACGGACTGCAATTACTTTTCCTGTAAACAAACTTTATTGATCCTGTATATAATTTAAACAAGTAGTAGAACAATACTTTATTTGAGAAGCATTATTTCAGAAGATGGAACCACAAAAGTGACATCAAAAATACGATACATCAGGGAAAAGGCTATTCGTTTGCTAAACTCGTTACTTTGATCGAACAAAATGAAACTTCAAACTAAACTGACAATCTACCTAACTATTGTGGAGCCATTTTAACTTATGGCTGCGAATGCTGGCAACTTTCAGATAAAGAGTAAAAAATGATAGAAACTGTGGAAATGGACTTCTTAAGAAAAGCGTGTAATACTTCTAGAATGTAACATATTAGAAACAAAGATATAAGAAGGAAAACAGGGCGCGTATTTACAACAGCGGAAAGAATAGAAACCAGACAGTTGCTATGGTACGGTCACGTAACGAGGATGGAGGAGAATCGATGGCCAAAGAGAGCATTGACTTACACATCACAAAACAGGAGAAGAAAAGGAAGATTGACAACACAATGGAGAACAGGAATTAGGAAAACCATGAGAGGTCTAGCTATTGAAGATGATGACTGGAAGGATAGGGAGAAATGGCGATCGAAATGCGGGATGCGACATAGACTGTAGGACCCCCGCTAATAAAAAAAAGAACAATAGTTAGGAATAATATTTTTTCTATAGGACCTAGACATAAACATTCTCCTCTTGTGAATAAATTAGGATACAGACTTTTCATTACAGTTATTCAACAAACAGTTAAAACAAATGCAATCTAATAAGAGAGAGCAGTCAAAAGAAACATCGGTTGTAAGGCTAAATAGACTATGGACTACAGCCTGATAGACCGAGAAATTCTAATATTATTATCATGCAGACGTATCAATATTATCATGCGTACCTCATTTATTCTGTATGTTTTCTGACAACAAGTAAACAATGTTTTTTGTTTCCATGGTTTTGTTTAAAACAAAATTTTCTATAAGTCAATACACTGTACAACAGATATTAGCTGCTTTTTTTATAAAAATGTCATTATATTATTATTGTTATTGTTGTTGTTGTCATTGTTATAATAATAATAATTATTATTGTTGTTGTTATTATTATTATCATTGTTGTTTATTTATAATTTTTATTATTATTATTTATTAAACTTATTTCTCCGGCACTGGCAAGATCGTTGGGATCGAGAGGATAGAGGAAATGGACCGCAAGGCTCATACCAAACTTGAAGGAATGGATCTATCGCCAACACGGTGAGGTCAACTACCATCTGACCCAGTTGCTCAGTGGCCACGGCAATTTTAATGCCTACCTCCATGGAATGGGAAAGGTGCAATGCCCAGCATACCAATACGGAGGCTCTCCCCATGATGATACATCGCATACGTTTTTCAATTGCTGCAGATTTGCAAGACAGAGGATGGTACTGGAAATGGAGCTCGGGGGTTCACGTCTGAGAGCGTAGTTGCGCTTATGCTTCGTGGTAAAGCGGAATGGGACCGCATCAATGCATTTATCCAGTGGGTGCTACTAGAAAAAAAAGACAGGCCCAATTTGCACCCAACGGGCAGTAGAAGATGAGGAACAACTAGAAAGAGCCCGATAAGGGCGCAATAGGCTCCATCCTGAAGTAATGTGCTAAATGGTTCCAGGATTGATATGAATGCCTGAATTACAGGTGTTTTTTCTAGTGGGTGAGGGTCCCACACGCCAGAGGAAGCACAGGACTCCTCTGCCGGTGCACAAAGCATTTTTCCCCTTCTGAAAACAAATTATTATTGTTTTAATATCTTCTTCTTCTTTAACGAGCTAGTTAGGACTCTGTCCTGTTGTATAACAATGGTCCTACATGCTGTCCTTCCACCTCTTCCTTGGCCGACCAATGCTCCTCTTCGTGTTTGCCTTTTTCACTAGCCTTGGTGTCATCCATTCTTTATACGTGTTCATTCAATGACTTTGTTCTTTCCGCAATCCAAGTATTATTTTAATATTGTTAGTTTATTATTATTATTATTATTTTGTTGAATAATTATTATATCATAATTAAAAATTGTATACTACCGACTACGAACACAAATTATTATTAATAAAAATGATAAATATTCACCTTATGGCGTAAACAAGCTTTCTGTAAACATTTATAAATGTGATCAATAATAATTTGTGTTCCGAGTCGGTAGTGTTATATTAATAACAACGGACACGTTATGGACAACAAAATCCAGGAATAGAAATTGCAATTAATATTTTTGTAGATTACAAAATCACCGGTATATTAATATCTCTACTTTGCTTCACCTGTAACAGTCATAACACATTCTATTGGCAAACAGAAGTAGATCATTGAGACGTTCAAATAACAAACACGACGACATGAGGGGAAAACTGAGATATTTTCAGTTTGAGACAGAAATAAAAATAAAACAGACCAAAATAACGGTTGGAACAACAAACCAACACAATTTACGCACATATACGTATATTTTGTACTGAGTAACTTCGTTTGGTGAGCTCTATATATATTAGCTTAACTCGTAAAGATTTCGTAATAGCAGCACTCTACCACGCTCCGACACAAGTTTATTTTTAACATAATACGTGCAATATACGAATAGAAAGAAACGTATTCACTTATTTACACATTCTGCACGCAATACAACACTTTAATGTACAGTATATGTAACGACGTCATTAACATATCTAATAGTATACTTATGTGGCTATTTATACACACTACATTATAATGACACACACACACACACACACACACACACACACACACACACACACACACACACACACACACACACACACACACACACACACACACACACACACACACACACACACACACACACACACACACACACACACACACACACACACACACACACACACACACACACACACACACACACACACACACACGCACGCACGCACGCACGCACGCACGCACACGCACACACACACACACATAACTATTTATAAGCATATATATAAATTTAACATGACATATTAAATTATAATATTTTTTGAATTCATTTTAAGGCAATTTAGTAGTGAGTATGTCCCTTGGATATGTTACTATCAGTTCGCAGGGTAAGACGTATGGTGGGGCTGCCACCTTCAGACTTAACTTCCAGCCCGCTTTTCTGTCTCGGTGTTCTCCCATAAACTGGCTGTCTCACCAGGCTAAAGAGACCAGTTTCCCCGGCTGAGATATCCATAAGGATCTTTATTGTGGTGGTTTCTCCTCGCCTCCCACATCCTACGTCGTTGACCAATGGAAGGCCATCCACCTTGAGAAGCAATTTCTCACCCCAAGGGCAAGAGGCTACCCTAAGCTCTACTTGAAAGTGACGAATAGTGAAGGGACAGCTTATACCGGCTGTCACTCGGTCTCCAGAGCCGCGTTAGCCACCTGTAGGTGTTGCCCATCCACCACAACTTGGAGGAGTGGCTGGATATTTCCTTTCATCAAGGAATGAAATTCCAACCCTTTTGGAACTCTACTCTGTCCTACTTGAAGGGAAAACGAGACCACTGCCGCCGCACAGCCGAACGGACAAGAGCAACTGAATACCTCATCTCCCTCAGGAGACACCAAGCCAGGCTGCACGCAGAAATAAAGAGTGCTAAGCGCTCTGCCTTCAAGACTTTTATAGCCAAACATGACTTTAGGAATAACGGCACCCAAGCCTACAAATATATCTCACGGCTTAATAACGACAACCCGCCAAAGGCACAACAACCATTGCTATGTGCCAACCGCCCACTCACCGATCCCTCGGACATCGCCAATGCCTTATGCAAGCACTATGCGAATATAAGCCGAGTACACGGAGATAAAGCCATAGCCAGAACTCTGCTAAAACGACCCTCGGCCACATGTTTAGGTAAGAAAACCCAAGACCTCTCCTGTGATCCTTTTACTATTGTTGAGCTAGAAAATGCCCTTGTGCAAACCAAAGAAAAGAGGTCTGCTGGCGTGGACGAAATTTTCCCCGAATTCCTCACACACATGGGCAATACAGCCAAGAAAACCGTGCTAGCCGCCATCAATTTGACATGGGAAAAACACGTGCCCCACATATGGAAGAAGGCCGAAATCATCCCTATCCTAAAAAAGGGAAAACAAGCAGGCTCAGCAGAAAGCTACAGGCCTATCTCCCTGACGAGCGTCCTGTGTAAACTAGCAGAAAAGATGATCACAAATCGTTTGAATCAACTAGTTGAGGCTAAACAAATTGTTGACCACGCCCAAGCCGGATTCCGCAGACACCGCAGCACGATGGATCACGTAACCAATTTCACACAACACGTCAAAGACGGGTTCCACAGGAAAATGTCAACGTTAGCAGTGGTAGTCGATATAAAAGCTGCATATGATACGGTATGGAAACCCATGCTCATCCAGCAATAAGCTGGCCATACACGGAATATCTGGCAAACTATTCAAATGGATTAAGTCGTTTTTTTCCCAAACATAAATCCGTGTCCGATATTCAAATTGCACTTCGAAATTTCGCATCCAACAGCAAGGACTAGCCCAAGGAGCAGTGCTGAGCTGCTCGCTGTTTAATATCATGATCGACGACATTCTCGAAGCAGTAAGAAGTGTGCCAGGCGTCAAAGCACTCCTCTATGCGGACGACCTTCTCATCTGGGCAACCAGAGGAAACACACTGTCACTTGAGGCGTGCCTGAACGAGGCCTTAATAAAACTCGAGATGTGGGCAAAGCGAAACGCAATGACAGTAAATTCTGGCAAAACCACCTTTCAACTGTTCTCACTCTCTACAAAAGTACCGCCAATTATCCTATTTTACAGCGGGACAGCGCTGGAAGAAAGCGCCATTCCTAAATACCTGGGAGTACAATTGGATAGGCGCTTAACGTGGAAACCTCATGTAAACCAAAGCGCGGAAAGGGCTTTAAAAAGAACACGACTACTAAAGAGATTGACAGCCACTAAGTGGGGAGCTAACCAAGATGTCCTAAAGACTACCTATAAAGCATATATTAGACCCATGCTAGAGTATAGAAGCGAAGTCACCGTCACAGCAAGTGCCAGCGTACAAAACAAACTCGATCTCGCACAAAATACAGCCCTAAGAGTAATAACAGGCGCTGCAAAATCCACCCCCATCGAGGCTATGGAGGCACAAACCCAGATAGAACCATTACAGTCATCTAGAGAAAGGTCAGCACTGCGATTCTGGGAGCGTTCCAGGCGTGTCTACAAACGTCTATGGAACGACTACCGACAACCTACTCCCAGGCTAAAGACACAAATAACCCCATTAACCATGTACAAAAACATCGCCGAAAAATACGATATTGGCGTCACAGAAACAGCGCTGCTGAATACCCATCAGGACTTCTTCAGTCTCTTACCCCAAGCCAGCTACCATCTTAAGAACTACTCAGCACCTAAACATGCATCCACAGATTTAGAACTAAAGCAATCAGCTTTGCAAATCATCCACGAAGATTATCCCGAGCAAGAGTGGATCCATATCTACACTGACGGCTCATCAATTCCGGGCAATGGAAAAACAGGAGCTGGGTACTATAGCCGCCTTTTCCAAGGACACTTAGCCGCAGGCAGCCCCCTTAGTAACTACGATGGGGAAATCGAAGCAGTTCACGCTGCCGTTGATGAACTGGAAAAAATCACTCCCCCTTCAAAAGCCGTGCTCCTAGTCGACTCGCAGGCCGCAATACGCAGTCTATCACGGAACTCTCAAACCGACTGCCAAAGAACTATCGACTGTAGAAGGAAACTGGAGACCCTGGCGAGTCGAGGGTGGATCATAAAACTCCAATGGATACCCAGTCATGTCAACATCTGGGGCAACGAGGAGGCCGATAAACTGGCCAAGCAAGGCACAACCCTACCCCAGCCTACCCGCCCGCAGTCCCTACAATCTTCCAAAGCTCAAATAAACTCCGCCGTCAGCATATGGAATAAGCGAAGACTGTCTGAGGCGGCCGCCGGTAAAAAATGGGAAAGCCTCGTCACCGAGGGTCCAATCAGCCACAACCTCCCTCGTGCAGTGTGTGTCGCCAACTTCCAACTAAAAACCGGACACGACTATCTCGCTTCACATCTGCACCGCCCCCACGTGCTGCCAACCCCTGAGTGCCAGCTGTGCGGCCACGCGACGATGGACGCCGACCATCTGAGAGACTGCCCGGCCTTAGACCACACCCCGCCCAACGAGGACACCGAGATCGCCGAAGCCCGACGCTACTGGTCAGCGCGTCGCCTAATGGTTCAACAGCCAAGGGTGGGCGTTGGCTAGTAAGTAAGTAAGTAAGTCATCAAGGAATGAGATCCTAAAGCATTACTCACCCTCTCCAGTACTTTGGGGGACTAGTAGCCGTACTATGGAACTATAGGCCGAGGGGACGAAGAGGTGTGGTACGTCTGGAGTGACCAGCTCTAATCTGTGCCTATTTGAGACCGAAATAAACCATCCTTGGTTTAATCCTTAAAGATGATGATGATGATGTATTCATTTGTTTCTATTATATCTACTTCAAATGTAATTTTGGATAGGTATGACAACCTTCTAATAGATACTTAATTCAACAACGAACTGAGGAATCACATAGGGTGATTAGTTATAGTTACACTCTATAGTACACGCATATATTACACGTAAGGTGAAAGTAAAATATTTGGGAAGAAAATTAAAAATCTGTAATTGTAAACATTGTGTATTAAATATTGGTTTACTACTGGCAAGAATACAGGCTGATGATTACAGGGCTTTATAATTTTGTAATAACAATAAATATTAAGCATACCAAAATTATTATTATAAATGTATGTGGAAAAACCTACACAAGGCCTATATAATGAAACAAGTATAGCCATCAAAAATATTTGTAGGATATCTCAAAAACTATCTGTTAGACAAGGGTGCAGTATATCATCCACTATTTTAAACATTTATGTTGACAATCTGGTAAATAAAATGGAAACATCTACTGAAATTTGGTAGTGAGTTATTTATAACGAGACAGGTATTTGAATGTGCTGTTGTTTGCTGACGACTTCAAAATACAGAGTCTGATTTGTAAAAACCTGCGTTTAAGCTTCACCAGATTTGCAAACAACGCAATATAAAAAAGATTCAAGTACCGTCTGCCTAGTGGCAAAAGCTAAAGAGCATGATAATGTCTTTCAGCCGCCAGCAAAACGCAACATTATTATGGTTACTAACTGACTGATTGTTTCTTTTGCGCAAATGTTGCGTTTAGTTGCCATCTCAATATTCTTATTCAATCTACAACGTTTTACTCGTTCGTTGGTTTCCCTTCGCTTCTCTTTCAGTTTCATGTTGTAGAATGCATCGATTTTCTCCTGCTCAGTCATCATCGACGCGAACGGTGTATTTATTAAGTACTCGTTCAATTCTTCGCGCATCAAGTCACCTTCCTTTCGTTTTTGTTGCGATGGGGCCGCTGGTACCGAAGCTTCACCGCCGACAGCAGCCGTTCGTTGCTGTTCCTTCTCGAGCTTCTTTCGTTCCCGACACTTTCTTACTCGCTCGGCATTTTGTCGTTTCTTGATCTGAGCCTTCTCGTCGCTGCTATCCATTGTCGAATGCTATTTTAGTCAGTCGTCACGTTTGTTTACTATATATCAACAGCAGTGTATTTCGCCACAACACAAAACAAACTTTTATTTACATATTGCGACGTATCAAAACAAACCTTTATTTACAATACAACAATCCCAATGACGTCATGCAATGATGACGTCACGCAGTGATGACGTCATACAGCGTTACTTGTTATAGAAAGTTTCAAACGACGCAGTACAGACAAAAGAGCATGTAAAACCAAATTTATTCTCACTAAAACGTTTGCTTAAATTCAATGTCAGCAGCGATCATTTCTGTCTTGATGCGTTTACATATCAAATTTCTAGACTGTGGGGAATCGAAAGTGTGGAAGCGTCACGCAATGATGACGTCATACAGCATTACATGTTACAGTTTCAGCGTTACAGAAATTTTCAAATGATGGCCAGCCAAAAGACATTATCATGTCAAAATATCCATTATAAAAACAAAGGTTATGGCATTTCGAGACAAGAAGAACCAAATAATTATTAGTGATAAAATTCTAGAACAGATGAGCTACTTTAATTATTTGGGAAATAATATTGGCTATGATAGAAATTATGATATCAATGTTAAGTTTAGGTAAGTTCCGGACGATCTGTGGAACAATCAACTGTATTTTAGAAAACAAGGTACGTAGAGATACAAAATTAAAGTTTTACAAAATTATGGCAGTCACTGTACTGTCCTATGGATGTCAATTATGGACGACAACCAAGAAACAATACAGTAAAATACAAGCCTCTAAAATGGCGTTCTTAAGAGGAGTTAAAATGTGTTCTAAACTTGACCGTATAAGAAATGAGGCGCTAAAAGTAGCCGAGTAAGACTAATTTAAAAATAGCAAATTTCCAGAAACAACATCTTTTGAGCTGATTTTTTTTTAAACGGCAGGTTTAGTGTTTACCTATAGGTTTATCTAAGTTCCAGACTTCGGACCCCCCCATTTTCTCCGATTTTCCCCGAGTTTTCACTTCCGGCAAACAGCGGAGCGCGAGTCACTGACGTTTTCCTCAATTTTTCCGATGATAGCTTCACCAAATCAGAAAAATAAAATTACCAGCGTGTTCCCCGGAAAATTTCCTATCTATCTTTTTATTCGGGCATTTTTGAAGCAACATAACCTACAACAAAATTGAATCTTGCAAAAATGTGCATTTTCAGATTTCTGTTAATAATGAGTGAAATAATAATTTTTTCTTCATAAAAAATTGTAGAATATAGTATTCCAATATACGAATTTTCATATTAATTTTTAACCCGAAATATTTTGTCATTAGGCTACAATAAACTTTTCAAGTTGAAATGGGAAATTTCTCAAAATTGTTCGTCATCACCCTGACATCACAGGACAATTTTTTTTTTAATACTCGTACTTAAAACACGTTTAAAAAAAATCAGCTCAAAAGATGCTGTTTCTGGAAATTTGCCTTTTTTGCTCTTTTTTTCGATAGTTTTACTCGGCTAAAGAAGAGTTTTGTAACTCGAATGAAAAATTAAAACATTGCAAACAACGTTGGAAGAAACACTTAGAATGAATGTCTCGGCCGCGTCATTTAGTCGCCAGAGGACCAGGAACAGAAGACCACTCGGGATGGCTGCCCCAGCTGCAGTCCAAACGTTTGGGTCTACAAACAGCGGATCACGGCCCAACAGCTCGCAACCTAATTTTTCATTATATCTCTTTGAAAACACCATGTCTGTTTAGCGCACAGATAATTCCTTTGTTCGGTGCGCCCCGCCGAAAATTATTTTCCGTGCGCCAACTTTTAACCCTAAAATAGTACTTAATTTAGTTAAAAAAATGTACAGGCATTGCACAAATGCAATGCATAGAGAAGGGCACTGAAAATGCTTCAATAAACCTAAAAAAAATATATATATATATTTATTTTTCTTCATTTACCAATGTACAGATTATAAGTTAAATGTAGTCGCATTCATAAGCGCGCACGCATTCACCAATCATCCATGTTAATTTTGCGCTTTTTCTCAGGCTGTTCATCTCATTCCTCTTCCGGAGACGTCTGATCCTCTTGGATTGTAAATCGCGACAATACTTTACGAGGTCCTGCTTTATTAATCTTGTCCATTCGTTCAAACTTATCGAAAACTAGCGTCTCGACGAACATACCTAGAGTGATCCCCGATGATGTTAACTTAAAACCAGCAACTTTCAATAAGAGAACCGAATGCACATAAGCAGCAGTCTTGAGTTCCTTCCATTTGCCGCAAGTTAATGTTTGTTGGTTCTTAATTTTATACAAAGGCGCTGTAATTTTACTTGGTGTTCCGAACGAATTATACAATCTTACTCCAAATACTGCAGGCGTAATTCGATCATTCTTATCAATTTTATCGGCCGTTAATAGTTTTGCTTTCACATTCTGAACTATCTCTGCAAAATTATCCAATTTATAGCGGTCAACGGCATCAATAAAGGCAGAAGTATTGGCTATAGGCCTACATTTCAAATTGGTAACAAACGTTTCGATAAAAGCTTCCATCAACTATTCGGTAACAACAAATTCACACGATATTTGCCTTGAAGATGAGCTAAATCCTGTACTACGTTTCTGGAGGTGAAATTTTCAGAATCGTTGATAAACAACCCGTACGCGTTAGTAGTTAGCAGTAGATGAGGCGTCTCCTTATATTGGAATTGAACGAAATGCTGGCGAACAGTCATTAGACTTAAGATGAGTTTCTTTCAGTTTGTCGACAGTACTAATACAGATTTTATCCTTGCACGTATTAGTAAAATCATCATAGATATCTTTTAGATTTGTTGCTGTAAAGAAAGAATCTTTACCATCATTAGGACGTAACGTATATATCATAAGATTTTCTATTTAACACGAAATTTGAACAGACTGCTTGACTTCTTCTTCACGTCATTATATTTGTTTAGTCTACTGATATGCTAAACCTACACACGTTGTTCTAGTGTACGCTATGTAATTAATGTTGACTCCCCCCCCCCCCACAACAAACTGGAAGAAGCGACCGGCAAACATGCTGGTTGTACACAAACACTATGTAATTTACATGTCGTAATGCAACACTCTATTATTACATGTCATTTCACGTATGTGTCACAGCCGTTTAGGAGAGACTTAATTAGAAGCGAGCGAATTCGTACGTAGCAAATCTGAGGTAGATACTATGTGTTTTTTGTTTTTTGTCTAAGAATGCCACTCTGGTACGAGCACGATCTAAGCTAGAAAGCAGCATCAAGTGCTACCTGATTCGCTTGGGATCACAACATGCCAGGATCCTATTCAATAGGAGGCTTTCTCCTCTTCGATTCATAGCGACGGAACTTGTTTGAAGATCACTGAAGAAAAAAAAAAAAATATATATATATATATAAAACACAAATTTTAACTTATTTGTGTCGACGTTTCGACAATGTTTATTGTCATCAGCAGGACCTGTGTATGAATACAATCGAAGCATGATAATGTTTTTAGGCTTTTGAAACGTATAATGTGCATAAACTGCAGACTCTCCTGTTCAGCGATGTTCGTACGGATTTCTGACCGATTCACGACTACAGACCGGACACGTTGTTGGAGATCCCGTGCTGGTGTCTGAAGCAACTTTTTTACGAAGACGATATTATTTAATTCGCTCGACGTTTAATTTCTTCTGTTCCATATCGCCTGTTTGTTCAGTTTTCAATTTCTGGCGATATTGCTTGGCTATCGCAGCATTCTTTCGTTTCTTTTCTTCTTGTTTCTTGTTTTGAAACTCGCGAATTTTCTCTTCTTCAGTTGTATTTGATGAGAACGGAGTATTCATCAAGAATTCATTTAATTCTTCACGATCCCTGTCTTCGCGATGTCGTTGATGCAGGCGTCGCACACGTTCAGTGGAAGACATCACGACTAACACTGAACAATATACACTGATATGCATCTTATTTCACTGTGACCAAATTTATGATTTATTACTAACATCACCTGGAGCGTTACATTTTTCGATGACGTTACACATTTTGCATCACGCATTTTGTGGAATGACTTCCAGCCTAAAAACATAATCATGTTAAAAAGCACATAGTCTTTACTCATCTCTGAGTTGAACTGGCGGACACCGTGCCAATCTGGACACTGATATGGTGTTCGAAGATGGAGCCGAAACGTTTGTCAACAACAACAACAACTATGGACCACGGTCTAACAGCCAGGCTGAGATAATAATTTGGACCATCGCCTGATATGATTTATGTTTCATTACAAACGTCGTGGCCATAATCACCCGTTAAACCATTTTGAACGTCACCCTAAGATTTCCTACTGAACACGAAATTCAATCTCACCGCTTCACGCCATTATACCGTATTTGTTTAGTCTACAGACACGCTAAATCTACACACATGTTGCTGTAGTATAACGTGTGTAATTAATGTGGAACCCCCCCTCCCGCAAGCGGCGAGTGGCAAACATGCTGCTGGTTGTACACACAAACACTATCTGTACGCGGCGGCCATGCATCAGACGTGCAAACACAGCAAACATATGCACACATTCAGCTGACATTACAGCCGCCTTCATACCTACTACACACATACCGGTGATTAATCGTGTTTCGCTAACTTATCGCGCACGTACAGTGTGAATACGAATCAACAAGCAACACCCAAGCAACTCGTAATCTTGTTCTGATAGGTTGCATGTTGTAACATTTAATCCACACATGCCGACTTCTTACGTTGACATCCGTGTTGTCAACAGGATTGCAAGAATCATGTTCTTTTATTTATTATTCCGGCTGTACAATGTTTACATATTTTCCGGAGAAAAAGATTACAGAAATGATTGAATACTCATATTCCACTGCTACTTTGTCCATCCAAAGATCTTCTTCAATTTCTCGTTCCCTCAATATAGTCTGAATTTCTTCTATCCAGTTGATCGGTGGTCTACCTCTTTCCCTTCTTCCTGGTGCGGTTCATTCCATAACTCTCATTGGAAATCTTTCCTGTGCCATTTTTTTTGTGTGTCCATACCATTGTAATTTTTTTGTTCGGAAAAAATAAACAATTGAATCTTTCACATTCATTCTGACCTTAATGACTTCATGTCTAATTTTTTCACGTCTGGATACTCTTGCCGAACGTCTCCATAAGCCCATCTGTCATCAATTTTGTTCTTGTGTGTTTATAAGCAGTCCAAACTTCTGAGCCGTAAGCTATGATACTTCTAACAAAGTTTTTAAATATTTTGTTTTTAGTTTCTGCTGTTATTTGCTTATCCCACAGGATTCCATTTAATGTAGATATAGCCATCTTTTCTAAATTAATTCCGGATTGTATTTCTTTGTCTTGCTTCCCACGGGCCGTAATTTTCGCCCCAAAACACTTCTATTTCTCTGTATCTGAAATCTTCCCCATGTCTTCCTCCAGTATCTAGTCTTGATGAGGGTCACCTATTCCCACGTATTTTGTTTTATTCATATTTACTTTAGTCCTCATTTCTGATAAAACTGTATCAATTTTCTAGTCATCTACTCTATGTCTTCAAAATCTTGAGCCAAAAGTAATTGGACATCAGCAAACTGTAATGAATAGACTGTATCACCACCAATCTTGTTCTGATAGGCTACATAAGTTGTAACACATAACAGACGTAAATTATATTTACCTCATTATCCGTCTTGTGACTGCACTTTTTAAACAACACTACGCGTTTCGGAACGTATGTTCCATCATCAGGTGTAATTACTCTTGCGAGGTCGTCGAAATATTAAGAGATATAAACACATAAAACACTAAACATAAGTGTTTTATGTGTTTACGAACTCATGTTTAGTGTTTTTTGTGTTTATATCTCTTAATGTTTCGACGACCTCGCAAGAGTAATTACACCTGATGATGGAACATACGTTACGAAACGCGTAGTGTTGTTTAAAAAGTGAAGTCACAAGACGGATAATAAGGTAAATATATTTTATTGAAAGTGTGACTTGGATACGAATATCATGGATTTTAACAGATGTTCTGGACGTAAGGATTTCACGGCCGACGCCAACTGTTTTAGAAACAGACTGACCAAACTCCAGGCTATTGGGCCGTGGTCCACTCCTGCTGTTACTAACAGACAGGAGTTTCGCCCTCTTCTTTGGATGCCATCTACAGTGTACAATACGGATATAGGGACTGTGCACATTCTTTTATCACAGTACTGTGGTCAGCCGACGAAGACCGTGTCAGTACCGGATCATTATTGTACACTGAAGATGGCCTTCAGGCGAGAGGCCGAAACTTCTGTTAGTAACAACAGGAGTGGACGACGGGCCAATAGCCTGGAGTTTGGTCAGTCTGTTTCCAGCACTTAATAGGTACTTGCAGTATATTTATACTTAACTTCCGTGTTGTCACAAGGATTGCACTAGCTATGGTTCCTCTACAGTGTATGTTATTTATGTTTATGGTTATTCATGTGCGTGTTATGTATAGACAACGACCAAGAAACAAGACAGTAAAATATAGTCTTTGGAAATGTCGTTCTTAAGAGAAATTGAAACGTGTTGTAAACTCGACCGTATAAAGAATGAGGAATGAAGAAGAGTTACAAGATTTAAAATTGAATGAAAAGTTAAAAAGATTACAAAGAACGGTGGAAAAAACTCAGAAAGAATGCCTGAATCCAGACTGGCCAAAATAGTTTGGAATTACAAACCTATAGGACATGGGTGTATGGAAGGACCCTGTAAGAGATCTTCGAAGGCGGAACAGGCACCACCTTGCCTATGTCATGTTGTGAAGATGATGTTGGTAGACAGATATTGTCATAATATAAACGTTTTCAAAAGGTACACAAGTTTTGAATTGTTTTCACAGGTACGAAACATTGAAAAGACACTTATGTGTTAGAACACAAAATACAGTAAATTTTGTTGACGACAGAAGCGATGCATGGACATAATAATGGACGTAATCATCGCTCTGTCTGTGCACTGTGCGTGCAGTACAGTACAATAATGGAATGGAGAGAGAATGGAAACCATTTATATGCGCAGTGAACACACCCAGGTGTTTGGCGGATTGTACAATAGTTCTGTGCAATATGTAAAACAGCGGGAGCGACCAGATTGGATAGTGTCTAATCGTGCGCTCAATTACGTACGCTATTATCAACGTGGTTAGCGCAAACACTACTAGCCTACTGCTAGTCTGTTGTTGGACAAGTTTTAATTGCTATATAACAGAAATAATATAGCCTATGTTGCAATGTCATTTTGAGATATGCCTATGTAATCCATGGGTTCAGTTTCCGATTGTTTTTCAATTGTTATTGAACAATTTTTTTTGCGTATGACTTACTGTGGACTACGTTTGGTTAACTGGTTCCTCTGTTCTTCTCATCTCTCTTCCTCCTCTCCCACATCCCCTTCATTCTCGATTGATGTTTCTGACTCCATTAGTCTGTCCAGAACATGCCTCCACCTGTCCTCTTTCTTCTTAGGTTCATCCTGAAAATCTAGGCCATTTTTTTTTAATATCGTTTTGAGTGGCAAACATTCTTCAATGTCTTCTTGAGTAATCTGGAGTTCTTCTATGTCTTTTTCTGTTCCTTTGAACTACGTATTGGGCATTTTGAGCATTGTGCAAAAGTTAAAAAGTTTCTCTGTTAGTCTGTCAGGATTCATTGTTTGAACATGTCCGTACAAATTAATTCTCCTTTTTCTAATTACGTCTGTGACTCTTTCAACATGTGTTTACAGCTCATTACTGTGGAGTCTTCTGTACTGTTTTCCATCTTTTATTGATCCCAAGATTTTTCTTAATGTTTTCCTTTCTGTGACTTCCAGTTCTTCCATCATCATTTTCTTGTTCAGAGTCAGACACTCATCTGCATAAACTGCTTCTGGGCGAATTACTGTTGAATAATGCCTACGTTTGCCATTAATGAATAGTGATTTCTTGTTGTATGTGTCCTCGTTTTTAAATGGTAACCAATTATTATCTTATTAACGCGTCTTTTAATGACTTCTTTCTCTGAGACATTGTGTACAATTACTTCTTCAAGATACTTGAACTTGTCAGTTCCATAGATTTGCCCGTATCGAGTTTTCATTTTCTTGGATATTGTCTTGATATTTGTCATGAACTTGCTGCTTTCAAAATACATTTGTAAACCCACTCTTTCGACTTGTTCTATCAGAAATTCCACCTGACTAATGGCTGTTTCTACTGAATCTGACAAGATTTCTGGATCGTCTGCAAACGCTAAACAATCTATTGATAGGCTATCTCTGCTATAGCCTAGTCTAATTCCTTAGCTGATGTAATTTTCGTCCAATGATTTTCTCCATTCTCTTATTCCTTTTTCTAGAATGCAATTAAAAAGCAACGGTGATAGTCCATCTCCTTGTCTGACTCCTTATTTGTATATATAGCAAAAGTAGAAAAAGAAAGTTAGGCCTATATCGCAGCTGTGCGGGTAGTGACTGTGAATGACGGGAGAACAGTTGTCGGAAGAGGAGGAGGCTGGTCAAATAACACACCACGTCATGGTTACCCTTGTTGTGTGGTGTGTTTGTGGTTTAATTGGTGTCAGATGTAGGTGGGATACACACGTAGGAGTGTTGGCAACGCTATTAATAGCAGCACAAGGAGCACTTATTTGCCGTAGCTCAAGCACTTACGACTCATTCTCGAGAGGCAGTTGCAGTATGTATACAGTATGTCATTGTAGACTCTCGTGAACACGCACGTGTGCTTGCTTGTACACCAGGACCGTGACATCGCTACTCAAATGATTAGCGCCTGTTGTACATGGTGCTAGTTGCTTCATACTTTAGACAATTCACAGAATACAACACTCAAACTGTACACAGCTCTGTTTCATTGCGGTAGTATTATGTAGAGATGCACAAAGTAGATCATCGAAATGAAATTATCATGTCTAATATCGGAGAAATACCACAATGAACTAGGTCACTAGTTAAATCTGTCGGACCCCCTATTGCTATAAAAGTTTTATAGATATTGAAAGAACAATACATGGCAACTTCCTCTTTCTGTTTATCTTAGGTTATAGACCAGGGGTGACCCACCTCCTCATGCACCTGAGATAATATCAAAGTACGTGAAGATTAGCTGAAAGATAACCAATATATTTTTTGGCGCTTCAACAAAACACGTGCAATAAACTATTATTTAAGAACAATACATTTTTAAAATAATTCTATCCATGTCGCTTTCGGCCAGAATCGCGAAACCCGTCTCTCATTGAGAGTCCTAATAAATAACAATTATCTCAAATGACAAAAATAATTTATTGTTTTCAATTATTTAATAAATTTTAAAGTAACTTGTTCCAATCCTAGCAAAGGATATTCTCTGCTATTTTATGTTTATCATATGTATGCCAAACTTTGTCGAAATAACAAAATTCAGACAATAAACAAAATTTTCCAAACAGTCTATTCTCTCACCTCCTTCCGATCCAACGGGACTGAGAGACGTTTACTTTTACAAATCCTTGTCTTAGAATACAATTATATTAAAAGGAATTGGGTTTTTATTTGGGTTTGTTCTTTAATTAATAAATTATTGTTATTGTGTTTGTAAATGTTAAGATTTTCCCAAATATTAATTTTTTGACCTTTTTGTATGATTTAATTAATTAAAAACAAAACAAGACGATCCATTTAAAATTATAACTTTACTAAAAAATAAAAATGAATAAAATATAAACAACAAAATTTCAAGTATAACCGAGAAAACAGCTGCTGAAGAAAATAAACATTAAAACAATCGTTAACTAAACGACCTAAATCGATTATCAGTTATTTTATTTTACATTAAAATCGATACAAGTTCGATTATTCGTTAATTTTATATTAATACAATTATTTCGATTTTTATTATTTTACTTAGAAACCTCTGATGATACTGATATTTTTCAGTGAAACGTGCGTCAGGTGTTAAAAAGAATATACGAAATTATACTACTTGCAGAAAAAACAAATTGAAAACATCACAGATTATATAATTACTGCAAGAAACATCGAGTTACTTATATAGAAAATGATATATATATATCCTTCTGTTTCCGTTTCCTTCTGACAATTTAAAAAGGACTGTTATATGACGATGACTCCTCGCCTAAGGAATGGCAACTCCCGCAGAGGTATCCCCGGATCTCCAATTTGGACGATTTAAAAAGGACTGGAAATCCATTCGTTTTTGCTTCAAACATTTTTTAGTAAGGAAAGGAAAAGGGGATTGAATTAAACCACTGCGAACACGCAGTTAAGAAGGATATGCTTTTACTGTAATTTTTCAAGAAAACATGCGGGGGCAACACTCCTTATATAAAAGTAGACACTAGTGATAGAGATTGTGTGTATGTACTGTACTGTAGGTTCTACTGGAATGTAAGTTAGAAAAAACTAATAAGATACTAAGTGTATGTACTGACGTTGCAATACTTTATTTACTTGAGTTTCCATTACATCCTTTCAATTACAGAACATAAGCTGCGCTGGGTAAAGAATATGCATGCATGTATACGGGAAAAAGCGAATCCTTACAAGCAAGAGTAGTGAGTAAGGATAGAATACAAGATGAGTTGATATTAGATTGTCTTGTCTACGTCTGCTCTGTATGCAACAACGCTTAGCTATAGTACTGCTGCCGCGCCCCACTTATGTATACTCGAGTGCATCATCCTATCCCATCGTTAAAACGGTAGATACCGTATTTACTCTATCAAAGATAAGAAGAATAAGCCTGCAAGTGACGTGCATTACGCAGATCGACATCTAGTTATACGTACATACGTATTCTGTCTGGTCTGGTCTGACGTTTTCTTGACAATTTTCTACAGCATATAAATGTGACCTCTTTGTAAAAAGGAAAATAATATTTACCAGACACAATATCGAGGCAGTAGGAAGAAGCGCTTGTGCGTGTGCGCGTGTGTGTGTGTGTGTGTGTGATACGTCAAAAAATATAACCAGTGCATAATTGGAACGGACTACAATGTAGCGGATAAATTTTGAGACGGTCGTTTATTATTATGATATTAATTGATGACTCGTTGGGCACTTGGTGAAACATATTATTACAAAGGTTTTGTAAAATATATAAACACTTGGTACGTTTCACAGTTTTCATGTAACTCTGACAGCGGTTTTGACTTCTTAAGCCATTGTGAAAGAGATCAGTGAACACTAAACAGAGGATGTAAAGGTGATGGGCGTTTATCTGTTTAGGGCGTGTATCGGAACATGTGTGAGGTGTGAAGGTGGTGAGGGGGGGTTGCAAGAGCTAAGGAAAGGTCAAGTGTCTGTAAAAACTAAATATAATCTGAATGAAAAATATAAAATTAGCTAAACTACCGTTATTTATTTTATCTCCGTTGATTATTATCTCCGACCGCTGTGTTATTTAATAGTTGTGACTAAATTGAATATTTGTTGTAATGGTTTCGTTTATGCACTCGCGCAAGTTTTGTGTCGTAGTCCATGACTTCCAGACATCAGAGCTCCCAACCTTCCTGCCTAGCTTAGGCGAGGCCAGCTGTGCCAAGTGGTATTCACGTCGTAGCCAAACGCCTTCAAAGATCCTCCAGTCATCTCTTCGTCGGTCTAACCTGTGTGCTACAGGTTTATTGTTACAGACTTGTTTAGCCCAGTCTGCAACCTTACACCTTTACTACGTGTTCTTTCCACCACCGTGTGGTACATAATATTTCAAATCTGCCATTCAAGTTAAAATCTTGTAATTCTGTCACGTCTTGACTATTTATATAATCAAGTTTAGAGTACACGTATTTCAACTGCTCTGAAGAAAGCTATTCCCAAGAATGGCACAGGAAAGATTGCCAAGGAGAGTTATGGAATGAACTCCACCAGGAAGATGGAAAAGAGGAAGACCACCTATCACCTGGATAGAAGAAATTCAGACTTTATTGAGTGAATGAAAATTTGAAGATCTTTGGATGGATAAGCAGCAGTGGAAGATGAGAATTGAATCACTTCTGTAATCTTTGGTACCAAAAAATGTGTAAATATTTTACAGCCGGAAATAATAATAATATTTACACTACAAAGTATGTAGAGAAAGGTAAGTTTTATTGTTGTGGCACCCGAACTGTGAAGCATAGTTCTTCACATGAGCCACGCTAAATCACTGAATAGACCTGAATACAAAAATAATGTTCAGTACAGCCAAAAGCTAGAATTTTTAAATATTATAAAAACCATTAAAAGTGAATCTCTATATGTCTATATGCAAGTGAATGTCCAGCACTGAATTATAATTTAGACAAACTAGAAATATTGGGAACACGAAAGAGGAATTATTAGGAAAATATTAGGCCCACGAAAAACTTCAGAAGGTTGGAAATTAAGAAGTAATGTTGAAATATATCAAAGTATAGAAAATATAACAGAAACATTGAGAAAAATAAGACTATTATTTTTTGGACATTTATATAGAATGGACGACAATAGGTTGACAAACATATCTTCAAATATCTGAGGAGGGAAGAAGTCAACATCAAGTTGGATTAAAGAAGTACAAAAGGATTTAGAAAAAATTATATTCATTATGTATGTATAGTCTCCAGAACGCATTAATAATAGTAAATTTATATAAGTATAAATACCTTATAGTCCGTCTTGCGGTCTTGTAGTTTTTCAATATGTATCACTACATGTTTCGAAAGTAAACTTTCATCATCAGGTATATTGTAAACTTCCTCCTATTTTTAAATCCAATATATTATACGACACAGTAATGAAGATAAATAATGTAATGAAGATAATAATAAATAGCAGTGCGCACTGCTACGAGAGATTATGTCAACGTTATTCATATTGACTAGTATATTTGTGTTATGTTGTTCACGTATTTATTGTTTTTTACTTTCACTGACGAGCCCTAGAAAATAGGAGGAAGTTTACAATATACCTGATGATGAAAGTTTACTTTCGAAACATGTAGTGATACATATTGAAAAACTACAAGACCGCAAGACGGACTATAAGGTATTTATACTTATATAAATTTACTAAAACTTATATACATGCAGAAGAAGCAATTGAAGGGGAATTTTTCGGGCAAAAGTGTTAAAAATGGAGGGAGTCCATGGTAGGAGAGAGAAAAACGCAGTTTGAAAGTGGACTGAAGACAGGAAGAAGAGACACAATGAGAAGATGAAGAATATTGGAAAAAAAGGAAAGAACAAAAAGTAAAGAATTGAAATTGGCATGTGGTCCTTAGATGGCCGATACGAAAAAAAAACTATTAAAAACCGGGCTGTTACGAGTTGGCATATACAATAGCGACAGCAACCGAAAAAGTCGTTTGTTTCCGTTTGGTTGGTTTTACCCGAAAAAGTTTCGTGTATCGTTCGGCCGAGATCCGCCGTAACTGTTTGACAACACTCTGTCGCTTTTTGCGGCCTGAAGAAGGTCCGCAAGGGTGGGATTCGAAACGTCGCCGACGACGTCGCTGTTATATAGCAACCGATCACGGCCTAACAGCCCGGATTTTAAACACTTTGATAACATCGACATCTGGTGCCTTGGCGTGGGTACATAACAGCTTTTCCCGGTTTTGATAGGCCTAAAACAGCCTGAAAATACTCAAATTTTTTTCAAGTATCAAGTGTTTTTTAGAGCCAATATATTTTTTTAAGAGTATTTTCAATCATTCACTGGCAGAAGATAAAGATTCCCAGTTCAACGGGCTCTGACTCCATTATACTTACGCAGAATAAATTACGACACAGATAATCGAATTGAAAATAACAAAGACAAACAGGGAAACACATGAAGAAACGAACAAAGCACAAATATTGTAAAATAACAAGAATATGCCCCAGAGTAAATATAATGTAATCACCAAAATTCGATGTGAATTATGCCTAAACGCAATCTTTCTTATAAATGAAATACAAAGAAGTATAAAATCAATTTAACAAATAAAGAAATGAACATAAAACGTAACTATTCAAAGATAATTAATATTGTCAAGGAGTAAGGGATAATAAAAAACAAAAGGGAATTATCATAATAAACAAATACAATGGAAATTAGAAATGAAAACTTTTTCATTAAATAGTTTAAGGACAATGACAGGACGATGACTATTACACCCAGGAGGGAAGATCAAATGATAATAAATATGTAAATAGTTGTCATAAATAAAAATATAGTGTATAAATGTTAACAAATTTGGAAGTAATTAAAAAAAAAAATTTGTTATTACCTGTTAAACTATAGGTAGGTCTGCGAACCTCAAGCAGTTGTTTTGTGTAATCGCACTACGAACTGAAAGTGATCTAAATATTACAAATCAATTAATATTAAACAATAATCACAAACGTTAGGTAGTTTAATAACATAAGAAAATGAAAATAACGGTGATTAACGTTAATAAACAGTGTATAGTAAAAGCGAATAGGAAATAGACTTGGTTATAAATAAGCAGTGAATAAAACATATAATTTATATAAAACAAATATATAGGTAATATAGTAAGATCAAAGTGTACAATAATTTAAAATAGCGGAATAGTGCACTACAAACTAATTATATACATCGGTGACTAATAAAAACAAGATTTAACTGAATCATGTTAATTAAAAAAAAATAAAAACAAACTTGTGACCCATAAACATGTCATAGTCAAGAGCATTACTAATTGAATCGTGAGTTTTTTAAAAGAAAGAGTATTGTTGATATATATTTGAAATAGGTCAGAACACATTAATTTGAAGCTGGGCATTTTCTACAAAAAAAACTAATTTTAAACAATGAATTTAATGAAGAATAACTTAAAAAATAATGAGAAGCATAATGGTTTAATGTAATACACGGAAAACTTAAGAATAGAAAATAAATATCAAGAAATAATCTGTTGACTATACTAAAAATTTGGTGAGATTGTTCCATCATGTTAAAATATACCTTTGAACAAACATTATTCAATTCAAAGCACAAGAACAGTGAAATGAAATAACAAAAACACTATAAATATAAACATTATGATTATTAATTTTATTTGTTCAATGTAATTTTTTTATCAGTTATTCCTATTTAAGTTGTTTCTTTTGTATGATCCAAAGAACCCCTAACTCAACACTCGTGTACAACACCACTTTACTAAAACAGATTTATAATTATTATATTTTATTTCAAATGTATGACTTTAACTGTACATAAGCTTTAATTAATTTTGACATGGAATCCATAGGTATGTAATGTCTTACTCGCACGTTTCGCGAAAATCGACCGTTAGGTTTCAAATGTACTTTCGGCATACCACTATCTCACGAACCGCTCAACCAATCCCAGCAAACCAGGTGTCAGGTGATCGAGTCACTCGGCCCCCTTCCACCAATAGTACTGAGAATTTTGACAACTGACTTCAGTCGCCTCTAGGCTTTGTCTGCCTGAGGGTGTTTTTGCGCCGAAAATTTCTAAATTGCTCCACTAAAACTTAAATATCTCGGGAACTACAAGTCCGATCGCGAAAATACAAAGTGCGTTGCGATCGTCAGAACTAAGTCTCTCCAATAACACCAATTCCGAGTACTAGAAGCACTCACAGAAAATAACAACATTTGAACTCAAAAATTTGAAATGCCTCGACCTAAAAATCGCAATAAAACTCGAACCAAAAATTTCAAACCGAAAACCGGCAAATCCTATGCAGAGCGTCAACAGGCCTATCGTTTGAGACTAAAATCAAAGAAATCGGCCGAGAACTTAGAAAATGGCAACCATTTGAAGATTGACGAAACACCGTCAGCGCCCAAGCGGACCGCATCTCATATACCTGGGTCATCCGGCGTGCCCCCAAAGCGACTCAGATCGAGCGTACGGCTAGCTAGCAAGAAAACAGACGATGAGAACATTAAGACGATGAGAGCTGTTTATTTAACCAACCCTTCATTCCTTCCCAAAGCACAAGTCTGCCCATGATTCCATGTCTACCGGTAGTCCCACGACTACCAGGTTTAATTTTTTTTATTAACCCAGAGAAAGAGTTTTCTTGTTATCGAACCTAAAGGAGCTATTAACTGAAGAGAAGGGCATTGTATGTTAGTGAATCTCAATATATTATATTAAGAGGAAAGAATAATAAAATTTATTGAAATTAAGACAAGAGAGAATAAAAGAGTTTAAATTTTATATTTTACATAGTTAGAAAATAATTAATTTAACATAATTTGGCACCAACAACCAGGGGCTACAGGATATAGTTACATTGACGAAGGGTAAGATCAAGATTTAAGACTTATAAGACTTATTATAAAACTATAGAAATAGAACAATAATGTGTAACGTTACAATATGTATCATACGTAGTAACTGCTGCACGTCGGTTCCGAAACCGAACATAGCTTCTAACTGAGCGTTTTGCCGGTTTATACAGCGGCAACACATTGGGTAAACAAATGTTTCCCCCCCTCCACAGTTTGTACAGTGACAACTACTACAAGGCCAATGACCGTACGCAGTAAAACATTGCCGATGTCTGAGCCGGCAACTAAAGACAGTACAAGTGCCCAGCAGTTCGAAAATAATGCTACGCTTTTCTTCAAGTTGCCCTACTAATATTGTTCGGATTTCAAATTATTCAGTAACCAAGGTATTCATTCTGAAATGTAATTAATATTATTGTCTCTTATTTCCAGTACTGTTGCCGCCGGCAACAGTGGTTACATGGACGCCACGCTACAGATTGACACTGAACGTCTTAGCTTTCGACTTAGAATTACGAATGCTTAACGTTTATTACAGAAAATGAAATACTTTGTAAATATCAAGTTTTGTTAAAAATAATGTATTAACTTTCTCTCTCGCATACATACACACGCACACACAATCATCCCCTACTCTGTGTCTCTGTTTGTTGTCGGAAGATAAATTAATTCATCAGCAACCTCTAGTGTTTGCATTGACGTCATAATCAAGACATACTAATTAATTACAATGCCATCATAGTCTCTCTCTCTCTCTGTCTATTAGCTGGCATCGTTGTTAGTTAATTACCTGTGCAATTGCACCAGCACAGCGGCGAGACATTGTATTGTATTCAGAACGTATATACTGATATAGCTGAAATGTACCCAAGTACGAGGGACGTTCACGTCAATCCGGGCCTATTAATTTTTAATAAATATAGATCACATTTATGATAGTAAAAAATACTTTTATTTCTCGATGTGATCCCCTGTTACATTTATACATTTATCCCAGCGTTTCGCTACTGCCTGGATATCCTCAGTGTAGAAAGATTTGTCGTTACGTCGAAAGCAAGATAGGACTTACTGCTTCACTCATCGTCGCTGTTGGAATGAATGCTCCCAGGAACAATTTCAAGGGCCCGAACAGGTGAAAATCGCTGGGAGCGAGGTCTGGAATGTAAGGGGGGTGTGGCAATAACTCCCAGCCAAGATCTTGTAGCGTGAATGTCGTGCGGTGGGTGGTATGCGGTCGTGCATTGTCCTGCAGAAACAGAACGCCTTTAGTGATCGCAGCAGGCCATTTTTTCTTGAGAGCATTGTGCATATCTTGAAGAACTTTGCAGTAGTATTCACTGTTAATATTGACTCATTTTCTATCATTTGCTGTTAGAAGAAGAGGGTCCCGGTTCAACGGGATCTGACTCTCATTCTACTCACACAGAATAAATCAGAACACAAATAATGGAATTAAAAATAATAAAGACAAACAGAGAAACACAAGACTAAACGAAAAAACACAAATACGTACGTAGCATCTGCTGCACGTCATTTCCGAAAACGAACATAGCTGCTAACTAAGCGTTTTGCCGGCTTATACAGCGGCAACACACTGAGTGGACGCATGTGTCCCCCTCCACAGTTTGTACAGTGACAACTACTACGAGGTCAATGACCGTACGCAGTAAAACATTGCCGATGCCTGAGCGGGGAACACAAGACGGTGCAAGTGCCCAGAAGTTCGAAAGGAATGCTACGCTTTTCTTCAGGTTTACCTACTAATATTGTTCGGATTTCAAATTATTCAATAACTAAAGTATTTATTCTGTAATATAATAAATCCTATTTTCTCTTACTTCCAGTACTGTTACCGCTGGCAGCAGTGGTTACATGCACGCAACGCTAATGTAGTTAACTGACTAGTTAACTGTAATAGCCTTAGTAATTTACCTAACAGTTTAAAACCGCGTGGTAGAATGAGTATTATGAGAATATCGTAGAAAAATAAATCGAAAATTTTAGTCTTTCTTCAGCTGACTAAACATGTGTAAGCAGGATCATATGAAATAAAATTAGAACTCTCAAATCAATATCACTGTAAGCCCTGCAACAGGAATACTTTTAGTAATGGAACACAAAAAGTATTGGTAAACTCAGACATTGCCTTAAACGGTTAGGCTGAGGTTACGTTTAGGCTGTCTGAATTCACACAAAGCACACAGGTAAAAGCGGTTTACCTTTTATTTTACGGTAGACAATATCCACGACAATGTATGTAGTTAAAATACGCATGAAAGCACACCCTCGCAGCCACATCAAGCACAGACGTAGACAATAACACAAGCTTCTCTAAAGGAGAGTAGGCTCATGTACATGGAGACAACAATTGGGCGACTCCAATTGTTAATAATGTTACCCCATTACAGAACGTTCTACATGACTCACAGCTTACCCAGCAGAACCAGCTATAATGTTGTGTGTGTACCTCATTCTTAACATGTGACCGAGGCTGTTCCAGACTTGACCGGTCCGTGCGTACTGTGTTCAAGGCCGCAAGCAATTACACTCTAGTGTTTTCTAGTAGTTTTGACGCGTATTATGGATTATTCTTAAATCTCAGCGAGGTATAAATATAAGCATTCAGCGACGCTCAGTGCAGTTTTAGTGGGGATTTATTCAAGTGAGATTCGAGTTATTGTCAGGCGATTTACACGGTGCGTTCCAACTGGTGCATTAGTGAAAAGTGATTGTAGTGCGGAATTATTTATAGTTGACATTATTACTTGTGTGAATAGATTAACTTGAATCATTGTACGAGTATAATCTTATTGAACAACGTGTTGATTACAAACTGTTAATTGTGGTAATTAAAGCTGGATATTAGTGACTTCATCGGTGTCTTGTATTTTGTTTTCCACTGTATCATACGACGACCGTATGTGAGTCTGTTGTAACAACATATTTAATGGTTGATATGGTAATTATTGCTACTGAGATGTGATTCGCAAACGTTCATGAGATATGTGCATTAATACCAGTCTCAAACAACAATTGAATGCGCTTATAATAGGTTCCTTTGTCAATGACAAAGGCACGATGTATCAAAACAAAGTAAACTGAGTATTGTTGCATTGTCTATATGCGGTACAGCATATTCCAATCACATACACGATTCTACACTGCGTACACAATATTTACTTTAAGACAATTAAAATGCCGTAGTGATGATAATAATTCTATAATAACCATTTCAAACTAATCATACTAAATACTTTATTTACTAAATATATTAATTTTATTTATTTTTTTGCGTATGAACCACTGTGGACTACGTTTGGTTCAACTGACTCCTCGCTTCTTCTCCTCACTCTTCCTCCGCACCTAAATCTCCTTCACTTGCAATCGATATCTCCCCCTCCTTTCGTCAGTCCAGATAGCACCTGTCCTTTCTTAGGGTTTATCTGGAAACCTTACGCATTTTTTAATTTCTTTTTAAATGGCAACCATTTTTAAATGTCTTCTTGATTGATTCGGAGTTCTTGTATGTCTTTTTCTGTTATTTTGAACCACGTATTGAACATTTTGAAATAGTTAAAAAGCTTCCCTGTTAGTCTGTCAGAATTAATTCTTTGAAGATGTCGTCCGTAGATAGTAATTCTTCCTTTTCTAATTACGTCTGTGACTCTCTCAACATGTGTGTATAGCTCATTATTGTGGCGTCTTCTGTACTGTTCTCCGTCTTTTATTGATCCCAAGATGTTTCATAATATTTTCCTTTCTGTGACTTCCAGTTCTTCCATCATCATTTTCTTGTTTATAGCCAGAGTCTCATCTGCATAAAGTGCTTCCGGGTGAAATACTTTATTTTAATATATTATAAATTTACTCATTTAGTAAAACTTTTTAAGTGCATTTGATAACATCACTACTTGTTATCAAATTTAGTACATCAGTTGGTCTTATGAAGTATAAAAAGTTTGTTTTAATCGAAGTGTATTCGACTATATTAGTAACACACTTCTGAATATTATTTCTTTGGATGGGGAAGAACCTTCTTCTTCTGCATCTCACGGAGTAGGCTCTTTGCCTGTTCCGTCTTTACAGAGTATGTTCCATCTCACTCTTGGTCCTGCTCCATCTCTTATACCTTCCAAATGCGACCTTACATAGTCGTCCATCCTCCACTCTGTCCAGACGCTGTAACCATTCCTTGAGATATATCTGGGTTTTATCAATTATGGAGAGTACCTGAAGCTCTTCTCTAATATCCTCATTGCGCAAACGATCCTGTCTCGTGCAACCCTTTGTTCTTCTTAGAAACTTAATTTCCAACATTTTAATCTGGTTTTTACTCTTCTTTGTAAGAACTCATGTTAGACATCCATATAGTAAAACAGCCACTACTATTGTTTTATAAAATTTAAGTCTTGTATGGGGAAAAAACAAATCTACACGTAATTTAGCGAACAAAACTATTTAGTATATTATTGGCAGTGATAACGTCATTAATTTAGATGATTGTACTATATATAAATGTATATATATATATATATATATATATATATATATTGCAACGTTACAACAAATATACAAATATATTATCATGTACTCAACGCAACTATAATATGTATTACACCGGCCAGGTCGCAGGATTTTTTTTCTCGTTGCGTCAAGTATATGTAGTTGCACAATAATTAAATAATTTTTAAAGAGGAGTGAGATGTTGTTGACATGAAATAATAAATTAAACCCGTTTCAAAATAATCATTCTAAGATTTATTAATTACTAGAAAAACATTTAAATGGTAAAATTTAAAACATTAGACAATAAATATTCACCTTTATAAGCTGTACACATACTGTAACCAGTTATGCTGTTCATAACATACAACAAAAATAAACACCCATATAATCTTACTAACTAAACAAACATGTTAAACAAGTTATTTAAATTCTTTTTATTTGTGTGTCTGATATTAAACTCAAATTTTAATTAATGATAGCAACTCATTTACCAACAAAATAATATTAAGATTCAAGAATGAATTTATTGTTGCTATAAACAAATAAAAATGATATTACATTTACTTCCAATCTATTATTGATTTATTCTGACACACCCAAAAATACAACAAAAGATTAGTATTTCTTTTCTACAAGTTGTTGTTAAATTACACTCTGTTATCTAACTACTATTTTACTTTAAAACTCGAATTATTATCTGTTCATATTTAAGTTTTTTCGAGAGCTCTCTTCACAATTAAAAATATAATTTTTTTTAATCACCTGCGTGTATCTGCCGTTGCCGTTGTGTGTGTGTGTGTGTGTGTGTGTCCAGAATCCTGAGAGTATGATGATGATGATGACTATGCTGATGCGGTGTTTGTTGTCTCTATGGGTTGTTGCTGTGGGTGATGCTCCAGAGTTCCTCCTTACGTCTTGGTGTGAGTGTGGTAGTGAGTGTGTGTGTGTGTGTGTCCTGGTCAATCAGCAAACGGGCAGCGTGACCTCGTGTGTAGATTTGTGAGTCCGAGTGTGTGATCGCCCAAAATTGCCAGTAGTATTTATACTGGTGGCGATTTGACAGGTACAGACCTGTTTTCGACATGTTAAAGATTGTCAGTTCGCGCCATAGCGTCCTTTTAATTACACTCACTTTTTGGTTAATTATCGCGAAATCATGAACATACTCGTCACATGAGCGATATCATTGTTTGCGTAACTTTTTTCTGGTCACTCACATATACCACACATATTAATTACTCTTCAATTACACTAGTAATTAATATTAATTAGTTAGCATCTTTAATATTACACCATTGGTAATAAATTTTATAACACCATATTCATCAAAAATTCCTTTACGTAATGGTGTCTTTATAATTGGCGTAAGTCTTTGATTACAGGTTTAAAACGTATAATTAATTTATTTTAATCCTGTTACAAACTGATTAATTGACAACGAACAATTCGTACGCGTCACCCCATATTCCTGTCGCAGCTGGCTTCACACACACAAACACACACACGCCGTATTTTTAACTATCGAAGCAGGTGCACTCTCGACAGGACAGAGCCTGCATTTTCCTGCACAAAATTATATAAAACTGTTCCTTATTCTATTTACACTAATTATAATATAAAACATACCGCCCTGGGCAAATATGCAAATATATGTATTGTTGCAATATATATATATAATATAGGTATATATATATATATACCTATATTATAACTTTAAGTATTTGTGAAGCCCCCAATTTCTTGTGAGTCATTTTGTTTTGCAACATTAGTTACGCTACAAAATTATGACAGGTGTAATCGTAATAATAATAACACAACGTGAAATGGTTTAGAATCATTTAAAAATTTATAAATTCTGTTGCGATTTAAAAATATCATTATTATTGGCATGTGTGTAGCCGTAGCACAGATCTAGTTATTAAAATAAAAGTAATAGTCTCGTATTACACATTGAACATAATATACAGTCTTATACTACAATAAACATTATATTTGTTATTATATAATATAGCTCTCGACTTTCTCATTACTCTGATAACTATTAGATTATTTAATCTCTTTTTAATAATCTTTTTTCTTTTTATTACATTGCATACACATTGCTTTGTTTTCTAATAAAAATTTACTATTTACTTTCATATTAATTTAAATATCATTGACTGAATTAATTATTCAAGATTATAAAAATTTACTCTTTACTTTCACATTACTTTAAATATAATTAATTAAATTATTTCTCCAAATTATACTTTCATGTGTTTAAATATTACTCTAAAACTACTAAAGCAAGTTAATCAGCAATTGCAAAAAGATGAGCACACAATGAGTAAGCCGAGAGCAAAATAAATATTTAATTAATTAAAATTAGATAATAAGATTTATGTATAACTTGTAAATGTAATTTGTTAGCAATACGTTGTGTACCAAAGATTCGTGCAAACGATATAATAATGAGTCAATATTTAATATGCGAAATGAAAGATTTTGTTTAATAAATAAAATGGAACAATTTGAAACTTAAGTAACGTATCATCATCTTATTACGAGTACACCCATGAATTCAATACATTATATAAATGCAAATTATGTTGTTACAATATATGCAAACACTTTTTGCTACAGCCTCTTTTTTGATGTATAGAATGTATTTACAATGTATATTAACTTTACCTTAAGATGTTATTTTCCCCTATTTGGAACATGTTTCGGAACCTTTACGGCGACGATGGGAACACTCTGCCTTCACTGTGAAGACTATTTATTTATCTTCATTTCGGGGTTACGCCATTCAATTCTAAATGCTCTGCTTCGTAAAGTAGAACTTGGTTTACGAACGTTTAAAGTACTTGGGTTCAGATGTAGTAAAGGAGAACACACAAAAAACATGCAGTAAAAACCGTTTGGAATATTAAATAAAATTCGGTGTTAATATTTTCATTTTTCTTGTTGAAGAAATTCACGCATGACTGTTTTAATGTTTCTCGGTCCTTTACAGTTCTCTCGGGTCGAGTGTTGTACTCCTACAGTTTTTTTTTTGTCATTAAACAAATGAACAAACTTTTGGCAGAGTCTTCAAGAAAAAAAAAAACTTTTCTACTTTTCTGATGCCGGTTTTCCTTTTATTTGACATGAATGAGACGACAATATCAAATGAAAGTTACTTTTTGACGCACTTTGTTTTAAAAGCTTTTAATTTTTGCATCGTTATTTCATTTCAAAAAGAAAAATAATATTAAGGCTCTAGAAGTTCAAAACAAATTATGACAACATTTTTTATTATAATGGGAACGAAGAACATTGAAAATCGAGAAAGCAAAACTTCTAGGACTCTCTGCATTTGTTTTTACTTTCGATTAATTTCTTGTCTTTTGTTCTAAAATTGATGACAAAAAAAATATATTGAAAACGCAAGAATTTTTTTGTAGCTTAACAGAAATGTAACTATTGTCGTTAAAAATTATTTGTTGTTGTTGAGTACTTAAATCTAACCTAGTTAACCCCCTTAAACCCTTCTACATGACTTTGCAACTGGTAGTTGTCGTTGTGCAAGCCATTTGCTCGTGTTTTTAAAGGATGAAAGAATCCAAGAACTTGGATGCCTTGTGAAAGGAGATCAAACTTTTCATAACTTAGCAAGGTTCGAGTACTCTAGTAAATATGCACATGCGTAAATTATTGTAAGAAATTTAATTAAGAAAGTTGTGTTAGTGGTTATAATCACAAACAGAATTATCACTGCTGCACACCATTATAGAAAAATTATTCCGATTAGCGCTTACAAGCTTCTCAGCTCATTGTCATATCGGAAATTTCAGATTGCAATAATTTGTAATACTGGTGTGCAACAGTGATAATTCTGTTTATTGTAAGAAAATCTGCAACAATTTTAAGTAGCATGCATAACACAGTTCTTCAATCAAGAGGCAAGACAGTAAAATACAGGCGTCGAAAATGGCGTTCTTAAGAGGAATGAAAATGTGTTCTAAAATTGACCGTATAAAGAATGATTCTATAAGAGAATAGTTTCAAGCTTTAACTTGAATGGAAAAACTAAAAAATGACAAACAACGGTGAAAGGAATTGTAGAAGGAATGTCAGCTTCCAGACTCTCCAAACAAGTCTGGGAATACAAACCTACGGGACACAGGTTTGTGGGTATACCCAAGAGAGATGTATGAAGAATCTGTCCAGAAGGTACAGGCCTATCCCGTGTTGTATAGTGGTGATGAACGCTTTCCTTTTTAGACTGTTTTTTTTTCTTCCGTATCGGCCATTTAGGGACCACACGACAATTTCAATTCTTTACTCCTTGTTCTTTTCTTTTTTTCCAATATTCGTTCATCTTCTCGCTTTGCCTCTTCTTCCTGTCTTCAGTCCACTTTGAACCTGCGTTCTTCTCACTCCTACCCTGGATTCCCTCTATTTTTAACACTTTTGGCCGAAAAACATCTCCTTCAATTCCTTCTTCTGCGTGTATATTGTTACGACGGTCTACTCGATCGTCGTAGGTACAGTGGAAACAAAATAAGTACAAGACACCAATTAAGTCACTAATCACACCTTTAATTGTTATAGTAAAACAGTTCGTAATTAACAACACAGTGTCTACAACAAATCAAATGAAAATTGTTCATACGCAATAAAATGTCCACTAATATTAAAACTCAACTGTATTACAATTATACCGTCCGAATATAAAACGCAACACTTCACTAATAACTACTTGAACGTACACCGTAATAACTCGAACCGCTCTGTAAATATATCGCACTAATACTCTCGAACCGCACAGTCAAAAATCTCGCATTGAACTGAAAACTAAGGCCGCGACGCGATGTATTTATAGTTACGCTCACACACCAGAAGCTTCCAAACTGCGTCTTATCTCTCGCGAACTACGTAATTGCTACGGCCTTGACACAGTCCGAGCGCCCGAGCGAAGCCTGGCACAGTCGAGAAAATTCTCGCAAAATGCGTCTAGTAGCACGTACACCACACGCTTACATCGAGATCTTTCTGGCGCATTCGATAAACGCGTAGATTGTTCTGTGCTGTCGTAGCAGTTCCCCCTCCTTAAGCCTGTTCGTCCCGAACTGGCAAAGCGTCTCTAAATTTGTATTTAGCCAGGCGATCTAGGTGGACGACCTTGAACTTTCGCTGTCCTTCCTGCTGAATCCGATAAACAACATCGTTAATCCTTTTTTTTACAATGTAGGGTCCTTCCCAGTTAGACTGAAGCTTAGGTGAGTGACCACGACGGCGCTTTTGATTGAACAACCAGACCTCATCTCCTTCTTGGAAACCCACACTATTGCTGCGAATGTCATACCGAGTTTTCATTTTATCACTGGCAATCTTGAGCCGTCCTCTTACCAAGCGATTCATTTCTCGCAGTTGGTTTTCTAATTGCGAGGAACAGTTCTTTGGCTCTTGGGACTGAGTCTCAGGTGATCCAAACATCAAGTCCCCAGGAAGACGAATCTCCCGCCCAAACACCAATTTTGCTGGAGTCATGCCGGTTGTGTCATGTACTCGTGATCTATACGCCATAAGGAATAGTGGTATACGTTGGTCCCAGTCTGTTTGGTTCTCGTCAACAACTTTCGAAAGATGCTGCTCAAGTGTCCTGTTGAATCTCTCAACCATCCCGTCCGACTGAGGATGCAGAGGCGTTGTCCTGGTCTTTCGAATTCCGAGTAGACGGCATAATTCTTTAAACACTCCTGATTCGAAATTTCTTCCTTGATCCGTATGGATTTCCATAGGGGCTCCATAACGGCAACAGAAGTTGTGAACTAACTGCTTTGCCACAGTGGTAACCTCCTGATTTGGAATTGCGTAGGCTTCCACCCACTTAGTAAAGTAGTCACATACAACCATGATGTACCGGTTTCCATCGTCAGTAACTGGGAATGGTCCAGCAATGTCTATGGCAATTCTCTCGAAAGGTTGTCCAACGTTATACTGTCTCATTTTCCCCTGCTTCTGGTTTGTGGGCCCTTGCTTGCAGCACATATTTCACACGTCCGAACCCATTCCTCTACGTCGTGGCGAAGATGAAGCCAATAGAATCGCTTCCGTATTTTGTCAAGGGTTTTGTTAACGCCAAGATGGCCTCCAGATGTTCCATCATGCATCTCCTTCAAAACAGACTGCACTTTACTTCGGGGAACTATCAACTGCATGACCACGTCTCGTCCATCTGCACTTTCCCAAGCCCTTTTCAGCAATCCGTTTTCTAAGGTGAGAGATTCCCATTGTGCCCAGTAGCCCTTCAGCACTTCGGAACCATGGCAGATATCTTGCCAATCCGGGCGGCGACCTTCCTCTTTTGCTGTCAAGATCGGTCCAATGTCTTCATCAGTCATCTATTCTTGTCGACAGTCTTGTGTTGTCCAGCCATCAGCCAGGAAATCTACAGTGATGGCTTGAACATGTTCGCTTGAGTTTTGTTCTTCCTTTCTGTGGCAATGTCGGCAGTCTTCCGGGCATGGTCTTCGTGATAAGCCATCTGCATTACCGTGCAGGCGCCCCCGCCGATGTTGTACCTTGAAGTTGTACTCTTGCAGACTTTCGAGCCACCTTGCCAACTGTCCTTCCGGATTTTTAAATCTCAAGAGCCATGCAAGTGCAGCATGGTCGGTACGTAGTGAAAACTCTCTCCCATAGAGGTATTTATGGAAGTGCTCCAAAGCTCTGACAATTGCCAACAACTCTCTTCTTGTAACACAATAATTTCTCTCTGGTTTAGAAAGCGTCTTGCTGTAATACGCTATTACTCGTTCTTCACCGTTCTACACTTGAGACAAAACTGCTCCTAGACCAGTATTGCTTGCGTCTGTGTCTACGATGTACTTCCCTTCGGAAGATGGAAAAGCGAGAATTGGCTGCGAACATAATGCAATCTTCAACGTTCTAAATGCTTGTTCACACTCTCTCGACCATTGGAAGTTTCGTTTATTTTCCGTTAGCTCATGTAGTGGTTTAGCAATAGTAGCGAAGCCTTTCACAAAACGTCGGTAATATGAGCATAACCCCAGGAAACTGTTTATTCTTCGGAACTGGCCAGTCTCTTACGGTGTCTACTTTATTAGGATCCATGCTAACGCCCGCTGCCGAAACCAGATGGCCCAAATACTGTACTTCCTTCTGGAATAGAGAACACTTCTTCGGGCTCAGCTTCAGTTGTGCACCGTGAATTCTAGTTAGAACTTCCTTAAGGTTTTCCAAATGATCTTCGAAAGTCTTCCCGATCACTATGACATCGTGTAAGTAAACAAGGCAAGTTTTCCACGTCAGGCATCGGAGTATCAGGTCCATCAATCTCTCAAATTTTGCCGGTGCATTACAGAGTCCAAATGGCATGACGTTAAATTGGAATAAGCCACTTGGGGTCGAGAAAGCGGTCTTTTCCTTGTCTTCTTGATGAAGACCCACTTGCCAATATCCACTCTTCAGGTCCAACGTGGAAAACCACTGTGCTCCGGACAACGTGTCGAGTGTATCGTCAACGCGAGGTAATGGATAGCAGTCTTTCTTTGTAACGTCATTTAACCTCCGGTAGTCTACGCAGAAACGCTATCCACCATCCTTCTTCGCTACCAGCACTACAGGGGAAGACCAAGCACTTGACGAAGGTTCAATTACTCCCTCTGTCAACATGTCCTGTACTAACCGAGACATCTCCTCTTGTTTAGATAATGGAGGCCTTCGAGGAGGTTGGCGTATCGGTGTTGTGTCCCCGGTATTGATGCGATGTTGCACAAGAGAGGGGCTTCCCAGTGACTGTCCCCGAACTGCAAAACAATCTTTGAATTCGTGTAAAAACTGTCCGAGTTCTTTTACCTCACCACTTGAGAGGTCGTTAGAAGATCTGTTCAATAATTCCTGCAGTTCCTCTGGTAATTTAGAAGTATCCGAAGAACTGTATCTTCGTTGCGTTATTCCGGCTACCCAGGCCACAGGAGTCAATTTGCCTAGGAGCGTATTGCTTTGTAAAGTGATAGCTTGATCCAAAATATTCGCCACTCTAATAGGTACATTTCCGGTTTCGTCAGGTTTTACTAAACTTCTGGCAATTAGTATGCCCGGCGTGCTGACTACCTGGGGCACTGATTGCCCCTAGTATCTACCGCAGTTCTAACCATGATGATCTTTTCGGAGTTTGGCGGAACAGTTACGGCCACTTGGTTTATGACGTCCATAGATTTTTCTGCTGTCGTCATTGTTGACAGCATTACCTCTTCGCCTCCGATTCTCAAGACATTGTTTTGAAGTCGACTATAAATCCGTATGCGTTCATAACGTCCACACCAAGAATTGCTTCATCCACAATGTCTGCAACAAGTACTTGATGATTAAACTCAAGTCTACCGAGGCGTAGGTGTATCTCCACTTTTCCATACACTTTTACAGGCCGTCCAGTAGCTGTTCGCAAGCTGCAAGAGCACCAGATTGGCTTGAGATCTTTCACCACGTCGGGGCGCACAATAGAAACTGTTGCGCCTGTGTCAACTGTAATCGAGGTTGGCCTTTCTTGAACAAATCCGGTAACTACCAAGCTCCCGGTGTTTTTCTGAAGCGTAGAAATTGCGTATTCTCTAGGGGCTTCATTCCTCCAGTTAGTCAGCACACGCCCCGTTGCACCGACTATTGCTCGTTTCCCTGCTGCTGAATCCTAACCCGACAATCTCGTTGTAGATGTCCAGGTTTCCCACATCGATAACACTTCGGTCTTCCATCCTTTCTTATTTTATTCTGTGGCGCCGACCGTCGAGTCTCTGTTCCTTGTTCTTCTTCCTCATCGTCTGTGCCGTCGCGATCTTTTAGCTCGCGCACTTTATGACTTGTCCAACCAGACGCTGATTTGGCGGCCTCAAATTGCAAAGCATGTACCAGGGCGTCCGCACTGTTCTGCTGTCTTGCCATTCGTAACACTTGCTGTAGTTCGTTATCTCGGACACCGGCAGTAAATGTCTGCATCGCAAAACGCGTTCGAAAATCTTCTGGCGCTTCAGGATAGGCCAGTCTAATTAGTCTGTCGATACTTGCTTCAAACTCTTGAAGACTTTCCCCGGAATGCTGTCGCCTTGCTCTCAACTGGGTGCAGTACACATCTCGCAAATGTTTATCACCATACCGTAATTCCAGAGCTTTTATCAACTCGGCATAGGTGTTCTGGCTGTCAGGTGCCACTTTCTGTAGTAGTTCTGCCGCGGGTCCTTTTAACTCAAGAACAAGTGAAACAGCCTTGTCTTTTTCTGTCCAATTATTTGCGCATGCAGCAGCTTCAAATTGTCGGAGGTACGTTGCCCAGTGAGTGCTTCCGTCAAAGGTTGGAGCTTTGACATGAACTGTCCCTACTGCAGGCGAAGTGACTTTCTCTGTTAACATATTTTCTGTGTATTTTTCTGTCTTGATCACTGGTACAGTCTGTTCAGAAATTTGTTTTGGTTGAATCTTCATGCACTGTTCAACTTCAATTTTAATTTGTTCTCTTATGTTTGCCATTGAGTTTTCTACTGCAGATATTTTTGTTGACATAACTTCTTCCACAGTCAAGACAGATTTTTCTACTTTAGCTATTTTATTTGACATGGATTCTTCTACGTCAGATATTCTGGTAATCTGATTGTTGAGCTCACCTCGTAATTCACCTACGTCACCACGTAGGAGACCCAATTCTG
The DNA here is from genome assembly GCA_034769895.1 of Magicicada septendecula. NCBI lineage: Eukaryota > Metazoa > Arthropoda > Insecta > Hemiptera > Cicadidae > Magicicada > Magicicada septendecula. Next base: position 1,429,759,196 of record CM068367.1, on the reverse strand, counting down.
CGGTAGTATGTTCTTGCATCTGCTTTTGTTCATTAATTAATGCTTTGATGTCACCTGCTTCACGTTTACGTTCCTCTGCCTCCTGCTTACGTTCCTCTTTTTGTCTTTCTTCTGTTTCTAGCATTAGTGCTTTCTGACGTTCCTCAGCTTCTTCTCTTTCTCGTATTCGTTTTTCTTTTTGTCGTCTTTCTGTCTGCAACAGCAGCGCCTGTAAATTTTCCATCATCTGACTGGCATCCATTGTTTATCGATTAATTACGAATCACACTCGTCTTGTACAAAGCGTCCACTGTTTCCACTGTTAACCTTTCTATCTCACTTCTCACACCACTGTTACGACGGTCTACTCGATCGTCGTAGGCACAGTGGAAACAAAATAAGTACAAGACACCAATTAAGTCACTAATCACACCTTTAATTGTTATAGTAAAACAGTTCGTAATTAACAACACAGTGTCTACAACAAATCAAATGAAAATTGTTCATACGGAATAAAATGTCCACTAATATTAAAACTCAACTGTATTACAATTATACCGTCCGAATATAAAACGCAACACTTCACTAATAACTACTTGAACGTACACCGTAATAACTCGAACCGCTCTGTAAATATATCGCACTAATACTCTCGAACCGCACAGTCAAAAATCTCGCATTGAACTGAAAACTAAGGCCGCGACGCGATGTATTTATAGTTACGCTCACACACCAGAAGCTTCCAAACTGCGTCTTATCTCTCGCGAACTACGTAATTGCTACGGCCTTGACACAGTCCGAGCGCCCGAGCGAAGCCTGGCACAGTCGAGAAAATTCTCGCAAAATGCGTCTAGTAGCACGTACACCACACGCTTACATCGAGATCATTCTGGCGCATTCGATAAACGCGTAGATTGTTCTGTGCTGTCGTAGCAATATTATTTTTTTCTAAATCATTTTGGACTTCTTTAATCCAACTTGTGTTGACTTCTACTTCACAGATATTTAGAAGATCTGCTTTGCCAAACTATTGTCGTTCATTCTATATAAATGTCCAAAAAATGATAGTCTTCTTTTTCTCATTGTTACTGTTATATTTTCTATACTTTGATATATTCCATCAATACTTCTTAATTTCCAACCTTCTGAAGTTTTCCGTGGGCCTAATATTTTCCTTATAATTCGTCTTTCCCATATTTCTAGTTTGTCTAAATTATAATTCAATGCTAGACATTCACTTGCATATAGGCATTCTGGCTTCACTTCTGTACTGTAATGTCTTATTTTTGCATTTTTAGATATGCACTTTTTATTTAAATATCTTTAGTTATACCATATGCCCTTTCTATCTTATGAATCCTTTCTGCTATAGCAGATTTTTCAAGCCATTCTCTTGAATTATCTTTCCTAGATACTTAAATTTTTGAAACCTCTCTCTATTCGACCAATATCTGTTACCAGGAATTTTGGCGCGTTTTTAATGTTTGTGAGAAATTTGGTTTTTCTGCTTTTCATTATTATAAATACCACCGGTTTTCTTGGTGGTGTAATTATTATTATTATTTTTTTTTCTTCTTCAACAGGATGTTTGATTGGTTGTCACGTTCTATGAACGCCAAAAAAGGTTTCTGTATCCCAAAATTGAGTTTGTCTTTAACACGCTTAAAATTGTTTTTTAAATTGAGCTTATAACTCCTTTGCTATTGGTTTCTATTTATCTAAATTTATGCACGAAACACAAGTGTTTCAATGCCAACAAGATTTTAATCATGACTACTGTTGTAACGGGCAACACAGCCGCATAAACCCACCCCCACCTATCTTATCATGTGTAGTTTTGGGACACGTTGTTGTACATACTGGGCACACGTTATTATTTACTCTATATAATTTGGCGGTTCTCATGAAGATTATCTTACATTTGTCTAAGTCATTCCTCATTAATTGACAGGCTGTCGTTCATTACTCTCTCCACCTTGCCTACGGTCAATAGAATATCTGCTTCTGGAGATATCGGACTATTATCCCACACTGGCCTGACTCATTTACTTCAAACCACGATTTGCTTCATTTTTAACTTGATAATGTTTTTAGGCTGGGGGTCATTCCACAAAAATCGTCATCGAAAAACGTGACGCTTCCACACTTTCGATTCCCCACAGTCTAGAAATTTGATATGCAAACGCATCAAGACAGAAATAATCGAGGCTGACATTGAGTTTAGCAAACGTTTTAGTGAGAATAAATTTGGTTTTACATGCTCTGTTTGTGATCGTCTGTGGTTTGGAAATGATTTACGTAATCCACCAAACGTAATCCACATTGTACGTTTCAAAAGCCTAAAAACATTACCATACTTCGATGTTTCGGTTTCGTCGAAATTCTTTGAATGCTTAGGTGCATAAATAGAGAGAGGGAGAGAGAGAGAGAGAGAGAGAGAGAGAGAGAGAGAGAGAGAGAGAGAGAGAGAGAGAGAGAGAGAGAGAGAGAGAGAGGTTTTTTGGTTATTAAAAAAATTTATTATTAAGCATAACTGGTGCTTATTAAAGCACGAGTTAGTAAGATGGAAGTTCGTTACCATTTAACCAAGGACACATATAACAAGAAATCGATATCAATTAAAACCAAGCTTAGGCATTATTCAACAGTAATTTGCTCGAAAGTGCTTTATGCGGCTGAGTGTCTGACTCTGAACAAAAAATGATGATGGTTTGACTGGAAGTCAAAGAAAGGAAAATATTAGGAAAAATCTTGTGATCAGTAAAAGATGGCGAACAGCACAGAAGACGCCACAATGATGAGCTGTACACAAGTGTTGAGAATATCACAGACGCAATTTGAAAAAAAAGAATTATTTTCTACGGACATGTTCCAGGAATTAATCCTGACAGACTAACAGGGACGCTTTTTAACTATTTCAAAAAGCTGAAAATGTATAATACGTGGTTTAACGAAACAGAAAAGACATACAAGAATTTCAGATTACTCTGGAGGCTTTAAGAAGACACTGAAGAATGCTTGCCACTCAAAGAGAAATTAAAAAATGCTCAAGTTTTTCAGGAAAACCCCAAGAAGAGGACAGGTGCCAATCTGGACTGATGAAAGGACGGAGAGACATTGGTCAAGCAAGAATGAAGGAGACGTGGGAGAGGAGATGTGGGAGAGGAGATGTGGGAGAGGAGAAGTGGGAGAGGAGATGCGGGAGAGGAGATGTGGGAGAGGAAATGTGGCAGAGGAGATGTGGGGGAGGAGATTTGGGAGAGGAGATGTGGGAGACGATATGATGGAGAGGAGATGTGGGAGAGGAGAAGAAGGGAGGAACCAGTTTAACTAAACGTAGACATACGCAAAAAAAAACAAAATAAGTCTTGCAATAAAACAAACTTAAAACATTAGTTGCCGGGTTTTTAGACTTCTGGTCCATCGTTTGGTTGAAGTACATCTCTTACTTGAAGCTGATTTGTAGACGCTGATTTCCAGCTTGGAACATGCTGGCAGGAAAATCTATATAAACAGGACTACTTAAGCAAAAACAGTTCTCTACCTCATCACTTGGGTCAACCCGGCAAATAATGATTACAATTTATCAGCAGCGTTCGTAATTACACGTTTGTCGTTATGTCTTGTAAAACTGCTAGATACCTTTTATTTTGTGGGGCCTTCGGTGTTTTCTACCATCATCAGGTTCTAAACAGCGCCCAATACACAAATCCTAAATATGAAGTTGACTTTGTTATAATCCTAGAAACACTGAACTTTCTGCTAAGAATCCAGCTTTTCTGCAATATCTAACGATATAAAATTTTAATCATATCAAGATATACGCCACAAGTAAAAGGAGTAAGTATTAGTTTCCCAGAACATATTATTACAAACTTTTTTGAAAACGCACAAACACTTGTAAAGTTTTACACTTTATTCTTAACCTCTAACAACTGTTTCAACTTATTAAGCTGTCAACAAAGAGCTGCTAAGAACAACTAAATACAAGAATGTGTAGGGTGAGTATGTTGGATGGGGTGGAGGAGCTGGTATAGGGAAAGGCAAGTGACTGTAAAAACTAGTATGAATAATAGCAATATTCCTATTATACATATAATAGGAGATATATAATAGGAATACAAGTTCTAAAAATTAAATAAATTAAATAGCAGCTCTTATTAAAAGACATGGAAAGAATTCAGTCATTTGTTTTTTAAATTTTTGTTACTTTTAACTACTAAATTGTGAAACAATTTTTTTAATGATAATGTGATGTATTCATAATACATACACACTTATTGTTTACTAACGGTACCTATAATATCAATTTTCTATCGTAGTGAATTTATTGTTCATAGCCTAAAGGTACCATACACACAATTTTGCAATAAAATTTGTATTACTCACATTCTTATAAACGATCGATTTCGGTCATAGACCATCGTCAGGTTATATTTCTGACCTTTTCATATGTTGTGCATTAGTATTATGTGTGTTTAATTTGTAGTTTTTGTGTCTATAAAGTCGTTGTGTTTTTATACAATGATCTGTAAAACTTGTATTAACTGTATTATTTAAAATCGATTTCTTATGTTCAGAAATGCGATGTTTCAGAGGACCGCCGCATTGTCCGATATAAGTAGCATTGCATTCTGCACAGTGTATTTAATACATTCAATTTTTTCCTAGTATTTTTGATTTTTCTTTATTGTTTACCAGAAAAGCAAAATATTACGTTTATTTACTGATACAATGTAAGACCACTAATATTTTTAACCTATTTTATTATTAATCCTATCTGGTATAAACGGAATGTAATTTGTTAAAAGCAATTTTTTGTTATCCCGATCTATTTCTACACAAACATTCTTTTAGAATAATTTTCTTCTGTTTTTTTTTTTTTTATTAAAGAGTATATTATTATTATCATTATTATTATTAGCGGGGGTCCTACAGTCTATGTCGCATCCCGCATTTCGATCGCCATTTCTCCTTATCGTCTTCAACAGCTCGATCTCTCATGCTTTTCCTAATTCCTGTTCTCCATTGTGTTGTCAGTCTTCCTTTTCTTCTCCTGTTTTGTGGTGTGTAAGTCAGTGCTTCCTTTGACCATCGCTTCACCTCCATCCTCATTATGTGACCATGCTATAGCAACTCTCTGGATTCTATTCTTTCTGCTGTTGTAAATACGCACCCTGTTTTTCTGCTTATATCTTCGTTTCTAACATGTTGCATTCTAGAAATATTACACGCTCTTCTTAAGAAGTCCACTTCCACAGTTTCTATCATCTTTTTCTCTTTATCTGAAAGTTGCCAGCATTTGCAGCCATAAGTTAAAATGCGCTCAACAATGGTTGTGTAGATTGTCAGTTTAGTTTGAAGTTTCATTTTGTTCGACTAAACTAATGAGTTTAGCAAACGAATAGCCTTTTTTCCTGTTGTATCTTATTTTTTATGTCATTCTTTGGTGTTCCATTTTCTGAAATAATGCTTTCCAAATATTTGAATTCGCTACAGTTTCCGATTCTATGGATTTGGGTTGTCTCCTTGCATGTCTCCTATTTCAGATATTCTGTTTTAGTCGTGTTTATGTTTAGACCTCATTTCTCGTACTCCTCTTTCAATTTTCTAAACATATAGTCTGTGTCGTCCTCGTCACACGCTATTTACCTTTTACCTGATTATCGGCAAATAGTAGAGTTGTTAAACACTGCTCACCCATTTTAATTCCCATTCCTGATGTTTTTCTTCTCCAGTTACTGATTGCTTCTTGGATATATATTTTAAACAGGCTAGGTGACAAGCTGCATCCCTGCTTAAGCTCTTTTGTGGTAGGAAACAATTCTGACAGAACATTTTCCACTTTCACCAAACTCTTTGAGTCCTTATGTATGTTCCAGACAGCGCAAAACATACATTTTGCTCAGGCCAAACTTTTTTAATGTTTCAAAAAGTCATTTTAAGTGTACTGTGTCGTGAGCTTTCTCTAAATCGACAAATACGAGGTGCGTAGACAGATTGCGAGACTTTCGTTTTTCTAGTATTTGTTGTAGTACAAATAGGTTGTCAATACATGATAGTCCTGCACGGAATCCAGACTGCTCTTCTATGACTTCTATATTAGTTTCAATTCTATGTTTTAGTATTCTGCCGTACAACCTCCCCATCGCACTTGTCACACTTATGCCTCTACAATTTTGGCATGCCTTCTTATCGTCGTTTTTGTAAACTGAGCTAATATATGCTACGTTCCAGTCTTATGAAGAGTCTATTATTCTTCCGTTATAACCGTAATTTTCTGCAATGCTTTTTTTTGGTATCAACTTCTTCCTCAACATTTTCTTTGAACAAAGGAACTGTGACAATTAACCAAAACAGAAAAACCTATGTATATATTTCAGCAAATGCCCAACAAGTCTTTAGTCAATAGCAGGTATATATATATTAGGAGCTGCCTAGTCTTATTTTAACATTTACAAATCTGTTAGTCGTGACTGCAAACCAAAACAATTTGACAACATCACAACTGAGCGTTATAATGATGTGAGACGCACACCGCACACTTCGTCACTGCAAACACATTCCGTGACGTCAGAGACGTTAATTAACAATCCACAGGTAGTACTAATTAATTGCCAGCGAGAGGCAATATCAACAAAGAGTTATCAAGCCGTTAAGCAGAAATGCGGCACATGTGTGTGTGTGTGTGTGTGTGCCGCAGAAACTCGGGTCCCCAGAACGTAGTAGCGTATCTGGTTAATTTAATTAGTTCATTAATTATAAATGTAATGAACGGAATACTTGTTGTGAACGGTGAACAAAATCACTCGGCATTGCGATTAAATTCCGACAGAGACACCAGAGAGCGCTTATGTTAGCATTATCCGATTTTCCCTGTTTGTTTTACTGCAATCAGGAATAACAGGCTTCATTACTCAAAGCATTTTCCTGTAATAACAATTATTAGTTAACAAACATTCGAGACTTGTGTGTATTAACAGACTCAAACATGTTATATATAGCAGTATCTGTCGTTAACAAATCGTCTGAATGAAACAGTGTTGAGTTTAATGATGCCTCTACACGAGTTAAATACATCCATGTCCACGTCTTTATACACAAGTTCTTAATTTTAATCCAGATTTTGCTATTAACTTTTTAACACGTGAAACGCTCTGCCAATAGCTAGCCTTTGTTTGGCGCTATAAAATATTAATGTTACATATTACTACACAGTAGGTTAGGCCGAAAAATATATATACTTTTTTTTCGATTTGTTATACAGCGGAAAACTGGCCCCTAGGACAGACAAATAAAATAAAATAAAAAGAAACAAACAATTCGTTCAATATCTTGCGGTCACGCATTACTCCCGAAAATCATAAAAACTGATCAATTTTAGCAAGATTTTGTAATTAAAAAAACAAAACTTTTCGATGTAAGGCAAAAGCAACCAAGGCACAGACATTTCAAATGCTAAAACTAAGCTGTATTCACAAAAAAAAATTAGCGATATTTAAAATTCTTAACAAGATTTTAAAATATAAACACATAATTGTAATTATTATTATCAACCGAGATGTTAGGCCGTAGTCTACACTTGACAAACTCGGAGGCCATCATCAGTGTCCTAGATTGGCACGGTGTCCGCCAATTCACCTCAGAGATGAGGTGGAGACTACGTACTAATATAGAGACCTAACAGCCCGGCTGATAATGATAATTTCAAAAATGTTAAAGCCTGCCGTGGAAACTTAAGGACTTACATAAAAAGTTATAATGTTTGCAAAGTTTGCATCGACGTTAAATAAAATCAGTTTCACTTTATTGAAATAAGAATGAAGGAGACCTTTTATTAGAATGAATGGTAAAGTTAACCACACGTTGCTCGACATCCTAAACAAAACTGGTTGTAAGTACACAGAAAGAAAAGTACACATACGCCAATATATATATATATATATATATATATATATATATATATTCACTCACTTTCTGCTACAGTCCGTTTCTTGATGTATATAATACATTTAATATTTATAATTAAATTTACCTCAAGATGTTATTTTTCTATTTGGTACATGTTTCGAGAGAACAGGAACCAAATAGAAAAATAATATCTTGAGGTAAATTTAATTATAAATATTAAATGTAATATATATATATTTCTTTTAATTTTTATTATTTATAATGAATCTACCTCAAGATATATTTTTCTTTATTAGGAACATGTTTCGGGTACCATCTTGTACCCATCCTCAGCCTTCCGGTTTTTGTGTCTGGTGAAGTACATATGTGTTGGTTGACTATTATTATTGTGGCTTCCTGTTGGCTTCTGGTACTTCAAATTGGTTTTATTGTGTGTGATTGTGGTGTATGTGTTAGATTTGTGTGTATTTTCGATGTTCAGTGCTTTGAATATTGTGTCATGTTTTGTATCGATTAGTATTTGTTCAGGTATTAGTTTGTTTTGCGTTTTATGTTTGTATATTTGTAAGTTTTCCCGAATGTTCATTATGTTGGCTTCGTGTGGTATATGTAACATTGGTTATATCTGGGAATTCATGTCCTGTGTTTATTGCATGTGTGGCTAAATTGGATTTATATATTTCTGGTTTTTTGTATGCGTTTAGGTGTTCAAAATAACGTTTTTCAGCTGTTTTTTTGTTTGTCCTATGTAACATTTATTGCAATGTTGACGTTCGATATTTTATATATCGTTAGATGTTGTATTACCTTTGTTGTGTGGGCTATTTAGTGTTTGTAAATTACTTTTATTAGTTTTGTATGCTATTTTTATATCTGTGTTTTTAAATAGTTTTGTTAGTTTTGTCATTTTATTATTCATGTATGTGAATGGGCCCATTTGTTGTTGTTGTTATTATTTATATGTTGTTCATTTTGATTAATTCTTAATTGTTCAGTTTTTATTTTATATTTGATTTTATTTTCTATTTTGTTTACAGTATTTTTATTGTATCCATTTTCATAACCAATTTGGTGTATTATATTTCTTTCTTTGTCAGTTTATATATATAAATCGGTTCATAATATTATCCTACATCTTCTGATCCCTAGTCTCCATTGGTCTCGGTCTAACCAAGATTCTTCTTACAATTCCCGGTCTCTCATTGCCCGGTTGATGCCTTCTCTCCAACTCAACCTAGGTCTTCCTCTTCGCCTACGACCGTATGGTGTCCATCCCAAAATTTTCTTGGAGTGTCGATTATCCGGCATTCTTTGTACATGCCCAAACCATCTTAACAGTTTTGTTTTTATGCCGTCGACAATAGAGTACTGTACCCCCATTATCTCCCGGATTCTGACGTTTCTTACTTTTTCCAGTTTTGACCTCCCTGCCGCTCTTCGCCAATAATCTCCATTTCGGTAGCTTCCACCAACTTTTCTGTTCTTTGTATTATTGACCACATTTCGCACCCGTTTGACGTAAATTCATACGCCAATACATGAGTAAAATTTAGTCTCTTAAAGTTCATGTTTTTAGACAGTGTCCTTTGCTTTACCAAACGTGGAATTTGTAAAAACTCGTCAACAAATTTTATCATCTGTGGATGATTTTAAGGCAGATGATACGGATAGACAGGTGACACAAAATTGATAAAAAAATTAATTACCAAAAAACAAGTTGCAAATCACCCAATCAAGCTAGACGTAATTGTATGCAATAGAAAATGTAGTCATAAACTCTAATGAACAGATTAGTACTTTTAACTTAGTATATACAATTTTTATAAAATATATTGTTACGACGGTCAACTTGACCGACGTATGTACAGTGGAAAACAAAATAAGTACAAGACACCAATTAAGTCACTAATTACCAGCTTTAATTTCACAGTTAAACAGTTCGTAATTTACAATACAGTCTCTACAACAAATAAAATTAAAATTGTTCACACGCAATAAAATGTCCACTAAAATTAAACACAATTGTATTATAATTATACCGTCCGATTATAAAACACAACGCTTAACTAATAACCACTTGAACGCGCACAGTAATATCGCCCGATAATAACTCTTGAACCGAACTGTAAACACTGTATATCGCAGCTATACTGAAAACTAAGGCCGCTGCCGCCATGTATTTATATTCCCGCTCACAAACCAGAACGTTCCAAATTGCGTCTTATCTCTATAAACTACGGCGTAATTAATTTCGGTCTTGATACAGTCCGCGCGGCTGGCGACTTCAAGAAACCTATCCCGGATGCGTTCACAGTCAAGTATGCCACATACATTAGAGCGAGATTCTTCTGACACATTCGACAAACACGTAGATTGTTCTGTGATGTTGTAACAATATCATTATTTCGGATTGCTGTAAATCATATAATGCGTTACATTGATATTTCCGTATTAAAAATACAAATATATATGACTAAAACGTTTAAAGAAGCCTAAATTACTAGGATTTTAATTAATATTACATAAGAATAAAACTATAAATGTGTAATAAGTTTATAAAATGTAAACTATCCATACGTTTCCTATAGTAAATGTCGCACAATTTTCAAATAAAGGTCTCCGATTTATTCACAACTATGTAGGCTTCCGATATTCCAAAAGCCATACTTTATGTAAATAATATTCATATTCCATTTAACATTTCAAAAAATTCTCAATACGTTCAAGTAAATGTGTTGTTTTCTATATGTATATACGTATAATGATGATAAACGGTCCAAAATAAAACTACGGGTTTTGCAAGTAAATGTAAATTCATTGTTATGAAGTAAAAGTAAAGTACATTTCTTAAATTGTCTGATGATAATATTTAATTATCTAATATGATCTAATGATAGAATTATTATTATATATATTTTGTCCTAATATGTAATGCTACTATGTATTGAATTACAAGCATTGAATCAAAGACGTTTAATTATCTAAGTGCGAATAAGTGCGAAAAATTAAGGAATTCACTGAAATATAAGTTTTGAATATCACATGCAAAGGGCACCAATGATTTACTGGATTCCACGGAATGTAAATATAATACAACAAAAATATATATTTAGTCTAACAAGGGAGAAAATAATCGGCCTCTTTGGAATCAAAAATTCCGAAAATGGAACACTAAAACCTACTTTAACATAAATCATTCAGAAATTTTTTCTTGTCTTTTGACAGGTGTCAGAATTGTTACTTTGCCCGACGCACCACCAGTCCCATCAGCTTTTACGTACATCTCGCGTTGTCTTGTGTTTTATATGCTGAACGCACGAGAGCCTGACACAGCAGTCGGCATACGAATAATCCTTAGAATGGCTCGTCGAAGCATTGTTATTTCGTAGATTTAAAATACAGTGAAAACTTAATGGGAAATGTCAAATAAGGCACACTTAATGGACTGGAAGTAACTGTATTTGAACTGCATTACTCGCAAAATAGGATTCAGTATGAAACACGAATTTGTTTAAATCCGTAAGCACTGATATTTATTAGACATTTAGACCTTAAGGCTAAACATAATCATCTCTAAATATCACTATAGTATTGACGACTCGGAACACTAAGTTTTTTATAAGTAAAAACGTAAAGTTTTACCTTATAGCCTAAACCGGCTTTCACCTATAGAAGGCTTCATCAGAGGCTGTCGTAGGTAGCGCTGTTCGTCTTGTTGTTGGCGACTGGATAGTTTTTCGAGCGCTATCTACGACAGCCTCTGATGAAGCCTTCTATAGGTGAAAGCCGGTTTAGGCTGTAAGGTAAAACTTAACGTTTTTACTTATAAAAAACTTAGTGTTCCGAGTCGTCAGTACTATAGTGATATTTAGTTAAGTAACGGACACCTCATGGACAACGAAATCCAAGAATAATCATCGCCTTCACGTAGTGTAAAATCATATAAGCTACATACTCTATCTAATGCCTCTTATACTTGTAAATAAAGAACTTGAAGTGAATAACCTCAACAACAACAAAGTTAGATTTAGACATGTTACTTCTTTTAAATAATTGTCTTTTTTAACTCAAATTTGTTTAAATACTTTTCAGCAGTTTTCTTGCAAGTTACAAAAGACAGAGCTGAGCTCTTTGATTCTTTTCTTGTAAAACGTCAGATCAAACGACATACGAAATCACTGATTTTTCTCCATAATTTGTCATCAAGGATCGTAATGCATGATTAGGCATTCGGAGCAGAAATATGGATTATGTTTTTCACCTGGCGATATCTCGATTCCAAAGCATTTCCGGGCCTGTAATGTAACAAATTTACGGGCTACTTACTTATTGGTTATGATAATAAAAAGAAAAAAGATTAGAAAAAATATATTAAAAAAGTAAAAAAAAAATAGTATATGACATAAAAGGGGGGACTAACAGCGACTGGAAGGTAGTGGGAGAGACATGGTCGAAAGAAGGGAAAAAGAGTGAGAGGCGGACTCAGAGGGAAATTTAGTATTTCCACCGGTGGGATGGTGACAGTGAGGGAGCTCGACTTGTTTGTTTACAACTAGTCTGACGTCACGCTTCCGTTTCCTCTAAGGTAAACAGAGCACACACACACACGCCTCAGGGCCAAAATCCTTCATAGATCATATTTCGCATGAGCTTCATTCTCTCTCTTTCTCACACAAGCATCTCTTTCCTGCGTCAGAGCCTTTATGTCGTGACGTGACCTCTTTGTCTAGAGCGTCGTTGTCGGGTCGACTTCTTTGTCTCGTCTGATGACGCACTTTAGAATGTGCGTGTATAACAACGGTGACTTTTGAAGTCACATTCAGAACTAGTAAATATTTTTTTTGATTTGATAATCTGGTCAATTTATAAATTGTTTCAATCATAATGATGCTAGTAAAATCAACAATTTTATTTAAACAAAAATTCCAATGGTATGGACACACAAAAATAATGGCACAGGGAAGATTGCCAAAGAGAGTTATGGAATGGGCCGCACCAAGAAGAAGGAAAAGAGGAAGACCACCTATCACCTGGATAGATGAAATTCAGTCTATAGTCAATATATTGAGGGAACGAGAAATTGAAGAAGATCTTTAGACGGACAAGCAGCAGTGGAAGATGAGAATTCAATCACTTCTTTAATCTTTGGTTCCGGAAAATGTGTATACATTGTACAGCAGTAATAATAATAATAATAATGATGCTAGTAAGACAACATTATAAGAAATATACAGGGTGATTCAAAAAGGACTTTACAACTTTGAAAGTATACAGAAATTTATTCAGATAACTTACAGAGTCGGCTGAGGTGTCATTTTGAAGCAAAACACATCTAGTTTTGACTCACGTAGTCTATTAATACCAAGTGTACTCACCAGTAGCGCTGTCACCACTGTTGTTGAAAATGGCTACTTTTACTGGTACGGAACGTGCTCGCTGTGTGTTTTGGTTTCACGATACGCAATCAGCAACTGCAGTTCAACGTAAATTCCGTACGGAGTATGGTAGGGAGCCTCCTAGTAGGGCTACAATTTACTCTTGGGACCAAACCTTTGTTGAGACTGGTTGTTCTGTACGACATGCAAAATCACCAGGACGTCCACAAGTTCCTGAAGCTGCTGTGGAACAACTCAGAGGAAGCTTTTCCCGTAGTCCTAAGAAATCAACTAGACGTGCGTCACGTGAGAATGGCATTCCACAACCGACGGTTTGGCGCGTATTACGTAAACGCTTGCACTTGAAGCCATACAAACTAATCATGGTTCAACACATTACAGATGAAGATAAAGTCGCTCGCTAGCAATTTTGTGTGGAAATGTTTGATAGAATTGCAGACGAGACATTCCTAGACAATGTAATTTTTAGTGATGAGTCAACGTTTCACATCAGTGGCAAGGTTAACACCCATAACTGCCGAATATGGGGTAGTGAAAACCCCCATAAAACCTTGCAGCATATTCGTGATAGCCCTAAGGTCAATGTTTTTTGTGCCCTTAGCAAACAAAAAGGGTACGGCCCGTTCTTCATCCAGGAGGCAACCACAAATGGTGTCGTGTATGCTAGAAAAAGTTTCTAATTCCTCAGTTAGACGAGGATGACCAAGCTGGACGTCGTTACTATCAGCAAGTTGGGGCACCACCTCACTACCGCGTAGAAGTCCGAGATTTTCTTGATACCCGATTCCCAGGTCGGTGGATTGGTCGTGGAGGTCCAAATGCATGTCCACCTCGCTTCCCAGATTTGACACCGGTAGTTTTTTTCTTGTGGGATTTCATTGAAGATCGGGTTTTCGTACCACCTTTACCTGCTGGTCTTGCTGAGCTGAGACGTCGACTAAACGCCGCCGCTGCAGAAATGACGCCCGACTTACTGGCTAAAGTCTGGAATGAAATCGACTTCAGGTGGGATGTATGCCGCATTAAAAATGTATGCCACATCGAACCACAGTGAACGTTGGATGACAAAGTTGATGTGTTTTGCTTTGAAATGACACCTCAACCGACTCTGTAAGTTTTCTGAATAAATTTCTGTATGCTTTCAAAGTTGCAAATTCCTTTTGTGAATCACCCTGTATACAGAAAGTATATACCAGTATATACTTTGAATACGTGGTATACTAGTATATTTTCAAACCCAATAAAATACAAAAAAATAACTAGCCTTTGGGAAAGAATTTTCTTTGTAATGTGAGTTGTAAACCTGAAACTTAAAGGATACAATTCTATACTGTAAGTTTTTATGTAGCAGAACAGAAGTAGCATTTTGAGTAATAGGTGGTTATATTCAAATGCTATTTACAAAACCAGAATTTATTATAACGGTAAAATGAGAGTAATTCAAAGTGTACTTACAATCTGAAAAATTCTGCCAAGTAAGTGGTGGTGACGTACCTGTAACACAGAAAGAAATATAAACATTAGTATTTTTACATGTTAAATTTCCGTGTATGTAGAAAATCATCAATTATATGAAGGCTACATTTCAATATATGGATACCTTCTCATGTTACACAGCACTTGAAAAAATGTTTGCCATATTTTCATTCATTTAAAACGCAACAAATTATATATCGAGACGGCTACAAATACAATTATAAAATAATCAAGCGTTAAACACACACACGTTGTCTTATTTGTAACTATCACAACGTATAATAAATAATAATATGCTTTTATCAAGAAGTAAAATAAAGTCTCAATTAATCGTGTAATCAAAACTTTGTTCCAACACGAAATATAGTTTTACGATATTAAAGAAAATTCTACGTGTTTCCCGGCTATTCCAGCGGAGTCCAGCTGTAATGTGTATGTGCGTAAATATTGCTTTGGGATGGAAGACAATTACGTGACACTTGTCACGCGTCCGCAACGAAACGTTTCCAGATCATACCGGTCCGCGCGCGCTGTGTTCAAGGCCGCACTCAATTACGTTTTAGTGTTTTCTAATAGTTGACGAGTATTATGGAATGTGCTGTAATCTCAGCGGGGTGTAAATACAAGACTTCAGGGGCGTTCAGTTTCAGTTTTAGTTACTATTTTTACCAGTGCGGTTCGAAATATTGTGGCGAAGTGTTATGTGTTTTATAATTGTGGGAGACTCTATTAGTAGACATTATTTTTGCGTGTGAACAATTTTTATTTGATTTGTTGTGAGAGAGTACCTTGTTGAATACAAACTGTTTAATTGGTACAAACATACAAATCATTAATGCTGGTGATTAGTGACTTAATTGGTGTATTGTATTGTGTTTTCCACTGTAGCATACGCCGATCACTAGACAGTCGTAAAATAGTAGCATATTACTTCAGATATTAAGGATTAACGGAGATGTAGAATAAACAATACGAATGAGGTAAAGCTAATTAAAATTTTGTTGGCACCCAGTAAAGTTACATACGCATTAAATGTACCTAGACAAAAGGTCGTAGTTATTTAACTACGACCGTGAACACATGCAGAATATACGTACCCAAAACTAAAGGGCAGCCGCTTGAACGAATCGTTGTGCGTGGAGAAATACGTATGTTAGAAAACTCTGTCTGTCTGTCTGTCTGTCTGTCTCTGTCTGTCTGTCTGTCTGTCTGTCTGTCTCTGTCTCTCTCTCTCTCTCTCTCTCTCTCTCTCTCTCTCTCTCTCTCTCTCTCTCTCTCTCTCTCTCTCTCTCTCTCTCATGTATTGGTTTGATATAAGTACTTTGTGTTGTAGGTATCTAAGATTACAAACAACTGTAGAAAATTACTTGGTGTTCTGCCCTAAGGTAGGTCTTCAAATGGTAAAAGCTCTCCCATCTGTCCTATCGCATTCCAGTCTTTTCGTTTCTTGGTAACACCCTCTGATTTTAATGCTACCTATTAACTTCATTCTTCTACGCCCTCTTTTTTTTCACCTTCTATGACGAGCAGTCTCTTCTTAAACAATGGCCTAACCAGTTCCTTTTCCTATTTACTATTACCATCAGGATTCTTCTCTCTTCCAATATTCTTCTTAAAACTTTATCATTCCTTACTTCATCAAACCACCTCACTTTTTCCACTACTGTGGAAAGAACACTTAGATATAATGTGAGATTGCAGACTGGCTAAACAAGTCTGCAAATACAAACATATGAGACACAGGTGTGTGGTTAGAGTAAGGAAGCGACGCCTTCAGGATCTTTGAAGGCGGAACAGGCAACCCCTTGCCTAGCCCGTGTTTTTCAGGTGACGATGATGATGATAATGTTTTATTTTAGGTATTTATTACTGAAACGCTTGTTTCCTTGATAGCTATAAAATAAATATCAAAACAACTAACTTTTTTCTTTTAAACTTTATAATTTTATTTGCAAAAATATAAACCTCTTGCCAGAACTAGTGAGAAACCTCCAACTATCTTGGCTGCGTCCCTGGTCAAACATAGGCCTATTTTATTGTCACTATTGCGAGGCTGATTTTATTGGAGGCTCTAATTTTTTCTATTATTATTATGATTACAGTCTTCGTTCGATCTTGAAATTACAGTAACGACATTATTTCTGTCTGATCCCGATTTAGCTTTACAAACGACCAAATAAGAATTTCGAGTAATTAACTATAATATATAACACTACCAACTTGGATCGCAAATTGTAATTGATAAAAATTATAAATATTTATATAGATTTTATTTGCAGATTTTATTTAAATTTAGCTTTTGCTCCGATAGAGCTTCGTCAGAGGCTGCCGCTAGGAGCGCTGTCCGTCCCGCTTTTGGTGACGGCGCCGTCATTAGGAAGATCGTTGTTGTGTGTGCCTTGTGTAATGAGTACAAATAGTAAGTATGATTTAAATTCTGTCTGTTCGCCTAGAATGTTGTTTATATGTGTTTTTGTGTTTTTATGTTATTTCTAGTTGTTCAAGAGTGTCTAGTTTTTCGGCCTTTTGTGTGTACGTGTAGGACTTCTATGTCACTTTTTATGTTTGTGCATGTGTGTGGCCTGGCTCATTGAGATGATTTGTAAAGGTGGATTCGGCAGTGGAGTGAAATAGAGCGGAAAATATTTTAGGTCATCAGGTAAAAATTAATAATTTTATCAATCATAATTTGTGATCCGAATCGGTAGTGTTATATACAGTTAATTCATATAACAAGGTATACACGTAATGGACAACAAAACACAAGAATTTCGATGTCTAGAATTTATTTATTTATTAGACTACCGGAGTTCCCTACTTTCGCAATCCAAGTTGTCTTTGTATCAACACAAACGAGGAAATGTATAATGGAAATTGTTAAACAAAAGAGAAGCGACTTTATCGAACAATGTGTACGTAATCTCTAGAACTGTGTACCCAAAGGAAATTATTGGTGCTGACCTCTGCAGGATAGTTTAGGAATCTTGTTTAACAGCAACGCGGTGATTGAACAGTTTCACTCGTCTCACGATAACATCAACTATGTAAAGTGCACTGAATTATTAACACGGCGCTTTTGCGCTTTTGTGTGTTCTTCCAGTTGTTTTCTAAACCTTTAGACAATATATACCAAGACCAAGTCTACATAACTGTTATGTGAATCCAACTGCCTAAATATTTGACATTTCTGTCACAGACAAACATAAATATTTTCGGTGTTAAAATAGTAATTGATACACGAATACATTGTATTGTGGTCGTTTTTTTGCAATTTAATAAAGAAAAAATATTTTTATTCCTATTAATGAAGCTTATAATGTCTATTACATTCACAGCACTAGAAATTACCTGCTCACCACATATACTGTGAGCAGTGACAAGCTATGTTTTCTTATTGTCCTTGTCATATATTTAATTCAACAAAAACAATCTTTCATAAGTGCAATTAGCTGTTATCGCAACAATTTTGTTACCTATTTATTGTGCAGCCACTGAATCCTTATATAGACTATACTAAATATTCTTCGTATACTAGAAAATAGAACCTTAACATTTCAAAATAAACCCAACTGAAATAATCCTTTTTAACATTATTTAATATTTATTAACCTTATTAACATTTATTTTTAATCTTTCTAACATTTATTTTTAATAATAATAATACTTTCAACTAAATCTGAAATAATTTGCGCAAATAAAATGAAATTATTATGATAATTCTTAACAATTTTTAGTAATAAACAAATTATGATTACATTTACACGACAATTAAATCCAGCAATACACTTTACAAATAAAACGCAAACACAAATTAAATTTCTTCTGTTAATGATAGCATTTTGTGTGGTTAAAATTATTATTAACGATATGCAGGACGATAAAGATAGTTAACTGAATTTTTATTTATTAGGCAAGTTTTGAAATGTTTGAGAAAAAGTGTTTGTTCTTTTAGTTTTCATGCAGCAAGTAAAGGATTATGGAATCTAGGATACAAAACAAAAATAAATATTTTCTTTTATTTTTATATATTTTCTTATAATAGCTAAAGGTATCATAATAGTTTAATTTTTACACGCCAAATTTGTGACGGCGCCAGTGTACAAAATATTGAAGAATGTGTCAAGATATTATTTTATTTTTAGTTTATATATATATATATATATGTGTGTGTGTGTGTGTGTGTGTGTGTGTGTGTGTGCGTGCGCGCGCGCGCGTGCGTGTGTGTCCATTATGAACAGTCTTTATAGCCGTGTGAATAACAATTATTACAATTTTTTCTACAATTTAGTGACTTGTTCTGCAGTTTTTAGTCACAGGGGACGCTATCACCGCAAGAATGTTGCAACAAATACATCATGTCATAACTTATACTTAACTCCACAGAGATTCTGTTACAAAACAACTTTGTTGAGTCGATACACTGTTGATTTCATCACTGAAAAGACCACTATGAACAAAATGAAAACACTTTGTGCATCAAACTAAACTATAGGCAGACGTGGAAGAAAGCAAACTATATTTCAAAAAGTGTTTCACTGTGAATTTCTTATCGTGTGCGGCGCGGGTGCGAGATGAGTTAGCGCGAGACAGTAGAAATGTGTCGAAAGTATCTGTCAAAATAGCAGTAAATAAATATTAAACATTTTCCCATATGTTCGTTATTGTGCTTTTTAGTGTATGTGTTTTATTAGCGTCATGTTGGTTATGTATGCGAATATTTACGTATTGGAAAATTTTAAATATAGAAACACAAAACAAACTAATATCTGAACAAATACAAATCAACACAAAACATGACACAATTTTGAAAATAATCAACATCGAAAATACTCAAAAACTAATATATACACCACAATCAGACACAATAATACCAATTTAAAATACCAAAAACCAACAGGAAACCGTAGCAACGACCAACCGAAACACAAGTACTCAACAAGATACAAAATTAAGATGGCTGAGGATGCGAACAATAGGATCCCCGAAATATGTTTCAAAAAAGAGAAAAACATTTTTTGGTAAAGAAATTAAAAACATGAAATACATTATATATAAATTGTGCACAGTTATTTTCTATAGCCGTATTTATAAAAATTATTAACGTTTTTTCTGCTATATTTATTTAATGACTTGTTTTGGAGTTCTTAGGTCACATCTGATGCTATCACCACAAGAATGTTACAACAATTACATCATCAACAATTACTTAGAATTTCATCGTCAAAACAGCTTTGTTTACAGGCTACTGAGTTCAAGACTGACATCATCGCTACAGTATGTATCGATAACAATGCATATTCAAATAATCAAAATTGTTGTGTTGGTACGGATACTGGGACGGTTCCAATTCTGTACCAAAACAACTTTCTTGATTAGATACTGATTTCAGCTCTGGAGAAAATGCTACTATCAACGAAATAACACGGTCTGTATCAGACTAAACTATAGGCAGACGTGGAAAAAGGAAATTATATTTCAAAATGTGTTTCACTGTGAATTTCTTATCCTGTGAGATGAGTTGGCGCGAGACAGTAGAAAGGTGTGCGCGCTTGCGAGTGTATGCACAGTGTCACAGCTTGAGAGTTTTCATATTAACTGCCTGCTCTCCTCTCTACGGTAACGTACCGTATGCATGCATAAACTGCGTATAAATCATTTCAATATGACGTACCCTACTCCTCTCCTGCCTTGTCTGCTGCTGTGTCGCAGGTGCTAATGCTGTATACGCTAGAACAGTGTGAAGACAAGATCCGATATTAAAAACTGTACCTTACAGAAAGAACGGGGAGAGGAATGCCATGCTCTGCTCTCTTGCCGCATTGAATAAGTCGTGAACGCGTTAATGACTGACTAGGAACTGTTTGCAGCAACACACTCCGTTATCCACACAATATCTCGGGATTTCTCATCAACAACGTAGCGTGGATTCCCCGCTCGCTCGCTCCTAACATAAATTCAACCGTTATCTGACTTCTGTAAGATGCTCTTAAAAGATGGAAAGGAAAGATTGACAGTAAAAAATATTAATTGTAAATCTATTAATATTAGTTTGCCGGTGCATTGTATGCAATTCCGAACAGGACGTTATCGGGGGGTTATATTCTTGTAATAATCCTAATAGATAAGCGTGTTCAAATAAATTGTTCTTCTCTCTCGAAAAAAAAAACAAAATGTTATCCCTTAAAATGTGTATATATCGTAACACAATATCGCAAGATTCTTATCAACAACCTAACCTGGATTCCCCGTTCGCTTCCTCGTTTGTAACCTAAATTCAACCGGTATCTGACTTCTTTAAGATGCTCTTGGAAGATAAAAGGGGAAATGTTGACCGTTAATTTTAAAGTTTAGTTTGCTGATAATTTGTATGCAACTTTATCAGCACAATTCTTAACCGAATGTTTTCTGGAGCTACATTCCTCTAATAATCTTAAAAAATAATCGTGTTTGAAACTGCTTTTCTTTTCTCAAATAAGATAAAACAAAAATTTGTCCCATAGAATTGATATTGATATTTATATATCATATATATTTATAATATATATATATAAACTAAATTAAATGTTTACAATAGAAAGGGAATATACAAAAATTAAAATGTCCAGATTGAAATAAATTTTACGTAGGCCAGACAACGATAAAACTACTTGATAGATTCCTTCAGCACCGCAATTATTCTATTTACACTAATTATAATATAAAACATACCGCCCTGGGCAAATATATGTATTGTTGCAATATATATATATATATATATATATATTATAATTTTAAGTATTTGTGAAGCCCCCAATTTCTTGTGAGTCATTTTGTTTTGCAACATTAGTTACGCTACAAAATTATGACAGGTGTAATCGTAATAATAATAACACAACGTGAAATGGTTTAGAATCATTTAAAAATTTATAAATTCTGTTGCGATTTAAAAATATCATTATTATTGGCATGTGTGTAGCCGTAGCACAGATCTAGTTATTAAAATAAAAGTAATAGTCTCGTATTACACATTGAACATAATATACAGTCTTATACTACAATAAACATTATATTTGTTATTATATAATATAGCTCTCGACTTTCTCATTACTCTGATAACTATTAGATTATTTAATATCTTTTTAATAATCTTTTTTCTTTTTATTACATTGCATACACATTGCTTTGTTTTCTAATAAAAATTTACTATTTACTTTCATATTAATTTAAATATCATTGACTAAATTAATTATTCAAGATTATAAAAATTCACTCTTTACTTTCACATTACTTGAAATATAATTAATTAAATTATTTCTCCAAATTATACTTTCATGTGTTTAAATATTACTCTAAAACTACTAAAGCAAATTAATCAGCAATTGCAAAAAGATGAGCACACAATGAGTAAGCCGAGAGCAAAATAAATATTTAATTAATTAAAATTAGATAATAAGATTTATGTATAACTTGTAAATGTAATTTGTTAGCAATACGTTGTGTACCAAAGATTCGTGCAAACGATATAATAATGAGTCAATATTTAATATGCGAAATGAAAGATTTTGTTTAATAAATAAAATGGAACAATTTGAAACTTAAGTAACGTATCATCATCTTATTACGAGTACACCCATGAATTCAATACATTATATAAATGCAAATTATGTTGTTACAATATATGCAAACAGTTTTTGCTACAGCCTCTTTTTTGATGTATAGAATGTATTTACAATGTATATTAACTTTACCTTAAGATGTTATTTTCCCCTATTTGGAACATGTTTCGGAACCTTTACGGCGACGATGGGAACACTCTCTGCCTTCACTGTGAAGACTATTTATTTATCTTCATTTCGGGGTTACGCCATTCAATTCTAAATGCTCTGCTTCATAAAGTAGAACTTGGTTTACGAACGTTTAAAGTACTTGGGTTCAGCTGTAGTAAAGGAGAACACACAAAAAACATGCAGTAAAAACCGTTTGGAATATTAAATAAAATTCGGTGTTAATTTTTTCATTTTTCTTGTTGAAGAAATTCACGCGTGACTATTTTAATGTTTCTCGGTCCTTTACAGTTCTCTCGGGTCGAGTGTTGTACTCCTACAGTTTTTTTTTGTCATTAAACAAATGAACAAACTTTTGGCGGAGTCTTCAAGAAAATGAAAAAAAAAACTTTTCTACTTTTCTGATGCCGGTTTTCCTTTTATTTGACATGAATGAGACGACAATATCAAATGAAAGTTACTTCTTGACGCACTTTGTTTTAAAAGCTTTTAATTTTTGCATCGTTATTTCATTTCAAAAAGAAGAATAATATTAAGGCTCTAGAAGTTCAAAACAAATTATGACAACATTTTTTATTATAATGGGAACGAAGAACATTGAAAATCGAGAAAGCAAAACTTCTAGGACTCTCTGCATTTGTTTTTACTTTCGATTAATTTCTAGTCTTTTGTTCTAAAATTAATGACAAAAAATATATATATTGAAAACGCAAGAATTTTTATGTAGCTTAACAGAAATGTAACTACTATTGTCGTTAAAAATTATTTGTTGTTGTTGAGTACTTAAATCAAACCTAGTTAACCCCCTTAACCCCTTCTACATGACTTTGCAACTGGTAGTTGTCGTTGTGCAAGTCATTTGTTAAAGGATGAAAGAATCCAAGAACTTGGATGCCTTGTGAAAGGAGATCAAACTTTTCATAACTTAGCAAGGTTCGAGTACTCTAGTAAATATGCACGTGTGTAAATTATTGTAAGAAATTTAATTAAGAAAGTTGTGTTAGTGGTTATAATCACAAACAGAATTATCACTGCTGCACACCATTATAGAAAAATTATTCCGATTAGCGTTTACAAGCTTCTCAGTTCGGAAATTTCAGATAGGAATAATTTGTATATACTGGTGTGCAACAGTGATAATTCTGTTTATTGCAAGAAAATCTGCAACAATTTTAAGTAGCATGCATAACACAGTTCTTCAATCAAGAGGCAAGACAGTAAAATACAGGCGTCGAAAATGGCGTTCTTAAGAGGAATGAAAATGTGTTCTAAAATTGACCGTATAAAGAATGATTCTATAGGAGAATAGTTTCAAGCTTTAACTTGAATGGAAAAACTAAAAAATGACAAACAACGGTGAAAGGAATTGTAGAAGGAATGTCAGCTTCCAGACTCTCCAAACAAGTCTGGGAATACAAACCTACAGGACACAGGTTTGTGGGTATACCCAAGAAGAGATGTATGAAGAATCTGTCAAGAAGGTACAGGCCTATCCCGTGTTGTATGGTGGTGCTGATGAACGCTTTCCTTTTTAGACTGTTTTTTTTTTCTTCCGTATCGGCCATCTAGGGACCACATGACAATTTCAATTCTTTACTCCTTGTTCTTTTCTTTTTTTCCAATATTCGTTCATCTTCTCGCTTTGCCTCTTCTTCCTGTCTTCAGTCCACTTTGAACCTGCGTTCTTCTCACTCCTACCCTGGATTCCCTCTATTTTTAACACTTTTGGCCGAAAAACATCTCCTTCAATTTCTTCTTCTGCGTGTATATTTTTACGACGGTCTACTCGATCGTCGTAGGTACAGTGGAAACAAAATAAGTACAAGACACCAATTAAGTCACTAATCACACCTTTAATTGTTATAGTAAAACAGTTCGTAATTAACAACACAGTGTCTACAACAAATCAAATGAAAATTGTTCATACGCAATAAAATGTCCACTAATATTAAAACTCAACTGTATTACAATTATACCGTCCGAATATAAAACGCAACACTTCACTAATAACTACTTGAACGTACACCGTAATAACTCGAACCGCTCTGTAAATATATCGCACTAATACTCTCGAACCGCACAGTCAAAAATCTCGCATTGAACTGAAAACTAAGGCCGCGACGCGATGTATTTATAGTTACGCTCACACACCAGAAGCTTCCAAACTGCGTCTTATCTCTCGCGAACTACGTAATTGCTACGGCCTTGACACAGTCCGAGCGCCCGAGCGAAGCCTGGCACAGTCGAGAAAATTCTCGCAAAATGCGTCTAGTAGCACGTACACCACACGCTTACATCGAGATCTTTCTGGCGCATTCGATAAACGCGTAGATTGTTCTGTGCTGTCGTAGCAGTTCCCCCTCCTTAAGCATGTTCGTCCCGAACTGGCAAAGCGTCTCTAAATTTGTATTTAGCCAGGCGATCTAGGTGGACGACCTTGAACTTTCGCTGTCCTTCCTGCTGAATCCGATAAACAACATCGTTAATCCTTTTTTTTACAATGTAGGGTCCTTCCCAGTTAGACTGAAGCTTAGGTGAGTGACCACGACGGCGCTTTTGATTGAACAACCAGACCTCATCTCCTTCTTGGAAACCCACACTATTGCTGCGAATGTCATACCGAGTTTTCATTTTATCACTGGCAATCTTGAGCCGTCCTCTTACCAAGCGATTCATTTCTCGCAGTTGGTTTTCTAATTGCGAGGAATAGTTCTTTGGCTCTTGGGACTGAGTCTCAGGTGATCCAAACATCAAGTCCCCAGGAAGACGAATCTCCCGCCCAAACACCAATTTTGCTGGAGTCATGCCGGTTGTGTCATGTACTCGTGATCTATACGCCATAAGGAATAGTGGTATACGTTGGTCCCAGTCTGTTTGGTTCTCGTCAACAACTTTCGAAAGATGCTGCTCAAGTGTCCTGTTGAATCTCTCAACCATCCCGTCCGACTGAGGATGCAGAGGCGTTGTCCTGGTCTTTCGAATTCCGAGTAGACGGCATAATTCTTTAAACACTCCTGATTCGAAATTTCTTCCTTGATCCGTATGGATTTCCATAGGGGCTCCATAACGGCAACAGAAGTTGTGAACTAACTGCTTTGCCACAGTGGTAACCTCCTGATTTGGAATTGCGAAGGCTTCCACCCACTTAGTAAAGTAGTCACATACAACCATGATGTACCGGTTTCCATCGTCAGTAACTGGGAATGGTCCAGCAATGTCTATGGCAATTCTCTCGAAAGGTTGTCCAACGTTATACTGTCTCATTTTTCCCCTGCTTCTGGTTTGTGGGCCCTTGCTTGCAGCACATATTTCACACGTCCGAACCCATTCCTCTACGTCGTGGCGAAGATGAAGCCAATAGAATCGCTTCCGTATTTTGTCAAGGGTTTTGTTAACGCCAAGATGGCCTCCAGATGTTCCATCATGCATCTCCTTCAAAACAGACTGCACTTTACTTCGGGGAACTATCAACTGCATGACCACGTCTCGTCCATCTGCACTTTCCCAAGCCCTTTTCAGCAATCCTTTTTCTAAGGTGAGAGATTCCCATTGTGCCCAGTAGCCCTTCAGCACTTCGGAACCATGGCAGATATCTTGCCAATCCGGGCGGCGACCTTCCTCTTTTGCTGTCAAGATCGGTCCAATGTCTTCATCAGTCATCTATTCTTGTCGACAGTCTTGTGTTGTCCAGCCATCAGCCAGGAAATCTACAGTGATGGCTTGAACATGTTCGCTTGAGTTTTGTTCTTCCTTTCTGTGGCAATGTCGGCAGTCTTCCGGGCATGGTCTTCGTGATAAGCCATCTGCATTACCGTGCAGGCGCCCCCGCCGATGTTGTACCTTGAAGTTGTACTCTTGCAGACTTTCGAGCCACCTTGCCAACTGTCCTTCCGGATTTTTAAATCTCAAGAGCCATGCAAGTGCAGCATGGTCGGTACGTAGTGAAAACTCTCTCCCATAGAGGTATTTATGGAAGTGCTCCAAAGCTCTGACAATTGCCAACAACTCTCTTCTTGTAACACAATAATTTCTCTCTGGTTTAGAAAGCGTCTTGCTGTAATACGCTATTACTCGTTCTTCACCGTTCTACACTTGAGACAAAACTGCTCCTAGACCAGTATTGCTTGCGTCTGTGTCTACGATGTACTTCCCTTCGGAAGATGGAAAAGCGAGAATTGGCTGCGAACATAATGCAATCTTCAACGTTCTAAATGCTTGTTCACACTCTCTCGACCATTGGAAGTTTCGTTTATTTTCCGTTAGCTCATGTAGTGGTTTAGCAATAGTAGCGAAGCCTTTCACAAAACGTCGGTAATATGAGCATAACCCCAGGAAACTCCGAACTTCGTGTTTATTCTTCGGAACTGGGCAGTCTCTTACGGTGTCTACTTTATTAGGATCCATGCTAACGCCCGCTGCCGAAACCAGATGGCCCAAATACTGTACTTCCTTCTGGAATAGAGAACACTTCTTCGGGCTCAGCTTCAGTTGTGCACCGTGAATTCTAGTTAGAACTTCCTTAAGGTTTTCCAAATGATCTTCGAAAGTCTTCCCGATCACTATGACATCGTGTAAGTAAACAAGGCAAGTTTTCCACGTCAGGCATCGGAGTATCAGGTCCATCAATCTCTCAAATGTTGCCGGTGCATTACAGAGTCCAAATGGCATGACGTTAAATTGGAATAAGCCACTTGGGGTCGAGAAAGCGGTCTTTTCCTTGTCTTCTTGATGAAGACCCACTTGCCAATATCCACTCTTCAGGTCCAACGTGGAAAACCACTGTGCTCCGGACAACGTGTCGAGTGTATCGTCAACGCGAGGTAATGGATAGCAGTCTTTCTTTGTAACGTCATTTAACCTCCGGTAGTCTACGCAGAAACGCTATCCACCATCCTTCTTCGCTACCAGCACTACAGGGGAAGACCAAGCACTTGACGAAGGTTCAATTACTCCCTCTGTCAACATGTCCTGTACTAACCGAGACATCTCCTCTTGTTTAGATAATGGAGGCCTTCGAGGAGGTTGGCGTATCGGTGTTGTGTCCCCGGTATTGATGCGATGTTGCACAAGAGAGGGGCTTCCCAGTGACTGTCCCCGAACTGCAAAACAATCTTTGAATTCGTGTAAAAACTGTCCGAGTTCTTTTACCTCACCACTTGAGAGGTCGTTAGAAGATCTGTTCAATAATTCCTGCAGTTCCTCTGGTAATTTAGAAGTATCCGAAGAACTGTATCTTCGTTGCGTTATTCCGGCTACCCAGGCCACAGGAGTCAATTTGCCTAGGAGCGTATTGCTTTGTAAAGCGATAGCTTGATCCAAAATATTCGCCACTCTAATAGGTACATTTCCGGTTTCGTCAGGTTTTACTAAACTTCTGGCAATTAGTATGCCCGGTGTGTTGACTACCTGGGGCACTGATTGCCCCTAGTATCTACCGCAGTTCTAACCATGATGATCTTTTCGGAGTTTGGCGGAACAGTTACGGCCACTTGGTTTATGACGTCCATCGATTTTTCTGCTGTCGTCATTGTTGATAGCATTACCTCTTCGCCTCCGATTCTCAAGACATTGTTTTGAAGTCGACTATAAATCCGTATGCGTTCATAACGTCCACACCAAGAATTGCTTCATCCACAATGTCTGCAACAAGTACTTGATGATTAAACTCAAGTCTACCGAGGCGTAGGTGTATCTCCACTTTTCCATACACTTTTACAGGCCGTCCAGTAGCTGTTCGCAAGCTGCAAGAGCACCAGATTGGCTTGAGATCTTTCACCACGTCGGGGCGCACAATAGAAACTGTTGCGCCTGTGTCAACTGTAATCGAGGTTGGCCTTTCTTGAACAAATCCGGTAACTACCAAGCTCCCGGTGTTTTTCTGAAGCGTAGAAATTGCGTATTCTCTAGGGGCTTCGTTCCTCCAGTTAGTCAGCACACGCCCCGTTGCACCGACTATTGCTCGTTTCCCTGCTGCTGAATTCTAACCCGACAATCTCGTTGTAGATGTCCAGGTTTCCCACATCGATAACACTTCGGTCTTCCATCCTTTCTTATTTTATTCTGTGGCGCCGACCGTCGAGTCTCTGTTCCTTGTTCTTCTTCCTCATCGTCTGTGCCGTCGCGATCTTTTAGCTCGCGCACTTTATGACTTGTCCAACCAGACGCTGATTTGGCGGCCTCAAATTGCAAAGCATGTACCAGGGCGTCCGCACTGTTCTGGTGTCTTGCCATTCGTAACACTTGCTGTAGTTCGTTATCTCGGACACCGGCAGTAAATGTCTGCATCGCAAAACGCGTTCGAAAATCTTCTGGCGCTTCAGGATAGGCCAGTCTAATTAGTCTGTCGATACTTGCTTCAAACTCTTGAAGACTTTCCCCGGAATGCTGTCGCCTTGCTCTCAACTGGGTGCAGTACACATCTCGCAAATGTTTATCACCATACCGTAATTCCAGAGCTTTTATCAACTCGGCATAGGTGTTCTGGCTGTCAGGTGGCACTTTCTGTAGTAGTTCTGCCGCGGGTCCTTTTAACGCAAGAACAAGTGAAACAGCCTTGTCTTTTTCTGTCGAATTATTTGCGCATGCAGCAGCTTCAAATTGTCGGAGGTACGTTGCCCAGTGAGTGCTTCCGTCAAAGGTTGGAGCTTTGACATGAACTGTCCCTACTGCAGGCGAAGTGACTTTCTCTGTTAACTTATTTTCTGTGTATTTTTCTGTCTTGATCACTGGTACAGTCTGTTCAGAAATTTGTTTTGGTTGAATCTTCATGCACTGTTCAACTTCAATTTTAATTTGTTCTCTTATGTTTGCCATTGAGTTTTCTACTGCAGATATTTTTGTTGACATAACTTCTTCCACAGTCAAGACAGATTTTTCTACTTTAGCTATTTTATTTGACATGGATTCTTCTACGTCAGATATTCTGGTAATCTGATTGTTGAGCTCACCTCGTAATTCACCTACGTCACCACGTAGGAGACCCAATTCTGCGGTAGTATGTTCTTGCATCTGCTTTTGTTCATTAATTAATGCTTTGATGTCACCTGCTTCACGTTTACGTTCCTCTGCCTCCTGCTTACGTTCCTCTTTTTGTCTTTCTTCTGTTTCTAGCATTAGTGCTTTCTGACGTTCCTCAGCTTCTTCTCTTTCTCGTATTCGTTTTTCTTTTTGTCGTCTTTCTGTCTGCAACAGCAGCGCCTGTAAATTTTCCATCATCTGACTGGCATCCATTGTTTATCGATTAATTACGAATCACACTCGTCTTGTACAAAGCGTCCTCTGTTTCCACTGTTAACCGTTCTATCTCACTTCTGACACCACTGTTACGACGGTCTACTCGATCGTCGTAGGTACAGTGGAAACAAAATATGTACAAGACACCAATTAAGTCACTAATCACACCTTTAATTGTTATAGTAAAACAGTTCGTAATTAACAACACAGTGTCTACAACAAATCAAATGAAAATTGTTCATACGCAATAAAATGTCCACTAATATTAAAACTCAACTGTATTACAATTATACCGTCCGAATATAAAACGCAACACTTCACTAATAACTACTTGAACGTACACCGTAATAACTCGAACCGCTCTGTAAATATATCGCACTAATACTCTCGAACCGCACAGTCAAAAATCTCGCATTGAACTGAAAACTAAGGCCGCGACGCGATGTATTTATAGTTACACTCACACACCAGAAGCTTCCAAACTGCGTCTTATCTCTCGCGAACTACGTAATTGCTACGGCCTTACACAGTCCGAGCGCCCGAGCGAAGCCTGGCACAGTCGAGAAAATTCTCGCAAAATGCGTCTAGTAGCACGTACACCACACGCTTACATCTAGATCATTCTGGCGCATTCGATAAACGCGTAGATTGTTCTGTGCTGTCGTAGCAATATTATTTTTTTCTAAATCATTTTGGACTTCTTTAATCCAACTTGTGTTGACTTCTACTTCACAGATATTTAGAAGATCTGCTTTGCCAAACTATTGTCGTTCATTCTATATAAATGTCCAAAAAATGATAGTCTTCTTTTTCTCATTGTTACTGTTATATTTTCTATACTTTGATATATTCCATCAATACTTCTTAATTTCCAACCTTCTGAAGTTTTCCGTGGGCCTAATATTTTCCTTATAATTCGTCTTTCCCATATTTCTAGTTTGTCTAAATTATAATTCAATGCTAGACATTCACTTGCATATAGGCATTCTGGCTTCACTTCTGTACTGTAATGTCTAATTTTTGCATTTTTAGATATGCACTTTTTATTTTAAACATCTTTAGTTATACCATATGCCCTTTCTATCTTATGAATCCTTTCTTCTATTACAGATTTTTCAAGCCATTCTCTTGAATTATCTTTCCTAGATACTTAAATTTTTGAAACCTCTCTCTATTCGACCAATATCTGTTACCAGGAATTTTGGCGCGTTTTTAATGTTTGTGAGAAATTTGGTTTTTCTGCTTTTCATTATTATAAATACCACCGGTTTTCTTGGTGGTGTTATTATTATTATTATTTTTTTTCTTCAACAGGATGTTTGATTGGTTGTCACGTTCTATGAACGCCAAAAAAGGTTTCTGTATCCCAAAATTGAGTTTGTCTTTAACACGCTTATAAATTGTCTTTTAAATTGAGCTTATAACTCCTTTGCTATTGGTTTCTATTTATCTAAATTTATGCACGAAACACAAGTGTTTCAATGCCAACAAGATTTTAATCATGACTACTGTTGTAACGGGCAACACAGCCGCATAAACCCACCCCCACCTATCTTATCATGTGTAGTTTTGGGACACGTTTTTGTACATACTGGGCACACGTTATTATTTACTCTATATAATTTGGCGGTTCTCTTGAAGATTATCTTACATTTGTCTAAGTCATTCCTCATTAATTGACAGGCTGTCGTTCATTACTCTCTCCACCTTGCCTACGGTCAATAGAAAAATATCTGCTTCTGGAGATATCGGACTATTATCCCACACTGGCCTGACTCATTTACTTCAACCACGATTTGCTTCATTTTTAACATGATAATGTTTTTAGGCTGGGGGTCATTCCACAAAAATCGTCATCGAAAAACGTGACCCTTCCACACTTTCGATTCCCCACAGTCTAGAAATTCGATATGTAAACGCATCAAGACAGAAATAATCGCTGCTGACATTGAGTTTAGCAAACGTTTTAGTGAGAATAAATTTGGTTTTACATGCTCTGTTTGTGATCGTCTGTGGTTTGGAAATGATTTACGTAATCCACCAAACGTAATCCACATTATACGTTTCAAAAGCCTAAAAACATTATCATGCTTCGATGTTTCGGTTTCGTCGAAATTCTTTGAATGCTTAGGTGCATAAATAGAGAGAGGGAGAGAGAGAGAGAAAGAGAGAGAAAGAGAGAGAGAGAGAGAGAGAGAGAGAGAGAGAGAGAGAGAGAGAGAGAGAGAGAGGTTTTTTGGTTATTAAAAAAATTTATTATTAAGCATAACTGGTGCTTATTAAAGCACGAGTTAGTAAGATGGAAGTTCGTTACCATTTAACCAAGGACACATATAACAAGAAATCGATATCAATTAAAACCAAGCTTAGGCATTATTCAACAGTAATTTGCTCGAAAGTGCTTTATGCGGCTGAGTGTCTGACTCTGAACAAAAAATGATGATGGTTTGACTGGAAGTCAAAGAAAGGAAAATATTAGGAAAAATCTTGTGATCAGTAAAAGATGGCGAACAGCACAGAAGACGCCACAATGATGAGCTGTACACAAGTGTTGAGAATATCACAGACGCAATTTGAAAAAGAAGAATTATTTTCTACGGACATGTTCAAAGAATTAATCCTGACAGACTAACAGGGACGCTTTTTAACTATTTCAAAAAGCTGAAAATGTATAATACGTGGTTTAACGAAACAGAAAAGACATACAAGAATTTCAGATTACTCTGGAGGCTTTAAAAAGACACTGAAGAATGCTTGCCACTCAAAGAGAAATTAAAAAATGCCGAAGTTTTTCAGGAAAACCACAAGAAGAGGACAGGTGCCAATCTGGACTGATGAAAGGACGGAGAGACATTGGTCAAGCAAGAATGAAGGAGACGTGGGAGAGGAGATGTGGGAGAGGAGAAGTGGGAGAGGAGATGCGGGAGAGGAGATGCGGGAGAGGAGATGTGGGAGAGGAAATGTGGCAGAGGAGATGTGGGGGAGGAGATTTGGGAGAGGAGATGTGGGAGACGATATGATGGAGAGGAGATGTTGGAGAGGAGAAGAAGGGAGGAACCAGTTTAACTAAACGTAGACATACGCAAAAAAAAACAAAATAAGTCTTGCAATAAAACAATGTTAAAACATTAGTTGCCGGGTTTTTAGACTTCTGGTCCATCGTTTGGTTGAAGTACATCTCTTACTTGAAGCTGATTTGTAGACGCTGATTTCCAGCTTGGAACATGCTGGCAGGAAAATCTATATAAACAGGACTACTTAAGCAAAAACAGTTCTCTACCTCATCACTTGGGTCAACCCGGCAAATAATGTTTACAATTTATTAGCAGCGTTCGTACTTACACGTTTGTCGTTATGTCTTGTAAAACTGCTAGATACCTTTTATTTTGTGGGGCCTTCGGTGTTTTCTACCATCATCAGGTTCTAAACAGCGCCCAATACACAAATCCTAAATATGAAGTTGACTTTGTTATAATCCTAGAAACACTGAACCTTTCTGCTAAGAATCCAGCTTTCTGCAATATCTAACGATATAAAATTTTAATCATATCAAGATATACGCCACAAGTAAAAGGAGTAAGTATTAGTTTCCCAGAACATATTATTATAAACTTTTTTGAAAACACACAAACACTTGGTAAGTTTTACACTTTATTCTTAACCTCTAACAACTGTTTCAACTTATTAAGCTGTCGACAAAGAGCTGCTAAGAACAACTAAATACAAGAATGTGTAGGGTGAGTATGTTGGATGGGGTGGAGGAGCTAGTATAGGGAAAGGCAAGTGACTTTAAAAACTAGTATGAATAATAGCAATATTCCTATTATACATATAATAGGAGATATATAATAGGAATACAAGTTCTAAAAATTAACTAAATTAAATAGCAGCTCTTACTAAAAGACATGGAAAGAATTCAGTCCGTTCGTTTGTTAAATTTTTGTTACTTTTAACTACTAAACTGTGAAAAATTTTTTTAATGATAATGTGATGTATTTATAATACATACACTTATTGTTTACTAATGGTACCTATAATATCAATTTTCTATTGTAGTGAATTTATTGTTCATAGCCTAAAGGTACCACACACACAATTTTGCAATAAAATTTATATTACTCACATTCTTATAAACGATCGATTTCGGGGTCATAGAACATCGTCAGGTTATAATTCTTACCTTTTCATATGTTGTGCATTAGTATTATGTGTGTTTAATTTGTAGTTTTTGTGTCTATAAAGTCGTTGTGTTTTTATACAATGATCTGTAAAACTTTTATTGACTGTATTATTTAAAATCGATTTCTTATGTTCAGAAATGCGATATTTCAGGGGACCGCCGCATTGTCCGATATAAGTAGCATTGCATTCTGCACAGTGTATTTAATACATTCAATTTTTTCCTAGTATGTTTGATTTTTCTTTATTGTTTACCAGTAAAGCAAAATATTACGTTTATTTACTGATACAATGTAAGACCACTAATATTTTTAACCTATTTTATTATTAATCCTATCTGGTATAAACGGAATGTAATTTGTTAAAAGCAATTTTTTGTTATCCCGGTCTATTTCTACACAAACATTCTTTTAGAATAACTTTCTTCTGTTTTTTTTTTAATTAAAGAGTCTATTATTATTATTAGCGGGGGTCCTGCAGTCTATGCCGCATCCCGCATTTCGATCGCCATTTCTCCTTATCGTCTTCAATAGTTCGATCTCTCATGCTTTTCCTAATTCCTGTTCTCCATTGTGTTGTCAGTCTTCCTTTTCTTCTCCTGTTTTGTGGTGTGTAAGTCAATGCTTCCTTTGACCATCGCTTCACCTCCATCCTCATTACGTGACCATACCATGGCAACTGTCTGGATTTTATTCTTTCTGCTGTTGTAAATACGCACCCTGTTTTTCTGCTTATATCTTCGTTTCTAAAATGTTGCATTCTAGAAATATTACACGCTCTTCTTAAGAAGTCCATTTCCACAGTTTCTATCATCTTTTTCTCTTTATCTGAAAGTTGCCAGCATTTGCAGCCATAAGTTAAAATGCGCTCACAATGATTGTGTAGATTGTCAGTTTAGTTTGAAGTTTCATTTTGTTCGACTAAACTAATGAGTTTAGCAAACGAATAGCCGTTTTTCCTGTTGTATCTTATTTTTTTTGTCATTCTTTGGTGTTCCATTTTCTGAAATAATGCTTTCCAAATATTTGAATTCGCTACAGTTTCCGATTCTATGGATTTGGGTTGTCTCCTTGCATGTCTCCTATTTCAGATATTCTGTTTTAGTCGTGTTTATGTTTAGACCTCATTTCTCGTACTCCTCTTTCAATTTTCTAAACATGTAGTCTGTGTCGTCCTCGTCACACGCTATTTACCTTTTACCTGATTATCGGCAAATAGGAGAGTTGTTAAACACTGCTCACCCATTTGAATTCCCATTCCTGATGTTTTTCTTCTCCAGTTACTGATTGCTTCTTGGATATATATTTTAAACAGGCTAGGTGACAAGCTGCATCCCTGCTTAAGCTCTTTTGTGGTAGGAAACAATTCTGACAGAACATTTTCCACTCTCACCAAACTCTTTGAGTCCTTATATATGTTCCAGACAGCGCAAAACATACATTTTGCTCAGGCCAAACTTTTTTAATGTTTCAAAAAGTTATTTTAAGTGTACTGTGTCGTGAGCTTTCTCTAAATCGACAAATACGAGGTGCGTAGACAGATTGCGAGACTTTCGTTTTTCTAGTATTTGTTGTAGTACAAATAGGTTGTCAATACATGATAGTCCTGCACGGAATCCAGACTGCTCTTCTATGTCTTCTATATTCGTTTCAATTCTATGTTTTAGTATTCTGCCGTACAACCTCCCCATCGCACTTGTCACACTTATGCCTCTACAATTTTGGCATGCCTTCTTATCGTCGTTTTTGTAAACTGAGCTAATATATGCTACGTTCCAGTCTTATGAAGAGTCTATTATTCTTCCGTTATAACCGTAATTTTCTGCAATGCTTTTTTTTTTGCATCAACTTCTTTCTCAACATTTTCTTTGGACAAAGGAACTGTGACAATTAACCAAAACAGAAAAACCTATGTATATATTTCAGCAAATGCCCAACAAGTCTTTAGTCAATAGCAGGTATATATATATTAGGAGCTGCCTAGTCTTATTTTAACATTTACAAATCTGTTAGTCGTGACTGCAAACCAAAACAATTTGACAACATCACAACTGAGCGTTATAATGATGTGAGACGCACACCGCACACTTCGTCACTGCAAACACATTCCGTGACGTCAGAGACGTTAATTAACAATCCACAGGTAGTACTAATTAATTGCCAGCGAGAGACAATATCAACAAAGAGTTATCAAGCCGTTAAGCAGAAATGCGGCACATGTGTGTGTGTGTGTGTGCCGCAGAAACTCGGGTCCCCAGAACGTAGTAGCGTATCTGGTTAATTTAATTAGTTCATTAATTATAAATGTAATGAACGGAATACTTGTTGTGAACGGTGAACAAAATCACTCGGCATTGCGATTAAATTCCGACAGAGACACCAGAGAGCGCTTATGTTAGCATTATCCGATTTTCCCTGTTTGTTTTACTGCAATCAGGAATAACAGGCTTCATTACTCAA
Organism: Magicicada septendecula; assembly: GCA_034769895.1. NCBI lineage: Eukaryota > Metazoa > Arthropoda > Insecta > Hemiptera > Cicadidae > Magicicada > Magicicada septendecula. The sequence continues at coordinate 1,429,722,800 of CM068367.1, read as the reverse complement.
AGCATTTTCCTGTAGTAACAATTATTAGTTAACAAACATTCGAGACTTGTGTGTATTAACAGACTCAAACATGTCCTATATAGCAGTATCTGTCGTTAACAAATCGTCTGAATGAAACAGTGTTGAGTTTAATGATGCCTCTACACGAGTTAAATACATCCATGTCCACGTCTTTATACACAAGTTCTTAATTTTAATCCAGATTTTGCTATTAACTTTTTAACACGTGAAACGCTCTGCCAATAGCTAGCCTTTGCTTGGCGCTATAAAATATTAATGTTACATATTACTACACAGTAGGTTAGGCCGAAAAATATATATATATTTTTTTCGATTTGTTATACAGCGGAAAACTGGCCCCTATGACAGATAAGTAAAATAAAATAAAAAGGAACAAACAATTCGTTTAATATCTTGCGGTCACGCATTACTCCCGAAAATCATAAAAACTGATCAATTTTAGCAAGATTTTGTAATTAAAAAAACAAAACTTTTTCGATGTAAGGCAAAAGCAACCAAGGCACAGACATTTCAAATGCTAAAACTAAGCTGTATTCACACACAAAAATTAGCGATATTTAAAATTCTTAACAAGATTTTAAAATATAAACACATAATTGTAATTATTATTATCAACCGAGATGTTAGGCCGTAGTCTACACTTGACAAACTCGGAGGCCATCATCAGTGTCCTAGATTGGCACGGTGTCCGCCAATTCACCTCAGGTATGAGGTGGAGACTACGTACTAATATAGAGACCTAACAGCCCGGCTGATAATGATAATTTCAAAAATGTTAAAGCCTGCCGTGGAAACTTAAGGACTTACATACAAAGTTCTAATGTTTGCAAAGTTTGCATCGACGTTAAATAAAATCAGTTTCACTTTCTTGAAATAAGAATTAAGGTGACCTTTTATTAGAATAAACGCTTAAGTAAACCACACGTTGCTCGACATCCTAAACAAAACTGTTTGTAAGTACACTGAAAGAAAATTACACATACGCCAATATATATTGCAACAAATCAAACTTTACTATTCTAATAAGGATATTGTGAGTGTGTAAAAATCGATACAAGTCTATTATGGAGGAGATGAAAAATTATTTATTATATACAAATATTGTTTATAAAGATGTATAAAGTATTTTAAATTGTCATGTATTGATAATATATTTAATTGTTTGTATTGTTCGATAATAAAAAATCGATTTTACTTGTTTGCTCCAACGTCCTCCTCTCGTCTCGTCGGTCCCGTCTTGGCGTCCTCTTCTTCCTGTCCCTCCTTCCTGGTGTCCTCTTCGTCTCGTCGTCCTCTTCTACAGCTAGCGGCTCCAGCGGCGATATTTCACAGAGTCTCGTAGTTATGTTTGACTGCTAACATTGATTAGTTTCTTGATAAATTGTTCGCTCATAATGATTATGAATTTCATTCATTCAGTTTATTATTAATTTATATTTTATAATTTCTTAATCTCAGGATTTATCTGGGTATTTACTAATGCGGTGCGTTTAATATACACCTTCCAACGATATCTTGTAGTGTCTTCAAGTTCCCTAAGCGGATATCTTAACTTACACGAGACAGCACTGTATTATATTTTAAATTTTATTTAATTATTTACCCTCTCGGTTCTTATCGCAAAACTTCGTTAAGAATTTCAAGGTTTATAGTTTATTTTATATAAAATAGTCCTCTATTCCTTCTTGGTTCTTACCGCAAAACTTCGTTAAGAATTTTAAGGTTTATGGTTTATTTTATATAAGATATTTTTACGTTTGTAAGAGAACAACTCTCTTACCCGGGGCACAACTTCCCCTAGCAACGTCGACAGACAGACTGTGTTCAACCTAGCTCTGCAACGTATGAATCTCACTGAATTTGGTGTATTTTGATAGGCCAAGCCCAAGTCACATGATTGATGGAACAACCAGATACACAAATTTCATGAAAAACTTTGTACAATTTAGCATAGTACTGCATGGAAATTATCTACGATTTTTATTACCCTATCATTGATAAGAGTTACTCTTGAGTTTTTCTTTACTTAAAAACCATATTTCTAAAATAGTTATAAACCTCAGAATATACACAAATCGAAGCTATTTACTTAAATAATTCTTTGTCAAATTTTCATGTAAATCGGTTAACTACCACTGCCGCTATAGGGATCGCAGATTATCACACCCGCACACGCTCACCAATTCATACAAAAATTACATGACAATATAGTACATCTTTTCATGAAGAGTTTGGTGTAACCTACATGCTCGAACTCTCGAAATCTCCCTGTTTGGTGTAACAGGAACTCTCGAAACATGTACCAAATAGAAAAATAACATCTTGATGTAAATTTAATTATAAATATTAAATGTAAGTTAATATATATATATATATATATTTCATTTAATTTTTATTATTTATAATGAATCTACCTCAAGATATTTTTTTCTTTATTAGGAACATGTTTCGGGTACCATATTGTACCCTATCCTCAGCCTTCCGGTTTCTGTGTCTGGTGAAGTACATATGTGTTGGTTGACTATTATTATTGTGGCTTGCTGTTGGCTTCTGGTACTTCAAATTGGTTTTATTGTGTGTGATTGTGGTGTATGTGTTATTTTTTTGTGTATTTTCGATGTTGAGTGCTTTGAATATTGTGTCATGTTTTGTATTGATTTGTATTTGTTCAGGTATTAGTTTGTTTTGTGTTTTATGTTTGTATATTTGTAAATTTTCCCAAACGTTCATTATGGTGCCTTTGTGTGGTATATGTCACATTGGTTATGTCTGGGAATTCATGTCCTGTGTTTATTGCATGTGTGGCTAAATTGGATTTATATATTTCTGGTTTTTTGTATGCGTTTAGGTGTTCAAAATAACGTTTTTTCAGCTGTTATTCTGTTTGTCCTATGTAACATTTATTGCAATATTAACGTTCGATTTTTTATATATCGTTAGTTGTTGTATTACCTTTGTTGTGTGGGCTATATAGTTTTTGTAAATTATTTTTATTAGTTTTGTATGCTATTTTTATATCTGTGTTTTAAAATAGTTTTGTTAGTTTTGTCATTTTATTATTCAGGTATGTGAATGTGGCCCATTTTTTGTTGTTGTTATTATTTATGTGTTGTTCATTTTGATTAATTATTAATTGTTCAGTTTTTATTTTATATTTGATTTCATTTTCTATTTTGTTTACAGTATTTTTATTGTATCCATTTTCATAACCAATTTTGTATATTATATTTCTTTCTTTGTCAGTTTATGTATATAAATCGGTTCATAATATTATCCTACGTCTTCTGATCCCTAGTCTCCATTGGTCTCGGTCTAACCAAGATTCTTCTTACAATTCCCGGTCTCTCATTGCCAGGTTGATGCCTTCTCTCCAACTCAACCTAGGTCTTCCTCTTCGCCTAAGACCGTATGGTGTCCATCCCAAAATTTGCTTGGAGTGTCGATTATCCGGCATTCTTTGTACATGCCCAAACCATCTTAACAGTTTTGTTTTTATGCCGTCGACAATAGAGTACTGTACCCCATTATCTCCCGGATTCTGACGTTTCTTACTTTTTCCAGTTTTGACCTCCCTGCCGCTCTTCGCCAATAATCTCCATTTCAGTAGCTTCCACCAACTTTTCTGTTCTTTGTCTTATTGACCATATTTCGCACCCGTTTGACGTAAATTCATACGCCAATACATGAGTAAAATTTAGTCTCTTAAAGTTCATGTTTTTAGACAGTGTCCTTTGCTTTACCAAACGTGGAATTTGTAAAAACTCGTCAACAAATTTTATCATCTGTGGATGATTTTAAGGCAGATGATACGGATAGACAGGTGACACAAAATTGATAAAAAATTAATTACCAAAAAACAAGTTGCAAATCACCCATTCAAGCTAGACGTAATTGTATGCAATAGAAAATGTAGTCTTAAACTATAACGAACAGATTAGTACTTTTAACTTAGTATATACAATTTTTATAAAATATATTGTTACGACGGTCTAACTGATCGTCGTATGGTACAGTGGAAAACAAAATAAGTACAAGACACCAATTAAGTCACTAATCACCAGCTTTAATTTCACAGTTAAACAGTTCGTAATTTACAATACAGTCTCTACAACAAATAAAATTAAAATTGTTCACACGCAATAAAATGTCCACTAAAATTAAACACAATTGTATTACAATTATACCGTCCGATTATAAAACACAACGCTTAACTAATAAACACTTGAACGCGCACAGTAATATCGCCCGATAATAACTCTTGAACCGAACTGTAAATACTGTATATCGCAGCTATGCTGAAAACTAAGGCCGCTGCCGCCATGTATTTATATCCCCGCTCACAAACCAGAACGTTCCAAATTGCGTCTTATCTCTATAAACTACGGCGTAATTAATTTCGGTCTTGATACAGTCCGCGCGGCTGGCGACTTCGAGAAACCTATCCCGGATGCGTTCACAGTCAAGTATGCCACATACATTAGAGCGAGATTCTTCTGACACATTCGACAAACACGTAGATTGTTCTGTGATAACAATATCGTAACGAATATCGTAACAATATCATTATTTCGGATTGCTGTAAATCATATAATGCATTACATTGATATTTCCGTATTAAAAATACAAATATATGTATGACTAAAACGTTTAAAGAAGCCTAAATTACTAGGATTTTAATTAATATTACATAAGAATAAACTATAAATGTGTAATAAGTCTATAAAATGTAAACTATCCATACGTTTCCTATAGTAAATGTCGCACAATTTTCAAATAAAGGTCTCCGATTTATTCACAACTATGTAGGCTTCCGATATTCCAAAAGCCATACTTTATGTAAATAATATTCATACTCCATTTAACATTTCAAAAAATTCTCAATACGTTCAAGTAAATGTGTTGTTTTCTATATGTATATACGTATAATGATGATAAACGGTCCAAAATAAAACTACGGGTTTTGCAAGTAAATGTAAATTCATTGTTATGAAGTAAAAGTAAAGTACATTTCTTAAATTGTCTGATGATAATACTTAATTATCTAATATGATCTAATGATAGAATTATTATTATATATATTTTGTCCTAATATGTAATGCTACTATGTATTTAATTACAAGCATTGAATCAAAGACGTTTAATTATCTAAGTGCGAATAAGTGCGAAAAATTAAGAAATTCACTGAAATATAAGTTTTGAATATCACATGCAAAGGGCACCAATGATTTACTGGATTCCACGGAATGTAAATATAATACAACAAAAATATATATTTAGTCTAACAAGGGAGAAAATAATCGGCCTGTTTGGAATCAAAAATTTCGAAAGTGGAACACTAAAACCTACTTTAACATAAATCATTCAGAAAAGTACTAGTCTTTGGGGAAATTTTTTCTTGTCTTTTGACAGGTGTCAGAATTGTTACTTTGCCCGACGCACCACCAGTCCCATCAGCTTTTACGTACATCTCGCGTTGTCTTGTGTTTTATATGCTGAACGCACGAGAGCCTGACACAGCAGTCGGCATACGAATAATCCTTAGAATGGCTCGTCGAAGCATTGTTATTTCGTAGATTTAAAATACAGTGAAAACTTAATGGGAAATGTCAAATAAGGCACACTTAATGGACTGGAAGTAACTGTATTTGAACTGCATTACTCGCAAAATAGGATTCAGTATGAAACACGAATTTGTTTAAATCCGTAAGCACTGATATTTATTAGACATTTAGACCTTAAGGCTAAACATAATCATCGCTAAATATCACTATAGTATTGACGACTCGGAACACTAAGTTTTTTATAAGTAAAAACGTAAAGTTTTACCTTATAGCCTAAACCCGCTTTCACCTATAGAAGGCTTCATCAGAGGCTGTCGTAGGTAGCGCTGTTCGTCTTGTTGTTGGCGACTGGATAGTTTTTCGAGCGCTATCTACGACAGCCTCTGATGAAGCCTTCTATAGGTGAAAGCCGGTTTAGGCTGTAAGGTAAAACTTTACGTTTTTACTTATAAAAAACTTAGTGTTCCGAGTCGTCAGTACTATAGTGATATTTAGTTAAGTAACGGACACCTCATGGACAACGAAATCCAAGAATAATCATCGCCTTCACGTAGTGTAAAATCATATAAGCTACATACTCTATCTAATGCCTCTTATACTTGCAAATAAAGAACTTGAAGTGAATAACCTCAACAACAACAAAGTTAGATTTAGACATGTTACTTCTTTTAAATAATTGTCTTTTTTAACTCAAATTTGTTTAAATACTTTTCAGCAGTTTTCTTGCAAGTTACAAAAGACAGAGCTGAGCTCTTTGATTCTTTTCTTGTAAAACGTCAGATTAAACGACATACGAAATCACTGATTTTCCTCCATAATTTGTCATCAAGGATCGTAATGCATGATTAGGCATTCGGAGCAGAAATATGGATTATGTTTTTCACCTGGCGATATCTCGATTCCAAAGCATTTCCGGGCCTGTAATGTAACAAATTTACGGGCTACTTACTTATTGGTTATGATAATAAAAAGAAAAAAGATTAGAAAAAATATATTAAAAAAGTAAAAAAAAAATAGTATATGACATAAAAGGGGGGACTAACAGCGACTGGAAGGTTGTGGGAGAGACATGGTCGAGAGAAGGGAAAAAGAGTGAGAGGCGGACTCAGAGGGAAATTTAGTATTTCCACCGGTGGGATGGTGACAGTGAGGGAGCTCGACTCGTTTGTTTACAACTAGTCTGACGTCACGCTTCCGTTTCCTCTAAGGTAAACAGAGCACACACACACACGCCTCAGGGCCAAAATCCTTCATAGATCATATTTCGCATGAGCTTCATTCTCTCTCTTTCTCACACAAGCATCTCTTTCCTGCGTCAGAGCCTTTATGTCGTGACGTGACCTCTTTGTCTAGAGCGTCGTTGTCGGGTCGACTTGTTTGTCTCGTCTGATGACGCACTTTAGAATGTGCGTGTATAACAACGGTGACTTTTGAAGTCACATTCAGAACTAGTAAATATTTTTTTTGATTTGATAATCTGGTCAATTTATAAATTGTTTCAATCATAATGATGCTAGTAAAATCAACAATTTTATTTAAACAAAAATTCCAATGGTATGGACACACAAAAATAATGGCACAGGGAAGATTGCCAAAGAGAGTTATGGAATGGGCCGCACCAAGAAGAAGGAAAAGAGGAAGACCACCTATCACCTGGATAGATGAAATTCAGTCTATAGTCAATATATTGAGGGAACGAGAAATTGAAGAAGATCTTTAGACGGACAAGCAGCAGTGGAAGATGAGAATTCAATCACTTCTTTAATCTTTGGTTCCGGAAAATGTGTATACATTGTACAGCAGTAATAATAATAATAATAATAATGATGCTAGTAAGACAACATTATAAGAAATATACAGGGTGATTCAAAAAGGACTTTACAACTTTGAAAGTATACAGAAATTTATTCAGATAACTTACAGAGTCGGCTGAGGTGTCATTTTGAAGCAAAACACATCTAGTTTTGACTCACGTAGTCTATTAATACCAAGTGTACTCACCAGTAGCGCTGTCACCACTGTTGTTGAAAATGGCTACCTTTACTGGTACGGAACGTGCTCGCTGTGTTTTGGTTTCACGATACGCAATCAGCAACTGCAGTTCAACGTAAATTCCGTACGGAGTATGGTAGGGAGCCTCCTAGTAGGGCTACAATTTACTCTTGGCACCAAACCTTTGTTGAGACTGGTTGTTCTGTACGACATGCAAATCACCAGGACGTCCACAAGTTTCTGAAGCTGCTGTGGAACAACTCAGAGGAAGCTTTTCCCGTAGTCCTAAGAAATCAACTAGACGTGCGTCACGTGAGAATGGCATTCCACAACCGACTGTTTGGCGCGTATTACGTAAACGCTTGCACTTGAAGCCATACAAACTAACCATGGTTCAACACATTACAGATGGAGATAAAGTCGCTCGCTAGCAATTTTGTGTGGAAATGTTTGATAGAATTGCAGACGAGACATTCCTAGACAATGTAATTTTTAGTGATGAGTCAACGTTTCACATCAGTGGCAAGGTTAACACCCATAACTGCTGAATATGGGGTAGTGAAAACCCCCATAAAACCTTGCAGCATATTCGTGATAGCCCTAAGGTCAATGTTTTTTGTGCCCTTAGCAAACAAAAAGTGTACGGCCCGTTCTTCATCCAGGAGGCAACCATAAATGGTATCGTGTATGCTAGAAAATTTTCTAATTCCTCAGTTAGACGAAGATGACCAGGATAGATGCCTTTACTATCAACAAGGTGAGGCACCACCTCACTACCGCGTAGAAGTTCGAGATTTTCTTGATACCCGATTCCCAGGCCGGTGGATTGGTCGTGGAGGTCCAATTGCATGGCCACGTCGCTCCCCAGATTTGACACCGGTAGTTTTTTTCTTGTGGGATTTCATTGAAGATCGAGTTTTTGTACCACCTTTACCTGCTGGTCTTGCTGAGCTGAGACGTCGACTTAACGCCGCCGCTGCAGAAGTGACGCCCGACTTACTGGCTAAAGTCTGGAATGAAATCGACTTCAGGTGGGATGTATGCCGCATTAAAAATGTATGCCACATCGAACCACAGTGAACGTTGGATGACAAAGTTGATGTGTTTTGCTTTGAAATGACACCTCAACCGACTCTGTAAGTTTTCTGAATAAATTTCTGTATGCTTTCAAAGTTGTAAATTCCTTTTGTGAATCACCCTGTATACAGAAAGTATATACCAGTATATACTTTGAATACGTGGTATACTAGTATATTTTCAAACCCAATAAAATACAAAAAAATAACTAGCCTTTGGGAAAGAATTTTCTTTGTAATGTGAGTTGTAAACCTGAAACTTAAAGGATACAATTCTATACTGTAAGTTTTTTTGTAGCAGAAGAGAAGTAGTATTTTGAGTAATAGGTGGTTATATTCAAATGCTATTTTCAAAACCAGAATTTATTATAACGCTAAAATGAGAGTAATTCAAAGCGTACTTACAATCTGAAAAATTCTGCCAAGAAAGTGGTGACGTACCTGTAACACAGGAAAAAATATAAACATTAGTATTTTTACATGTTAAATTTCCGTGTATGTAGAAAATCATCAATTATATGAAGGCTACATTTCAATATATGGATACCCTATCATGTTACACAGCACTTGAAAAAATGTTTGCCATATTTTCATTAATTTAAAACGTAATAAATTATATATTGAGACGGCTACAAATACAATTATAAAATAATCAAGCGTTAAACACACACACGTTGTCTTATTTGTAACCATCACAACGTATATTAAATAATAATATGCTTTTATCAAGAAGTAAAATAAAGTCTCAATTAATCGTGTAATCAAAACTTTGTTCCAACACGAAATATAGTTTTACGATATTAAAGAAAATTCTACGTGTTTCCCGGCTATTCCAGCGGAGTCCAGCTGTAATGTGTATGTGCGTAAATATTGCTTTGGGATGGAAGACAATTACGTGACACTTGTCACGCGTCCGCAACGAAACGTTTCCAGATCATACCGGTCCGCGCGCGCTGTGTTCAAGGCCGCACTCAATTACGTTTTAGTGTTTTCTAATAGTTGACGAGTATTATGGAATGTGCTGTAATCTCAGCGGGGTGTAAATACAAGACTTCAGGGGCGTTCAGTTTCAGTTTTAGTTACTATTTTTACCAGTGCGGTTCGAAATATTGTGGCGAAGTGTTATGTGTTTTATAATTGTGGGAGACTCTATAAGTAGACATTATTTTTGCGTGTGAACAATTTTTATTTGATTTGTTGTGAGAGACTACCTTGTTGAATACAAACTGTTTAATTGGTACAAACATACAAATCATTAAAGCTGATGATTAGTGACTTAATTGGTGTATTGTATTGTGTTTTCCACTGTAGCATACGCCGATCACTAGACAGTCGTAAAATAGTAACATATTACTTCAGATATTAAGGATTAACGGAGATGTAGAATAAACAATACGAATGAGGTAAAGCTAATTAAAATTTTGTTGGCACCCAGTAAGGTTACATACGCTTTAAATGTACCTAGACAAAAGGTCGTAGTTATTTAACTACGACCGTGAACACATGCAGAATATACGTACCCAAAACTAAAGGGCAGCCGCTTGAACGAATCGTTGTGCGTGGAGAAATACGTATGTTAGAAAACTCTGTCTGTCTGTCTGTCTGTCTGTCTCTCTCTCTCTCTCTCTCTCTCTCTCTCTCTCTCTCTCTCTCTCTCTCTCTCTCTCTCTCTCTCTCTCTCTCTCTCTCTCTCTCTCTCTCTCTCTCTCTCTCTCCCTCTCTCATGTATTGGTTTGATATAAGTACTTTGTGTTGTAGGTATCTAAGATTACAAACAACTGTAGAAAATTACTTGGTGTTCTGCCCTAAGGTAGGTCTTCAAATGGTAAAAGCTCTCCCATCTGTCCTATCGCATTCCAGTCTTTTCGTTTCTTGGTAACACCCTCTGATTTTAATGCTACCTATTAACTTCATTCTTCTACGCCCTCTTTTTTTTCACCTTCTATGACGAGCAGTCTCTTCTTAAACAATGGCCTAACCAGTTCCTTTTCCTATTTACTATTACCATCAGGATTCTTCTCTCTTCCAATATTCTTCTTAAAACTTTATCATTCCTTACTTCATCAAACCACCTCACTTTTTCCACTACTGTGGAAAGAACACTTAGAAATAATGTGAGATTGCAGACTGGCTAAACAAGTCTGCAAATACAAACATATGAGACACAGGTGTGTGGTTAGAGTAAGGAAGCGACGCCTTCAGGATCTTTGAAGGCGGAACAGGCAACCCCTTGCCTAGCCCGTGTTTTTCAGGTGACGATGATGATGATAATGTTTTATTTTAGGTATTTATTACTGAAACGCTTGTTTCCTTGATAGCTATAAAATAAATATCAAAACAACTAACTTTTTTCTTTTAAACTTTATAATTTTATTTGCAAAAATATAAACCTCTTGCCAGAACTAGTGAGAAACCTCCAACTATCTTGGCTGCGTCCCTGGTCAAACATAGGCCTATTTTATTGTCACTATTGCGAGGCTGATTTTATTGGAGGCTCTAATTTTTTCTATTATTATTATGATTACAGTCTTCGTTCGATCTTGAAATTACAGTAACGACATTATTTCTGTCTGATCCCGATTTAGCTTTACAAACGACCAAATAAGAATTTCGAGTAATTAACTATAATATATAACACTACCAACTTGGATCGCAAATTGTAATTGATAAAAATTATAAATATTTATATAGATTTTATTTGCAGATTTTATTTAAATTTAGCTTTTGCTCCGATAGAGCTTCGTCAGAGGCTGCCGCTAGGAGCGCTGTCCGTCCCGCTTTTGGTGACGGCGCCGTCATTAGGAAGATCGTTGTTGTGTGTGCCTTGTGTAATGAGTACAAATAGTAAGTATGATTTAAATTCTGTCTGTTCGCCTAGAATGTTGTTTATATGTGTTTTTGTGTTTTTATGTTATTTCTAGTTGTTCAAGAGTGTCTAGTTTTTCGGCCTTTTGTGTGTACGTGTAGGACTTCTATGTCACTTTTTATGTTTGTGCATGTGTGTGGCCTGGCTCATTGAGATGATTTGTAAAGGTGGATTCGGCAGTGGAGTGAAATAGAGCGGAAAATATTTTAGGTCATCAGGTAAAAATTAATAATTTTATCAATCATAATTTGTGATCCGAATCGGTAGTGTTATATACAGTTAATTCATATAACAAGGTATACACGTAATGGACAACAAAACACAAGAATTTCGATGTCTAGAATTTATTTATTTATTAGACTACCGGAGTTCCCTACTTTCGCAATCCAAGTTGTCTTTGTATCAACACAAACGAGGAAATGTATAATGGAAATTGTTAAACAAAAGAGAAGCGACTTTATCGAACAATGTGTACGTAATCTCTAGAACTGTGTACCCAAAGGAAATTATTGGTGCTGACCTCTGCAGGATAGTTTAGGAATCTTGTTTAACAGCAACGCGGTGATTGAACAGTTTCACTCGTCTCACGATAACATCAACTATGTAAAGTGCACTGAATTATTAACACGGCGCTTTTGCGCTTTTGTGTGTTCTTCCAGTTGTTTTCTAAACCTTTAGACAATATATACCAAGACCAAGTCTACATAACTGTTATGTGAATCCAACTGCCTAAATATTTGACATTTCTGTCACAGACAAACATAAATATTTTCGGTGTTAAAATAGTAATTGATACACGAATACATTGTATTGTGGTCGTTTTTTTGCAATTTAATAAAGAAAAAATATTTTTATTCCTATTAATGAAGCTTATAATGTCTATTACATTCACAGCACTAGAAATTACCTGCTCACCACATATACTGTGAGCAGTGACAAGCTATGTTTTATTATTGTCCTTGTCATATATTTAATTCAACAAAAACAATCTTTCATAAGTGCAATTAGCTGTTATCGCAACAATTTTGTTACCTATTTATTGTGCAGCCACTGAATCCTTATATAGACTATACTAAATATTCTTCGTATACTAGAAAATAGAACCTTAACATTTCAAAATAAACCCAACTGAAATAATCCTTTTTAACATTATTTAATATTTATTAACCTTATTAACATTTATTTTTAATCTTTCTAACATTTATTTTTAATAATAATAATACTTTCAACTAAATCTGAAATAATTTGCGCAAATAAAATGAAATTATTATGATAATTCTTAACAATTTTTAGTAATAAACAAATTATGATTACATTTACACGACAATTAAATCCAGCAATACACTTTACAAATAAAACGCAAACACAAATTAAATTTCTTCTGTTAATGATAGCATTTTGTGTGGTTAAAATTATTATTAACGATATGCAGGACGATAAAGATAGTTAACTGAATTTTTATTTATTAGGCAAGTTTTGAAATGTTTGAGAAAAATTGTTTGTTCTTTTATTTTTCATGCAGCAAGTAAAGGATTATAGAATCTAGGATACAAAACAAAAATAAATATTTTCTTTTATTTTTATATATTTTCTTATAATAGCTAAAGGTATCATAATAGTTTAATTTTTACACGCCAAATTTGTGACGGCGCCAGTGTACAAAATATTGAAGGATGTGTCAAGATATTATTTAATTTTTAGTTTATATATATACATATACAGGGTCCGCCAGTGAAGCGGGAAAATTAAAAGTACCCAATTTTTTCATGAAACATTTATTATCAGAATTTTTTTTTTACAGATTTGAGTTGAGTAAAGCGTGCCATTATTTAAATTTTTAAAAATAACGCCGCTCAAGTGAGAGCCATTTCTGTGTAAACATTCTTCTAATCTTGACCGAAAATTTTCCATCACTCGACGAAGCAGGTCAGGTTGAATCCGTGCAACTTCTTGTCTGATATTCGTTTTTAATTCATGTATAGTGTGCGGTCTATCAATGTACACCCTGCTCTTCAGAAATCCCCAAAGAAAAAAGTCGCATGCGGACAAATCTGGGGATCTTGCAGGCCACGAGATGTCGCCATATCTGAATATGAGTCCGTCCGGGAAGAGTTCTCTTAAAGCAGCCATGGTCACACGAGCAGTATGACTTGTGGCCCCATCCTGCTGGAAAAAATTAATTTCCGGAAACCTAGGGAGCTGTTGCATCAAAAATGTTCTGACCATGTGTGTGTGTAGCGGTCTGCATTGACAGATGTGGTGTTTCCTCTATCGTCTTGGAAAAAATATGGCCCAATAATGCCAGATGATGAAACTGCACACCACACCGTAACTTTCGGACTATGTAATGGCTTTTCGTATCGATCATTCTAATATCGACTATTTTGTTTGTTTACATATCCATTCAAATGAAAATGTGCTTCATCTGACATAAACATGCGGTGAATAAAGTTTTCATCATCATTTACACGTCGCAATATTTCTTCGCTGAAAATCCTGCGAGCCAGCATATCGCCATCTTTCAACTCCTGGATTACTTGAATTTTGTAAGGATGAAAAGATAAGTCTTTATGCAAAATTCGTCGTAACGATGTGTCACTAATGTTTAGTGCGGATGCATGTTTCATTGCAGAACGTTGTGGACTACGCGTCAATGCTACTCGAACTCTTTCAATGTTTTCCTCTGTTCTTACAGACCTTGTTGCTCCATATGCTTTAAGTTTAATGTGGAACCAGTTTCTTCAAACTTTTCCACCCATGACATAATTGCATGAGCGGACGGCACTCTTCCATGTCGTGGAATATTGAAATGATTACGAAACAATCGTTGTACAGAAGTCACACAGTCACCATTCTTATAAAACGATTTTACGCAGAAAGCACGCTGTGCACCGGACCACTGCTCCATGTTTTAAAACATATAATAACAAATGGCATTAAATGTAAAACAACAATCGAAAACCTCCACGCCCACTCGTGAGCAGAAAATGAACTATTGGACTTTCAAAATTTCCCGCTTCACTGGCGGACCCTGTATATGTGTGTGTGCGCGTGTGTGTGCGTGTGTGTGTGTCCATTGTGAACAGTTATCTTTATAGCCGTGTGAATAACAATTATTACAATTTTTTCTACAATTTAATGACTGTTTCTGCAGTTTTTAGTGACAGGGGACGCTATCACCGCAAGAATGTTGCAACCAATACATCATGTCATAACTTATACTTAACTCCACAGACATTCTCTGTCAAAACAACTTTGTTGAGTCGATACACTGTTGATTTCATCACTGAAAAGACCGCTATGAACAAAATAAAAACACTGTGTGCATCAAGCTAAACTATAGGCAGACGTGGAAGAAAGCAAACTATATTTCAAAAAGTCTTTCACTGTGAATTTCTTATCATGTGCGGCGCGGGTGTGAGATGAGTTAGCGCGAGACAGTAGAAATGTGTCAAAAGTAACTGTCAAAACAGCAGTAAATAAATATTAAACATTTTCCCATATGTTCGTTATTGTGCCTTTTAGTGTATGTGTTTTATTAGCGTCATGTTGGTTATGTATGCGAATATTTACGTTTGGGAAAATTTTAAATATAGAAACACAAAACAAACTAATACCTGAACAAATACAAATCAACACAAAACATGACACAATTTTGAAAATAATCAACATCGAAAATACTCATATATACACCACAATCAGACACAATAATACCAATTTAAAATACCAAAAACCAACAGGAAACCGTAGCAACGACCAACCGAAACACAAGTACTCAACAAGATACAAAATTAAGATGGCTGAGGATGCGAACAATAGGATCCCCGAAATATGTTTCAAAAAAGAGAAAAACATCTTTTGGTAAAGAAATTATAAACATGAAATAAATTATATATAAATTGTGCACAGTTATTTTCTATAGCCGTATTTATAAAAATTATTAACATTTTTTTCTGCTATATTTATTTAATGACTTGTTTTGGAGTTCTTAGGTCACATCTGATGCTATCACCACAAGAATGTTACAACAATTACATCATCAACAATTACTTAGAATTTCAGTGTCAAAACAGCTTTGTTTACAGGCTACTGAGTTCAAGACTGGCATCATCGCTACAGTATGTATCGATAACAATGCTAATTCAAATAATCAAAATTGTTGTGTTGGTACGGATACTGGGACGGTTCCAATTCTGTACCAAAACAACTTTCTTGATTAGATACTGATTTCAGCTCTGGAGAAAATGCTACTATCAACGAAATAACACGGTCTGTATCAGACTAAACTATAGGCAAACGTGGAAAAAGGAAATTATATTTCAAAATGTGTTTCACTGTGAATTTCTTATCCTGCGAGATGAGTTGGCGCGAGACAGTAGAAAGGTGTGCGCGCTTGCGAGTGTATGCACAGTGTCACAGCTTGAGAGTTTTCATATTAACTGCCTGCTCTCCTCTCTACGGTAACGTACCGTATGCATGCATAAACTGCGTATAAATCATTTCAATATGACGCACCCTACTCCTCTCCTGCCTTGTCTGCTGCTGTGTCGCAGGTGCTAATGCTGTATACGCTAGAACAGTGTGAAGACAAGATCCGATATTAAAAACTGTACCTTACAGAAAGAACGGGGAGAGGAATGCCATGCTCTGCTCTCTTGCCGCATTGAATAAGTCGTGAACGCGTTAATGACTGACTAGGAACTGTTTGCAGCAACACACTCCGTTGTCCACACAATATCTCGGGATTTCTCATCAACAACGTAGAGTGGATTCCCCGCTCGCTCGCTCCTAACATAAATTCAACCGTTATCTGACTTCTGTAAGATGCTCTTAAAAGATGGAAAGGAAAGATTGACAGTAAAAAATATTAATTGTAAATCTATTAATATTAGTTTGCCGGTGCATTGTATGCAATTCCGAATAGGACGTTATCGGGGGGTTATATTCTTGTAATAATCCTAATAAATAAGCGTGTTGAAATAAATTTTTCTTCTCTCTCGAAAAAACAAAAACAAAATGTTATCCCTTAAAATGTGTATATATCGTAACACAATATCACAAGATTCTTATCAACAACCTAACCTGGATTCCCCGCTCGCTTCCTCGTTTGTAACCTAAATTCAACCGGTATATGACTTCTTTAAAGAAACGGGAAAAGAGTATGCTCTTTAAAGAGTATGCTCTTGGAAGATGAAACGGGAAATGTTGACCGTTAATTTTAAAGTTTAGTTTGCCGATAAGTTGTATGCAACTTTATCAGCACAATTCTTAACCGAATGTTTTCTGGAGCTACATTCCTGTAATAATCTTAAAAAGTAATCGTGTTTGAAACTGCTTTTCTTTTCTCAAACAAGATAAAACAAAAATTTGTCCCATAGAATTGATATTGATATTTATTAATTTATATACAATATATATAAACTAAATTCAATATTTCCAATAGAAATGGAATATACAAAAAATAAAATGTCCAGATTGCAATAAATTTTACGTAGGCCAGACAACGATAAAACTACTTGATTGATTCCTTCAGCACCGCAATTTTAAAACCAAATATACAAATATTTATAAATCTAATTTAGCCGCGCAATGTATAAAAAATAACCACCAATGTCTAACCATACAAAATATAAAGTTAATTGAAAACATACACAAAAGGTAAAAAATTGAAAAGGGAATTGGAAATATCCCAATATGTACAAAATAATAATAATAATTTACTAATTAAAGAACAAACTCAAATGATAACAAAACAAGATGATATATTTAAAATTATAAATTTATTAAAATAAATAAAGTTTAAACAGTTAGTATTTCCGATATAACCGTAAAAACAGCTGATCAAGTAAATAAACATTAAAACTATCGATAATATAAATCGAATAAAAATTGATTATTTGTTAGTATCTATATCGAAATTGAATTATTTCAATTATTTGGTTAATTCATTTACAATCCTCCTCTGATGATACTGATGTGCTTCAGAGAAATCAAATGTACATCAGGTGAAATAAAACAAAAAAAAACTGAACTACTTGCAGAAGAATTTTATTTGATCACACACACACACACACACACACACACACACACACACACACACACACACACACACACACACACACACACACACACACACACACACACACACACACACACACACACACACACACACACACACACACACACACACACACACACACACACACACACACACACACACACACACACACACACACACACACACACACACACACACACACACACACACACACACACACACACACACACACACACACACACACACACACACACACACACACACACACACACACACACACACACACACACACACACACACACACAACTCCTTTGTAAGAAAACAGAAAAGTAGACCCTGCTAAATATCGAGAGATTCACTGACGTATCTACTGTGTTATATGGCTTTGTGAATTGGGAATCACAAAAAAGGGATATGAGCTTCTTAGATGATATTTCTTACTACTGCAAAGGGATAAATAGTAGTAGATAGAATATAATTGTATCATTTTCTATACAATAATATTTAAATGATTTAATAGTATTTTAAAGAACGTTTTTATTGTAGAATTGTTGATGTAAATATACTACTATAATGAGTAAGCCGTACAAGGTGAATAACAAGATTACCAATTTATTAATTACAGGTGACTGAAATATGTTGAACTTACGCCTTTATAAGGCGTAAATACACATTTTTTTATAAGACTAGGAGCGTGTCATTTGTCTAACTCAGACTTGTGTGTTGTATAGGCTTGATGTTCTATCGCAGACAGCGAGCGAGATGAGAAAGGAAATTAAATTTGAGAGTGGGGTTTTGCTGGAAAAGTTTAAGTTGATTTTTGAAGTTAGCAAGAGAGAAGTGAAAGGGTTTCGGTTATCGGAGGCGACAGGCGGTGTCGTACGAGTAGCGACGGATGAAGAGGAAACGCGCGCGCGTGCTCGTGTCTGGGCGGCGCGTGTTGCCGGTTGTCGAGAGAGAGAGAGTGAGAGAGAGAGAGAGTTCGCGTGTTAACGGCTAACATTATATTCTATACCAGATAAAATGTCTATAAATCATTTTCAAAGTGACAAGTGCTTCAAACTTGTTTGCTGTAGTACTGATTTTGTTGTTGTTGTTGGTAATGTATATTTTGTTGCTTACAACATGTCAGAGAAATTTGGTTAATATTTAACAAAACTTGTTAACAAAATATTGAACAAATATTTAACTTATATGTGAATAAATTACATAATTTCAATCTTATTGGGGGACTACTAGGCAAACACTTAAGTCAGCAAGGAAAAGAACGCGCCTAAAATTCGATGCCCTTCCCACACTTCTTTATGTGTCTGAGAGCTGGACTTTAACAAAAGACCAGGTCAGTCGCATCCAATCGGCTGAAACTGCGATTTCTCAGGGACGTGGCAGGGTATACGGTCCATGATAATAGAAGAAACACAGATATACGGCAGGAACTAAATATTATGAGTATACTCGACACGATCGTCCAGTATCGGTTGAATTGGTGGGAACATGTATGCCGAATGGATGACTGCCGTATTCCCAAACCACTATGGAACTATGAGTCGAGGGGACGGAGAGGTGTGGGACGTCCGAGGAAGCGCTGGAGTGACCAGCTCTAATCTTTGCCTGTTTGAGACCGGAACAAACCATCCTTGGTTTAATCCTTAAAGATGATGATGATGATGATGATGATGATTTAACAAATCATGTACAAATTTAAATATATATATATATATATAGCCTATATATATAATTTACTTAGAAATCTCTGATGATACTGATATTTTTCAGTGAAACGTGCGTCAGGTGTTAAAAAGAATATACGAAATTATACTACTTGCAGAAGAAAGAAATTGAAAACATCACAAATTATATATATAATTATATATTTATATATATATATATAAATCGGTTCAGAACGTTATCCTACGTCTTCCGATCCCTAGTCTCCATTGGTCTCGATCTAGCCAAGATTCTTCTTCCAATTCCCGGTCTCTTATTGCCTGATTGATGACTTCTCTCCAACTCAAACTAGGTCTTCCTCTTCACCTACGACCATATGGTGTCCATCCGAAAATTTGCGTGGAGAGTCGATTATCCGGCATTCTTTGTACATGCCCAAACCATCTTAGCTGTTTTGTTTTTATATCGTCGACAACAGAGCACTATACCCCCATTATCTCCCGGATTCTGTCGTTTCTTACTTTTTCCAGTTTTGACCTCCCTGCCGCTCTTCTCCATTTCAGTAGCTTCCAACAACTTTTCTGTTCTTTGTGTTATTGGCCATATTTCACACCCGTATTGTATTGGTTTCACAATTGAATTGCATATACGATGTTTATTTTGTTTTGATATTTGTTGGTCCCACAATATGTTGTTTAGCAATGCTATTGATTTTCTTCTCGAGTTATTTCTTTCTCTTATCGCTTTTTCTAGACTACCATCTTGCTAGGCTTTTTAACAATAAATGGTTTTCCGAGTATTGGGGAGTTAGCCCAATGCCTCAACCCCCAACCGGGAGGACCAGGGTTTAATTTCAGAGTAACTTCTCCTAGAAGGGTTGCTTTCTCTAAGCTAAGGAGCCCCTTCTGCCCTTAGGCAGGATTAAATTTAACAAATTTAAATATCTGTTATGTAACAAATATTTTTAACGTATTAACACCCTTAGAGTACCCAGAGACCCCCTTAGAGTACCCTTAGAGTCCCTTAGAGTATTTACCAGTATTGCTAGGCGCTAATTATTGACAACGGAGATTTGGTTATCGGAGATACTGCAATTCCTAAGGCTCTCACAGACGGCGCGGCGTCCACATAGTTGGAAACATTATTGGGCGGGCTGTTAGGCCGTGGACTAGAGTCTACACAGTCTACCAATTGTTACCAACACTGGTGGTGTCCTCCGATAGTGAGGCCGAAAGGTCTGTCAGCATAGACTTTAGACCACGTCCTAACAGCCCGCCCAATAATGTTTCCAACTATCTACTTATTAGAAATGTATTAATAAAAACATTAACATTTAATCTATGGTTATAGTTTATTTTTAGAAACATAAAATTAAAATTTCAGACTAGGGTTTTTAAGTTATTTTTATCTTATCCAGTTGTTCTACAATCGACAGTCTTTCGAATTCCACTTTCCATTCTTGTTATCCAAGATAATCCGGATTCTTGAGGCCTCTATTCCGTATTACATTCTTCTTGTTCTCCTTCCATTATACCTTTCGTTTACTTATCTTCCTCGTAATTTACGTCATTATCATCGTCACCGTTGTCGTCATCACCATCATCATCTTCTCAAACCGCATAGGCAAGTTGCTGTCTGGTCCGCCTTCAAAGGTCCTTCACCCTTCTCTTCTTGTGTCTACCCAAACATCTCTGTCCTATAGGTTTGAATTTCCAGACGTATTTGGCCAGTCCGGATCTGACATTCTTTCTAATGTTCTTTCCACCGTTGTTTGTAATCTTTTAATTATTCAATTCAAGTTAAAAACTTGTAACTCTTCTCTTATGCTCTCATTCATTAAACTGTCAAATTTATAAAAAAACCTTTTATCTCCTCTTAAGAACGCCATTTCCAAGGCTTGCATTTTACTTTTTTCTTGTATTTTACCTGGCTTGGTTCTTGGTTATTGTTGTTTATAATTCACACACATAGAGAAGTACAGGGAGTACCAGAACTTTGTACAACTTTAATTTTGTATCTCGACGTGCCTTGTTTCTTAAAATACGATTGATTGTCCTACAGATCGTCTGGAACTTACCAAACTTAATATCAATATCATAATTCCTATCACATCCTATATAATTTCACAAATAATTAAAATGATTCACCTGTTGTAGAATTTGAACCTTAATCATTGTTTCTAATCTTATTGGCTCCTCACCTCGAAATGCCATTACTTTGTTTTTATAGTAAAAATGTTCATATTGTATTGTTTGTTTTCGATCCATGTTTTTCGGTATCCAGGCCACTTATAGTATATAATTAGTAAAATAGTTTACCTTTTTATTAAAAACACTGTATATAAAAAAAAAAAAAAAAAAAAAAAAAAACCCAAACTTCAGACACACGCGATATCGGTGGTGCGCACCACGATTATTCGGCAGCTTATCATAGTTTAATACATAGGTTACTTTCCATACCATTAGAAGACAAAGATTCTCACGAAGAACTGATCACGATCAAATACATAGCTAAAGCCAATGGTTATAAAAGCTGAATTGTGGATAATTTAATAAAGAAACACAGAAAAAAGGAAAACAACATATAATTACAAGAAAATAATAGAGATAAAGTTAGGTATATAGCATCAGAATATGGTAACACCCTACCCAAAATTTTAAACAAAGTATTCATTGGGATAAATATAAAAATGGCTTACCGAACTAATACTAACATTAATAAGATACTCTTACCTAAACATTCAAAATCGGTTGAGGACAGGACGGGCGTTTATAAGATAATATGCAATGAATGTGATAGCTTTTACATTGGCCAAACTGGTAGACCCTTTAAAAAACGATTCAGAGAACATTTACCTAAAAGGGAATTTAGAAAAAAAAAACAGTGTCGAATTACGCGCGCCATCTGATGGACAAAAACCATAGTTATACTGATTTCACAACGAACTTTCAACCCCTCCATGTATGCAGAAAAGGAAATTATATGAATGCTATCGAAGAATACGAAATATATAAGGCTTACAAAAATAAAAAGCAGAAGAAGTCATCCTTAAGGATCAGTTGAATTTCCAGTCAAATCTATTATACGACACAGCGATAAGAATACAGAACAAGGTCCATAGTGCACGACATATAACAACATGAACACTGCAGTCGACTATAGCATGTCGTGGTGCGCACCACCGATATCGCGAGTGTCTCAAGTTTGGGTATTTTATGTGTGTTTTTTATGTTTATATTATATTTATTGTTATGTGTAAAATTGAATATACAGTGTTTTTAATATTTTAACGATGGACGAACTTCAACAAGGGATAATCCTGATGATGGGGCATATGTCCCGAAACGCGTTGAATTAAATATAGAAAAAAGGCCACCAGACGGACAAGAAAAAGGTGAACTATTTTACTATATATATATTGTATTGTTTGGAAATCTGATGAAAGTTAAAAACAGATGTTTAAAAGTCAGATTCTGTATTTTGAAGTACAAGCAAGTCGTCAGCAAACAACAGAATATTCAGATACCTGTCTCGTGAAAATTTAATATCAGGGTTGACTAGATGTTTCTATTTCCTTACCAGATCGCCAATATAAATTTGAAAAAGAGTAAGTAGTATTGTCTAACACATTGTCTAACACCCTTGTCTAACACATTGATTGACAGATATTTGTTGAGAAATCCTACAATTATTTTTAACAGCTATTCTTGTACCATTATATAGGCCCTGTATAGTTCTAAAGTTGCTGGATTCTTACTAATAGATTATAAATAAAATTAAATTATAGAATAAAAATTAAATTGACTAGTACATTGTTATGTAAAATGTATTGATTGTTACTACGAAAAGAATGTATGGGTTCATGGCACTAAGGATAGAATGACAAAGGATATTATAAAAAAAAGTAACTTAGAAAAGGCAAGACATATCTCGTCCACTTTGGTCTCGTGTTATCAGTTGGCTCTGTGTATGCATGAAAAATTTTAGTTTGATCCCTTTCTGCAAAGCCTGTATCATAAGAGACAGAGAGAGAGAGGGGTGGGAATTTATAACAGCACTAGCGCGCGGGATATAAATTGCCGAGACGTCCGTAGACTTATGGCAGGTCGCGATAAGACCCTCTCTTAACGCCGACAAGGAGATCTACATGTGTGTCGGTGTGTGGGAAAATAAATGGCAGCCACACACAGTCTACAGATTTCTTTTACGCACACCCTATCGATGGCGTATCCATCCCTGCTGCGAGTAGGGTGAAAGTGTATGTAAGATGGTGTAAAGATTTATACGAAACAAGTATTCTTTTATTAACGATGAATGAATTCATAAAATATACTGCATGTTACATTGTTTGAAACTGTATTGTCATGGAAACAATCGACAGATATATTGTAACGCAACTAAAGTAAGGTCGTCGTGTTGTACAGTATTAACATAAAAAACCTGACGCCAATAAAGTCTTTAATATAAAATAGAAAGATCATGTGGTATAACTATAGACAATTTACAATAAAAAGTGCATATCTGAGAATGCGAAAATAAGGCGTTATATTAGAGTAGTAAGCCAGATTACCTATATGCAAGTGAATGTCTAGCATTGAATTATAATTTCGACAAACTAGAAATATTGGAAAGGCAAATTATTAGGAAAATATTAGGCCCACGGAAAACTTCAGAAGGTTGGAAATTAAGAAGTAATGATGAAATATATCACAGTATATAAAATACAACAGAAACGGTGAGAAAAAGAAGACTAGTATTTTTTGGAAATTTCTTAATATAGAATGGACTACAATAAGTTAACAAAACAGATTTTCAAATATCTGTGGGGAAAGAAGTCATCATCAAGTTTTATTATAGAAGTCAAAAAGGATTTGGAAAAAAATAATAAAAATACAGAAGAAGCAATTTAAAGAGGATTTTTTCGGGCGAAAGTGTTAAAAATGGAAGGAGTCCAAAGTAGGAGACAGAAAGACACACGTTTAAAGTGGACTGAAGTCAGGAAGAAGAGACATAACGAAAAGATCAAAGAATATTGGAGAAAAAGTAAAGAACAAAAAACAAAGAATTGAAATTGGCATGTGGTACTCAGATAGCTGATACAAATAGAAAATAAGTCTTTAATAATAAATTTAAATTATGATTCAATATGACTCTAAACATCAACTTAAATATCAGCCAAACTAAATACATGCTAATTTCTACATCAGAAAGGAGAAGAAATCTATATAATTTATACACAGAGGATAATTCATTTGATGCAGTTAAGAAGTTTGGATACTTGGACAACATGATAGATAATAAAGGATCCATAAACACGGCAATACCTGACAGGATACAAATAGAAAGTAAGGCATATTGCGCCAACATCAGTCTCTCGAGAAGTAAACCCTTTAGTAGTAACACAAAATTGAAAATGCATAAAACACTTATCATACCAGTTGTTCCTTGTGGAGGCGAGACATATACACTGACAAAAAGGGAACAAGAAACACTAAGTAGGTTTGAAAGAAAGACCGTAAGTCGTGTTTATAGCCTGGTTAAAGAAGACGACGAATGAAGAATAAGAACTAACCAGGAGATAAATATGTATTTTCGATAAACCGTCATTGTGAATTTGTACAACCTATGATCATTTTAATTTTTAGTGCCTGAAAAAAAGAAAGAGAGAGAGAGAGAAGCTGTAAGGGTGAAAGAGAGGGAGAGAATGAACGGAGATATAACCGAGGGATGCAAAAGAGAAGAAGAAAGAACAGTAGAAGTCGAAGAGATAAAAAGCTATGCCTTTTTTGTTTGTTTCTAAAACACGGTGAGGAACGCGCTTCTTTGACTCTCGCAGAGAGTACAAATAAAAAGGTTGTTTAATAATTCAGCGTACTTTCCATAGCCGATGCCTCCCTGAAACAAACAGTGTTCAATCACGTACAGTTTTTGCACCTCCCCTTTGGCAGGCGACTCTTGTCGATGACTCTTTGCCGGCGTTAGAGAGTAGAAAGAACTTGACCTCCACGTGCGGGTTTGATCAAAAATTAAAATACACTGCAATAAAATATTGTTTCTCTATCACTTTCAGTCCTACTGCCGGTGAGTAGACTATTTATTACAAGGTGTTTGTTCAATAACGGTATATCGTAATGCAGGGTGGCGCAAAAGTTACTTGACACTGGAATTCAAAAAAAAAACGTACTGAATTTATTTATAGCTAGGCAACTTACAGTCATTATTACTTGCAATTATTTTTCATGTTCAAACTGCTTTCCATCTTTATATATATATTTGTCAAGTCTTCCTGGAACACATTTACACACTCTACGGCATAGTCTTCGATCATTGTCCAAACCATGGAATAATTCCTCTATGTAATCTTTCAGTTGTTAAACGATCTGAGGCTTTTTAGAATAAACAGAGTCCTTGACGATACTCCATACAAAAATATCCGTTGGCGTAATATCTGGAAAAAGTGGAGGCATGTCAATATCTGCCCGACAACCATATACTCTTCTGCCGAAAGCTTCGTTCAAATAATTGCGGACTGCAGTGGCGTAATATGGTGGAGAGCCTTCATGTTGGAAGTAAATTTCTAGAAAGTTTTCAACATGCGTCATGAGTCCTGGTACTTCGTAAATTTTAAGCATCTTCAAATAATTATCTCCTGGCACTATTCCTTAAAAAATGTGCGGTCCGAGTACGCCAAAAGACGATATTGCCCTCTAAACACTCACACCTGGTTGATTGAGTTGTTTCTCTAACAAAAGATGTTGATTATCAGTATACCAGTAAGTGCAGTTACGTCTGTTAACTTACCCATTCAACTTAAAATTGGCCTCATCAGACCACAAGGTTTTACTGAATAACTACGGAACGTGTTTATGTTGGTTGAGCATCAATTCACAAAACTGAAGTCGTCGATCTGCGTCATCTTCGAGTAACCCATTATGTAAACGTGGATCGTAAACTTTAAATTTTAGTTTGTCCAAATTCTTTGCGCTGACCTTCGAAAAATATCCTGCAGCTCAGAAGCTAATTTTCTTATTGATTTTTATGGACTTCGAGCCTCAACTAAAGAAACGTGCAATTCACATCCTCTGTTTGAGCTGTTCTTGAGCGGCCAGATCTTGCTGCATCCATAACAGACCCATGTTGTTTAAATTTATCTCGTAAGTCGTACAAAGCTTATATAGACGGTGGATTTGAATTGAAATGTTCGTTCCATTTAGTAATAATGCAGAAGCACCACTTTTATAAAATGCTTTTAGAGCCAAAATCTTTTCTTCATTCGTTAACACCGTAACTATGTAACACAGATAATCAACTCGTACTCAGTAGAATTACTCACTACGCAACTGACAAACAGGTCTAGACAGGTGCGATGTATTGCCAACCTATTAACACAAAATTATCGGTTTTGTAATGCCAACAATATGGACAAAAATTATATATCTCATTTTGCTGGAGTAAATAAATTCAGTAGGTTTTTTTTTTAAACAAGTGTCAAGTAACTTTTCTCCATCTGTATTTTTTTGGTGGTACAAAAATTAGCTGTATGTGTTTTCTCAGTATGTATGTTTTTAATTTGTTTCACAGTATGCTACAATATAATTGCGTGCATGCTAAGATTTTCCTTATTCGAATAACAATGTGCTAATACAATTACAACATGTAACAAAAAATATACTTATTACATAACATAGCTTACAACGTGTCAGTATTTCATTATCTACAATAAAATGACTTATTAGATTTCTATTGCACTAACAAACTGAATCAAATATGTCCAGAATATAATCTTAAAATTTCCTTGCATAAGACGAAAGTTATGGCTTTCCAAGGCAAGCGTCCCGTTAGATCGAAAATAATTGTCAACAATAAGCCAATCGAACAAGTATCAAATTTGACATACTTGGGCTGCGACACAAGCTACAATTATGACAATGATATGGAAAATAAAATAAATAAGTTCCAGGCAATATATGGCACAATAAATGGAACATTAATTAACAAAACCACAATAACAAAACATTAAATAAGACACAAGGATAAAATTTTATAAAACGATGGTTGTACCTGTACTTATGTAGATGGGAGTGAAAGTTGGTTAAATACCAAAAAAGGAGACAGCAAAATACAGGCAGCAGAAATGAGATTTTTGAGACGGGTTAAAGGCTGCACAAGAAGAGATATAGTAAGAAATGAAGACGTGCGAAATGTACTAAATGTATATGCAATAAATAAAACAATAACTGAATATAAAGAAAGATGGAAACAACACGTAAGTAGAATGAGAAATGGGAGAATACCCAAAAAAATACTTAACTACAGCCCAAGAGGCAAAACAGATGTAGGAAGACCACGAAAACGGTGGTCGTAAGTTTGTGAGGACGGAACAGGAAAATGCCTAATCCTTGTAGCGCAGAAGAAGAAGAAGAAGAAGAAGAAGAAGAAGAAGAAGAAGAAGAAGAAGAAGAAGAATAAGAAGGAGGAGGAGGAGGAGGAGGAGGAGGAGGAGGAGGAGGAGGAGGAGGAGGAGGAGAAGAAGAAGAAGAAGAAGAAGAAGAAGAAGAAGAAGAAGAAGAAGAAGAAGAAGAAG
This sequence comes from Magicicada septendecula, assembly GCA_034769895.1. Taxonomy (NCBI): domain Eukaryota; kingdom Metazoa; phylum Arthropoda; class Insecta; order Hemiptera; family Cicadidae; genus Magicicada; species Magicicada septendecula. Next base: position 1,429,694,974 of record CM068367.1, on the reverse strand, counting down.
AAGAAGAAGTTTCTTTATAAGATCCTACTTTTTTACATGTTAACTTCATGTTTTTGTTACACTATTGATGAACTTGTATCCCTGATTTGTTAACATCTCACACTCATATATGATGCGATCCACTGTTTGTTCTCCTGCATTGCACCGGCACATTGGGTCGTTTATTATTTTGAAGCGGTGAAGGTAAGATTTCGTTTTTCCGTGGCCAGTCACTATTGTAGTAAAGTTGGAAGTCATTTTCAGTTTGGTTTGCAATCTGTCTTTGATAGTAGGTAAAACATCTTAATTGCTGTACCTTTCGTTGTTTCTTTCCATTCGTGTTCCCACTTATGTGTAGTTTCTTCGGTTAATTCTTTAATCACTGCACTTTTGGGTATTTTGTCAAAAGAGATTCCTAATTCATTATTCCGTGCTGCTGGTCTGTCTGCCAGTTCGTTACCGTAAACTCTCACATGTGTCTTGATCCATTTGAAGTACATTCTTCAGTTACTGTTTTTTATATTTTTTTTTAGCGTTGTTTGGGCTTTCCTTAGTTCTTCTCAGTGTTGCCTCCAACAATTTTGGCTACATTCTATTAACATGCACTAGTCTTAAAGTGCATCATTATTCTTTTGGTATCTGAGTCGATGCATAATAACTTTGTATTAATGTAAAACATTACATGCATATAAATTTGCAAACGTTAAATACTGTTTAGTTTAGTGAGTTTAAAAACGTTGAAGTTTAGTACATGTGCTTGATTTTACTTCCATGTTCCATAAGAAAATGGAAGTATGGTGATGGCGGAAAAAATCGTGTTCGAGATAAGCACTGATTCTGGTTGTACTACCCTCAAAACATGAAGAAAAGTCATTTTCCGAAAAGTGTCTGTGTGTCTCTAATTTTTTTATAGGATGAACTCTAACTGCCTCAAATTCAAACAGAATCAAATAAATTTTTTCATATGTTCCCGAGTTCTAGAGGACTCAAGGCCTGTTGACTTTGGTGAAGCTCAGTTAAGAGGAAGGGGTAGTTTACCGGCATCCCTTTATGTTTTGACAAGCGTAAAGTACTTAATTTTAGTGAATAAAGTGTCCTGAAAAGAAGGTTATAATAATCCACTATAGAAAAGTAGATGAAATATCTATAAAGGAAAAGGATAATTGAAGGGGGAGGGGGTAATTTTCTTTAAATGAAAATGATTAGTTGAAGGGGGAGGGGCCTATTACGTTATCGGCAACAATGAAGTAGTTAGTTGTTATAATTCCTTCCTGGGCTGTTTGGCCGTGGTCCAATGTTTTATGCAAAACCAGACGTTTCGGCAGTGCCATTGACTGCTATCATCAGTGAAAATCGAGTGCGCTAACGTGAGGCGGTATACGTTAGTGACCACAGTACTGTGGCTAAGGCTGAAGAAAGAAGTAGTTTCTATGGAAATATTTTATTTTGAAAATGATTTTAAATATAAATCTTAGAACATGGAAGTTATGTATTCTTCACCATACCGATGTTTTCCTTTGGTATTTGAGTTGATGCATAATAATTTTGTATTAACTTAAAACATTACACGCATATCAATTTGCAAACGTTATTAATCTAATTATACAACACGTCAGCCACTTTAATTAGTTTAGAAAATGATGTTGGCTATGGCAGAAATTATGATATTGATGTTACGTAAATTAAGTTTCAGACGATCTGTAGGACAGTCAAACGTATTTGATACAAACAAGAAACAAGATACGTCGAGGTACAAACTAAAGTTTTACAAGTTATGACAGTCCCTCTACTGGCCTAAGGGGCGCTAATTACGGACAACAACCAAAAGTACAAGACAGTAAAATACAAGCCTCGGAAATGGCGTTCTCAAGAGGAGTTACAGGTTTTCTAAACAAGGCCATAAGAGAAGATTTACAAGTTTTTAACTTGAATGAAAAATTAAAAGATTGCAGACAACGGTGAAAAGAACAGGGAAAACAAAACAGGGATCTATAAATTAATATGTAATAGTTGTGATGCTTTTTATGTGGGCCAAACGGGCCGTGGTTTTCTCAAGAGGTTTGTCGAACATAAGCCACCCACTTATTTTCACAACACAGAAAATGTAAAATCTAAATTCGCTAAACATCTTATTGCTGAAAATCACAGCTATACTAATTTTCATACCAACTTGATATCCCTTCACTTTTGTAATAAAGGACGTTACATGAACGCCCTTGAAGAGTTTGAAATATATAGAGCGTATAATAATCCTGTTACCAGGCCACATGTTTTAAATGATCAGCTGAACTTTAAATCTAATGTCTTGTATGATACTGCGTTGCGATAGCGTCGCGACACGAGTCAAATATGAATCAGTGCGCTGTCGGTTGCCGTGCGGTGTACACCGTAAAACTGTTGTGCGCGAACTTTGTGTAATGTGATTATGTTTTGTGTTATGTGGATTTTAATATTTTAATGTATTGACTACTGTGCCATCGTATGATGGTATGAAGAGAAATTTTTAAAAATTCTGAGGATGGGACCAGCGTCCCGAAACATGTCAATTGTATAAAAAGACATTTACTAAAGCCACAGACGGTGAGTTGCATAGCGTTTAGTTGATTGTAAAACATGTGGCTTGGACTATAAGCGGATTTATTCCATTAACAAGGTGAAAAGAACGTTTGGAAAGAATGTCCGATTCCAGACTGAGCAAACAACTCTAGAAATACAACAAACCTATATTACACAGGTGTGTAAAGAGACCCAGGAAAAAATGGTTGGAGAAACTCTGAAGGCGGAAAAGGCAGCACCTTGCCTATGCCGGTGTTGTGAAGATGATTATAATGTAAGAGTAATCTACATTACTTTTCAAATATAACAAAAGCAATGTAAAATGAGTATCTGTTTTAATAATGTTAAGTAAATATTATTCAAGTACATACATATTATTTGGAAATTTGACACAAAGTTTTCTCAGAAAAAAGAATTTATAAAGTAGACTCAAACGCCGTGAATTTAAATCTTCTTTTGAAATAAATTTTTGGGAGTACTTTTCGGCTTAAGATCTAAATCCTATTATTATTTCAGTATATTCGTTGTTTGCTGCTAAATGCCGCTGCTTTTGTCAAAAAGCGGACGCCCACACCACTACTAAAATGTTTAAAGGAAAGACAGAAATTGAGACGGACTGTGATTGAGAAGAGAAACGACTGGACTAGAAAATAATAGAGTCCAGAGAGAGAGAGAGTGTGTGGAAGGGTGTGGTACTAGGCAGAGAATTAGACAGGCAGACAAAGAAAAGCCTCTTCATGATGTAACAAAATATCAAGAAAACGTTATTCTTCGAATGTTTTCCCACCCCAGCGACCAACCCCTTGTAAGTGCTCATGCGTTGTTTGGTTTCCATCCAATTATGAACTCAGACGACCACCAACGCAACGCGTACGCCAAGAGACAGAAAGACAACAATGCGAGTCTTGTTTATCCCTGCAGGGTTGCTGCTCTCCCGCTTACTTATTCTGCTAACAGCAGTGTTACATAAAAGTTCTCATCGTATTTTCCTCCCTGTCAGCGGGTGATTTATTTTCTTCTTACTTTTATTTCTTTGAATGTAATATTGTGTAAATTGATGTTCTTATGCTGGTCTCACTGATCGTCCTATGTACAGTAGAAAAGAATATACAAGACACCAATGAAACCACTAATCACCAGCTTTAATTAATCACAAACACAGTTTATAATCAACTTATACAATATTCCGATCAAAATTTGTTGGCACGCAATAATAATGTCAACTAATAGAAAATAATTTACCTTAATTGAAACCGTCCAGTGACTTCAAGTTGTATATTTATGACGCGTTTCGAGTCATATGACCCTTCATCAGATAGTTATCACTCACAAGGAGATCATCAAATATTAAAATTCACATGAAACTCACATATGTATAAATTGTAAAACTTATACGAGAGTCTGACACAGTGCACTGCGCGAGGCCCACTGGACACTGAGCAAACGCGTGTCTCGCCGTGTGTTATCTCATAATCGAGTGTAGCGCGGTGTCATATAACGGGTTTGATTTGAAATTTAATTTATCATTAAGTATGCCATCATGAGTAACTGGGTTATTATGTCCACTATAGATTTCAAATTCTTCCCATGCATCCATATAACGACCCTTACTACAATAATGTAAGGGTATTAAGTTCGTATTAAAATTCGTGTACGAATGGTTGCACGTAATAAAATGTCGTGTGAAATTAGATTTTATATTATCTATAGAAACACCTTTATTGATGAGATTATGTGGAGTGTGTTCCCGAAACCTTTTAATAAAAGGTCTCCCCGTTTGACCAATGTAGAAACATTCACAATCATTACATATCAATTTATATACACCCGTCCTTGACTCTATTTGTGTGTAAACAACCCGGCGAACCGAATTCCAAAGGCTGTTATTGGTTTTGAAAACGGTGGTGACACCAAGCCTATTAAAAACAGACGTTAGAATTTTGGGCATTATCCCGGTATATGTGGTTGAGATGTACTTATTTTTGGTTTTTATATTATTTAATTGTTTGAATTTCTTAGCCTTGTGTTTCCTAAGAATCTTATCCACCATCCGGCAATCATAACCATTAGCAACAGCAATATGTAATATTTAATAGCAGCAGCAATTTAATATTTGATGATCTCCTTGTGAGTGATAACTATCTGATGAAGGGTCATATGACTCGAAACGCGCCATAAATATACAACTTGAAGTCACTGGACGGTTTCAATTAAAGTAAATTGTTTACTATATAAAATGACTTGGACCGTATAAATAATAATGTTTAAATCAACTAATAGAGTCCCGCACAATTATAAAACAATAACACTTCTCCACAATACTTTGAACCTGACTTGAATAAATCGCCATTTAAATTGAATCTAAGCGGCATCTGTCGTTGTTTAAATAGAGGGCACAAGTGTTCCAGAATAATCCGTATTACGCGTCAACACTACTCGAAAACACTAGACCGTAATTGATTGCGGTTTTGAACACAGCTCGTAACCGGTAAAGTCTGGAATAGCCTCGACGGTCGACGCATGTTAAGTGTCAACGTAATTGTCTTTCTCCTCAAAGTAGCAATATGTACGCACACACACATTACAGCTGGGCTCTGCTGGGATAGCCGAGAAACATGTAGAACGTCCTGTAATAGCGTTACAATATTTATACAAATTTACTCATATAATTTATTCACGTGTTTCCCAGATTCACCTTTCCATACTTTATTTTTATAATTGTGGTATCAGAAATTTTGATCGTTTTATTAATATAATAAACGCATTGTAGTAATCTCAAAATATTTCAATTAAATAACTAAGGTGAAGAGTAGAGAAATCGATATACTGATACTTTTATTAACACTTCTAGGACGCAATCACAAGATGATTTCAATAATCCTAATGGCTGTATATTTAGCCATTGTAAACATATCTCTATAACGATCTCACATAATATCGTCGTGGTGTACAGTGGACACGAAATACAGATACCAATGAGGCCACTAATTACTAATTACCAACTTTAATTAGTCATAAACAACTATTTGAAATCAACAAGATACTCTCATATACAAATTCAAGTTAAATTTGACCACGTCTCACAATATTCTCATGTACCTTATCTCCATTCAGTGGACAAAAAGATCGTTTTCTCTACTTCCTAACGCCATTAAACTTTATTGCCCTCTATATTTTTTCGATTTTCTTAAATGTGCTTTCACTATCTTTTGCTCTAATTTTTGAAATAAGATGAATATGCACATGAAATAACTGCATAAATTAAATTTCATTCTTGGATTTCGTTGTCCATGATGTGTCCGTTACTTAACTAAATATAATTATTTCACTACGATTCGGAACACAAAATTTTTAAAACGTAAAAGTTTTACCTTATAACCTGAACCGGTTTTCACTTTTAAAAGTGAAGAACCTCTGAAGAAGATTTTTACCCATAAAAAGTTTTGTGTTCCGAGTCGTAGTGAAATAATTATATTTAAACTTCATTCTTACGGAAATAAATAAATTGCGAAAATAATTGTACGACCATGTGCTTTCGTCATGTAATTTAATTAACACTGAAATTTGCATAATTATGTAAAATATATTATTGATCTTCTGGCATAAAAAATTAACGCTTAATCATATAAAACATATACAGGGTGTCCCGGGAGGAGAGGGAAATAATTTGAGAAATGGTTCTATAGTGTAAAAGAAGAAAAAAAGTTCATATAAACATATGTCCGGAAACGCTTTGTAAGCGAGTTACGGCTAGCGAAAGATTTCGCCCGGGTTTCGGTTCCCCCGGGTAAATGAAGACTTTCTGAAATCCTGGGAAGGTAAATTAAGGGGCGAATTCTGTTGTTTCTTATGGTTTTTGACCTGGAAAATCGAATAAAACAGGTCGCAGAACTGTATCTCCCACAACGTTCATGATATCCGACGTAAAACAGAAAAATCTTTGCCTAAAAACGTATTGTATGGTTTTTAACCAAAATTGGAATTTTTTGTTGATTTTTATTGACTTTATTTACACCAATTTTCTCAGAATTAAATTCTTTACAAGTTTTTTTTTTAACTTTTATGCATTTATTAATCATTTAACAAAGTTATTGTACTTCTAACCTAAAACAACGTGTTATTTTATTATTATTTCCCTCTCCTCCCGTGACACCCTGTATATGCTATCGGTAAAAACTTAATAATTGTTACGTTTAGTCTATTTGTGTAGATTTCCTTTCTTAATATTGTTACGATGGTCTCACGGATCGTCGTACTGTACAGTTGAAACAAAACACAGAAACAATGAATCACCAATTACTAGCTTTAATGGGTCACAAATAACAATTAGAAATCAACAAAGTACTCTTGTACAATAATTCAAGTTAAATTTTTCCGCACGTATTAATAATGTCAGTTTATTACAATACCGCACCAATTAACACATTAATCACTTTCTTCTAATCCGCAACAACCACTAGATCCGCACTCTACAGTCTTGCCAGGTATAACTGACTTGTGAGCCGGCTGCTGTTGCTTGTATATAGGTCTCGCAGAAGTTTCAGAATAAATTTCCACTCTTTTGGCGGAGTGCCAGCATAAGTGCTCGAAGAGTCGTGATGATTGCACGTATAGCTTTCGAGTTGCAAGGCCTCAACCAAGACGATGCATTTGATCGGCAAAAGCCGACTTTTTGAAAGCGTTATGTAATTGCAGTAGCAATACGTACTCAATAATAGAAGTCATTAAGTGAAACAATTACGTTACTCGGCAACAAAAATAAAAAGTAAAAGTAAATACTTTTTTCCTTAATACCGATAGGATTATCATGGAATCTCCGTAACTGTACGATAAATGCATCACGTTTTCTTCATATAAGGAAAGATTATCACTGTGGAATTCAATTTTCTCTAGAAACGTCATGGGTCATTAAACTAAACTAATAACGTAAAACATTTCCCGGCTAGACATGTGCAAATGCCAAACGAGACAGCAAACATACTATATCGTGTAGAAGAATTATATAAACAAACTATTTAGTTTTTACTGGAAAATTCAAAAAAGTAGTTCAAAGGAAATTCAGTCATTGCCTTAAACATAAACCAAGAAATATTGGAGTATAAAAATAAACAATGCAGAAAGAATACAGCAATAACTATTAGTGGTGAAATTAGTACAGTATTAATACATAACTTATGCTAAACTTGTGTTGCTACCACTAATATTCACTTACACTTCCATGAGCGCTTTCAAGCCTCTCGGCTCATCTTCAGATGGAAACAACTACCTGGTTAAAAACGTTCCCCGTTTATATATCTTTCCTACACCCGGAAGCGTCAACTTAACATAGCAGGTAAACACCGTTGTTAAGTTGACGCTTCCGGGCGTAGGAAAGATATACACACGGGGAAGGTTTATAACTATGTTGTTGTTTCCATCTGAAGATGAGCCGAGAGGCTTGAAAGCGCTCATGGAAGTGTAAGTGAGTATTAGTGGTAGCAACACAAGTTTAGCATAAGTTAGACTTAACCATTAAATTGTATTTATCGTTTAATACATAACTAGTATTACTGTACACTCTCTGTGAACCGGCACTGCGGTAGTCCGTCGTTTTCAGGCGGGTGCTGGCAAGCGAGGAGGAGAAACAAGTCGTTTATTGATCATAGACGTCAGTTGCATCATTAGTACCTCGTTGTGAACTGTGCTGTGTAATATAAAAAAAGAAGAAGAAGAAGAAGAAGAAGAAGAAGAAGAAGAAGAGGAGGAGGAGGAGGAGGAGGAGGAGGAGGAGGAGGAGGAGGAGGAGAAGGAGGAGGAGGAGGAGGAGGAGGAAGAAGAAGAAGAAGAAGAAGAAGAAGAAGAAGAAGAAGAAGAAGAAGAAGAAGAAGAAGAAGAAGAAGAAGAAGAAACGGGCAATGGGCAAACATCTTTCAGTGTGGATGTTAACAATAACATAGAACTAAACTGCAGGAGTTGCGACATACAATCGCTGAGAAACTAGTTAGACAAAACGGATGATTTGACAACGGACATTTAAAGACGTGGCTGGCGCGTGATGAAGATGAAAAAAAAACGGTTTATGTCAGACGACGAAATAGTAGATGTGATGACCAGAGAAGAGGGGAAGAAGGAAGAAGTAGCAACAGCTGTTTATAATGTAGGCCGTGGTATGGCCGTGGACCCCTTCACAACTTTTATTAAGTGGCTAGAAGAAAATGGCGTCTGCCTGTGAAATTCTTGTGTTAAAAAAAAAAACAAGAACGATCGTTAAAAGTGTCGTTTCAAGCCTCGAAACAGAAGTTGAAATAATACTCTACATTACTACTCTGCGAGGTTCATTTTTTACTTCCATATTCCTTAAGGAATGGAAGTATGGTGATGGCAAAAAAAATCGTGTTCGAGATTATTGCAGATTCTGATTGTACTACACTTAAAACATGAAAAAAGTCGTTTTCCGAAAAGTGTCTGTGTGTGTGTCTGTGTGTCTCTGTGTAGATTTTTTTTCTATGGGAAACGATAACTGCCGCAAATTCAAACAGAATCAAATAATTTTTTGCATACAGCCCTAATTTGTATAGTACTCACGACCTATTGTTTTTGGTGAAGATCGGTTGAGGGAAAGGGGTAGTTTACCTGCAACGTTTTTTTATCAAGCGTATTTTATATGGCAAACGATAACAGCCGCAAATTCAAACAGAATCAAATAATTGTTTGCATACGTCCCTGAATTGTAGAGGTCTCAAGGACTTTCGATTTTGGTGAAGATCGGTTAAGGGGAAGGGGTAGTTTACCAGCAACCTTTTACGTTTTAACAAAAGTAAAGTACTTGAAAATTTATTTAAACTTTTTGAAACAATGGTAATTGTTAAAAATAAAATAATTTTGTTGCCAGGCAATAAAATTAAAATTTTTTCATTTTAATGTAACATAATATTTTTCATTTAATACGGCAATAAAAAGGCAGGTAAGACACACACACACACACACACACACACACACACACACACACACACACACACACACACACACACACACACACACACACACACACACACACACACACACACACACACACACACACACACACACACAATTCACGTTATTTCTGGCCTCACTCATGTTTATTTTCTTACGTTTGCACGGTTTCTAAATGGAAAGTGCCGAAACCCACACCAACATAACGCGTGCAAGCCGAAAAAATGGACATCAATTTGCTTACTGGCGAAGCTAGTAGTTAATGAATGGGTAGGCAAAAATCTTATCTTAAATTTTTTTTAAGGAATCACTAAAAGGACGGTGGGTCAAATCGGACGCTGAGGTAGAGTTTGCTGTAACCGAATGGTTCCACAAACAGCCGTAAGAATTTTACTAGCAGGGAATCTACAGGTTAGCGCAACAGTGGAACTCATGTCTTAATGTTATTGGAGACTTCTTTTAAAATCGTTGAATAAAAAATGCTTTACAGCTCTATACGTGTGTCTATTGAACAATCCTTGTATTAGTCATACACAATAATACAACTGATTGAACTTAAAATTTTTAAACTTGATTAGTTTCTATATATATGTTTAATGTTACAAATAATTCAAATAACAATCTTGATCATCTGTTAGTTCAGCGGAATAACAGTGACACTTTTAATAACCGCATAAAATAAACACTTGGAAACAACACAGGCGCTTTAACTTAACTGTTTGGACCACAGAAGTGAGGCATGCCTCAACGCTCTATGTGTACAGCGCGGGACAATCCCCCCTCCCTTCACTTCCCTATCACACCACTACATTGCTTACATACGATGTATACAAAAAACGCTGAGGCAAGTTCAGGTTGCCTCATTCGCTTTAAACGAACTATGCCGACTCTCACCTGTCACCATCTAGCGGTCGCTCAATAAAGCACGTTTCGGTTTAATAAATTTGACAGTCGCAGTAACAATGTATAATCTTTACGTTATGTAGTTCATACGAATTTATAATTTTTATTCTACAGAATTTTTTAGGGTAGGCATTGCCTCAATTGCCTCCATGTAACTTCGCCACTGATATATATGTGTACAACGTTATCGGCAACAAAGAAGTAGTTTTTGTTAAAATTCCTTCCCGGGATATTTGGCCGTAGTCCAATGTTTTCTACAAAACCAGGCATTTCGGCAATGCCATCGACTTCCATCATCAGTGAAAATCGAGTGCGATAACGTGAGGTGGTATACATTAGTGACCACAGTACTGTGGTTAAGGCTGAAGCAGTAAGTAGAAAGAAGTAGTTTCTATGGTAATATTTCATTTCGAAAATGATTTTAAATATAAATCTTAGAATATGGGAGTCATGTATGGTTCTCCATACCGATATTTTCCTACGTTGGACTAAATTATAAACATAAAACTAATTTGAATAATTTTAAGAAAAAGTAGAAGAATAGTTACTATACTTTTAGTCCGATGTTTGAGTCATGTTTTTTCATGTTTTACCATTATGTAGAATTCACGCTACTTTTTGTTATTTAAATACGTTTCTTCTATAATAACTATCCATTAGAAGTTTAATTAAGAAAGTTGTGTTAGTGGTTATAACCACAAACATAATTATCACTGTTGCACACCACTATAGAAAAATAATTCCGATTAGCGCTTTCAAGCTTCTCAGCTGATCGTCAGATCGGAGATAACAAAACAAGAGGATAAAACCAACCCCTTTAACCCCCCCCCCCAAAGGCTCACTGACGATTTCCGATCTGACGATGAGCTGAGAAGCTTGAAAGCGCTAATCGGAATAATTTTTCTATAGTGATGTTCAACAGTGATAATTATGTTTGTAACTGTCCACTAATCCGGCATTTCCAAAGATCCGGCACTACCCTGGTCTGATATCTGCCGGATTAGGGAGAGTGCACCTGTACGTTGAATGTTATTTCTATAACGTTTTCCTTATTTTATATCGTAATGATGAAATGAATGTTAACAAGAAGTGACATGAATACTATAAACTTATACGTGACAACGGTATTCAGAACAGAAGGACTCGTACCTATTTTGTCACATAACTACTCCGAGCTGCCGGTAAGTAGAGGCTACGAGTTGCAGAACTTTCAAAAGAGCGAAAAGTTTCCTTCTTTCACGATATTAATTGATGACTCGTTGGGCACTTGGTGAAACATATTAATACAAAGGTTTTGTAAAATATATAAAAACACTTGGTAAGTTTCACAAATTTTTTAATTAACTCTGACAGCTGTTTCGACTAACTTAAGCCATTGTCAAAGAGCGAGTGAATGAAATTACTGAACACAGGATGTTAGAGTAGTGTAGGTGGTAAACATCTGTTTAGGGCGTATCTGGAACATCTGTGTTGTGATGGCGAGGGGTGGGGAGTGTGTGCATGAGACAAGGGAAGGTCTGGTGTCTTTAAAAACTAAATACAATCATGAATGCAAAATATAAAATTAACTGAACTAAATATAAACTGAATGCAAAATTTAAAAATTTGTGAAACTTACCAAGTGTTTTTATATATTTTACAAAACCTTTGTTTCCTTCTTTGTTTAAACGGATCGTATTTTGTTACTTTCAGGATGAGTAGCAACGCTCTACTTGTCGTTAATGTAGATGTTATATTGCTTGGCGTTTTGCATTCATTGTGTATGCATGTCTAGCAGCACAAAAGATGCTTGTGTGTCCTCTTTCCACTTTCCTGTTTCATGCTTCGTATCCTACTGCACTGCAGGAAATCAGCAGGTGTGTAATATGTGTTCTCTTATTTGAAAACACACTATACAAATTTATGTTTTCCGTTACCTAGTCAATGCATTTAGTGAAATAAAAGTTTACTTAAAAAAGGAAAATTTACTTGCAAAATTTTTAATCAGAAATAACGTAGGCCTAATACATACATATATACATCCTTGGCTCTACAGCTCAGATCGAGTCTTGGCCTCAAAAAAAAAATTGCTTCCACTTATTCCTGTCCTCCAATTCACTGTGCCCAGCTTCTTCGCTCTGATCCAACCGTTTGTTCTTCGGTATTCCAATCTTCGTTTTCCCTACTGTCCTGTGTTTCATAATTCTTTTTGCCGTACTCCGTCATCCTTTCTCTAAACGTGTCGTTCTGTCCATCTTAGTCTATTAATTTTGGCAAATCGGACAACTGTAATTTCATTGTACTTGACACATAATTCGTTATTATTTATCTTTTTTTAGACTCCGTCCTCTCGAATTGGCCCATAAACCTTTCTCAGTATCTTCCTTTCAAGCACAACCAGCCTCTGTTCATCAATTTTCTTGAGTACCCAACAATTCAGAGCCATATGTCAATATAGCACTTACCATTGCAATCAGAAATAACATTTACTTTAGTTCAAGAAATAGTAGTAATTGTGCACTTATTATTATAAAATAAAGAAGTTATTAGAAAAAAATATTAAAATTGGATACTTTAAATATAATAATTATTTAAACTTTTGTATTTACACTATGTACAATTGTCTCTTTATATTTCGGTTTATTTACTGTCTCTGTTTACAAAAAAAATTGTTTATCTTTCACCTGTTTTGCACTTTGAGTCACCGTGGCGAAGTTATCATCGTATGTGTTTTGATTGCTGCGTCATACTGACGATGATTCTTATGCATGAGTTTCCACTTCTGTAATCTGTCGGGCTGAATCTCCGCCGTCGGGAATGATTGGCGTCTGTTCTATGTCGCTGAGCGAACAGACATAGTGTCCCGTGAGTAAATTCTTAGCGTCTGATCGGTCTTTCAGAATCGGCCGGTTCCTGCGGTCCGCTAACTTGGAGGAGAGGCCAAGTGACTCTAACTTGCTATAGTTCGTGTGCTGTGTTTCAGTACTCACGTCCGCTCACTTTGACCCATTAAACTGGTTGAAGACCACATCGATCTAAACAGACGTAGTGTCCCCGTGAGTAAATTCTTAGCGTCTGATCGGTCTTTCAGAATCGGCCGGTTCCTGCGGTCCGCTAACTTGGAGGAGAGGCCAAGTGACTCTAACTTGCTATAGTTCGTGTGCTGTGTTTCAGTACTCACGTCCGCTCACTTTGACCCATTAAATTGTTGGAACACCACATCGATCTCTTTAGTTCCTCGGTTTTTACAATTTTCTCAGACCTCTTTTTACCCGTTCCTTTATCCGATGTTCAGGCAATGACAGTTCGTATCATAACGTTTACGTCGGAGGCTTAATATTTCGTATCCTCATACGATCTTTGTAAGGCGTCTTATGAACTGTAGGTGCTTGAAACATGTTCTACTCAGTAAAATTTTTAAGTATATATTTAAATGTCTTTCATAGCAAATGAAACATTATAAAATAAACAAAAGCAGCAATCGTACAAGCGTCGTAGTTTCTTATGTTTTTTTAATTAGTCACTAATTGTTTAATTAAACTGTAGTAATATTTTACTGTTTAGTACACCCCAACCTAAAAAGGCAAACATTGAACGACGTGGTTTAGCTGCGTAGTTCAAATACTAACACATTTGTAAACATTACTTGAGAATAGGGTTGTTATTTTTTTTTGTATCGGCCATCTGAGGACCACATGCCAATTTTAATGTTTTACTAATTGTTATTTTCTTTTTCTCTAATATTTTTTCGTCTTTCCATTATGTCTCTTCTTCCCGTTTTCAGTCCACTTTGAACCTGCGGTTTCCTCTCTCCTACACTGGACTCCTTCCATTTTTAACACTTTTGCCCAAAAAACTTTAAATTGCTTGTTCTGCATTTATACATTTTTTTTCTAAATCCTTTTGGATTTCTTTAATCCAACTTGATGTTGACTTCTTTTCCCACAGATATTTGAAGATCTGTTTTGTTATGGTTATTCTTTTATTTATTGTATTTTTTTTAGTTATTTACATGTAAGAAACAATTAAGTTAAATCTCATTATAGGCTGTCATTGGGCGTTAAATATTAACACAATTCCCCAGATCCATTAAGTAATATTGCTACGCCTTCACATCTTTCAATGCCAAAAAAAAAGGTTAGTGTACAACTCTTACAATTTTAAGAACACCAAAAGATAACTAACAAGGTCGTTATCACCATCATCTTTGCAAAACGGCATAGGCAAGGTGCTGTCTGTTCTGCCTTCAAAAATTATCCAGGCATCTCTTCCTGAGTCACCCACACACCTGTGTCCTATAGGTTTGTATTTTCAGGCTTGCTTGGCAGTCTGGAATGTGACATTCTTTGGAAATTAAGACGTAATGATGAAAGATATCAAAGTATAGAGAATAAAACGGAAAGAGTGAAAAACGAAGACTAGTATATTTTGGACATTTATATAGAATGGACGACAATAGTTTAACAAAACGGATCTTCATATATTTGTGGGAAGACAAATCAACATCAATTTGGATTAAATAAGTCGATAAGGATTTTGAAAAAATAATATAGTCGTAAAAGAAGCAATTGAAAGTGAAGTTTTTTCGGGTAAAAGCGTTAAAAATGGAAGGCGTTCAGAGCAGGAGAGGAAAAAACCCAGATTCAAAGTGGACTGAAGACAGTAAGAAGAGACATAGTAAAAAGATGAAGGAATGTTGGAGAAAAATAAAAGAACCAGGAATAATGAATTGAAATTGCCATGTGATCCTAAGATGGTCGATACAAATAGAAAATATACAAATTCATACTTATACTTTTAAATAACTGTTTAACAATCTTTTACATACTTCTCGGCAAGTAGCTGAAATCACGCAATACAAGTTTTACACAACTTCACCAACAAAAGAAGATGCAATATACGGGGAGCTACTTCCAAGAATAAGTAACACGAATACAAGTGTTTAGAAACAGACACAATAAAAAAAAAAAACAGTAACTCGTAATTTTTGTTTTTATAAGACAAAAAAATATTGAAATACGTCTGAACAAAACAGTCTGACAGGCAAAAAAAAGACGATAAACAAACATTTGCGTTGCGTTAATAGTTGCGTTCATTTTTGGTATGATTATCTTGATTCAGGTAACAAGGAGAGAATATATTTTTGGCAATTCACTTTCGTGCAGACAATCAGAATTTACTTTTGTGCAAACTAACGAGAAATGTAGGTTCTTTACCAGAGGCTGAGTAAACATAAAATAATATAATGAATACATTTAAAAAATATAAATTTTTTTGTAAATACGCTACTATGAACTACAGATTAATTGCTGTTGACTTTCTAATTTACTTTTCACTTTTTAAAAAACTATCTAAAGGTAGTGAGCACATGTTAAGTAAGCCGATGTGTCCGACACTGTTCACAGCTTTCACCAGCTCTGCTAAATATTTGCATCAACAATATTATCAAATGGCATTACCTCTACATGAATCATGTTAAACTAAATGACATGTTTCTATTCAATTCTTTCTCCAAAGGCTTAAACACTTATAGCAGAAACTAAAAATGTTTTACAACCTTGGTTTTTTCATGTTAGATTACATAGTAAAATAGTGTAATGCTGATATATCTACAATAGAAACAGACTTTATGGCCAGTTATTTTCTCTGTGTCAGCAGTCTTCATAACAAATTTGTCGAATTTTGTTGCTTCTCTGCTATGTACAATTTTCCCTCGAACGAGGCCTTTTGATTTCTCAACCAATATCATTGTTGTAGGAAGAACTTGATAATTGTTGCGAAACCAGAAGGCCTCGTTCGAAGAAAAATTGTACACAGGAGAGAAGCAACAAAATTCGACAAAGTTGTTATGACGTCTAGGAATATAAAATATTGCCACGCCAACTACGTAATGGTCTCGAAAACTCGGCAGGTGCGGTTACGTGATAGTTCTACACGTTTGTCGGCTAACCGAGCAGGTGCAGCGTCTAGGTCACGGCCATACAGTAAAGTACCCTCTAGACTGTTCCAGTACTTTTAAATGCGCAAATTGTGCTGACACGCCGCGCCAACAAAATGGAAAATTTTTTGGAACAGCTGCGGAACCTGCATAAGCAACAGCGGCCGGCTTAGAAGTTAGTTACACCTGGTGAGATGTAAAGTGCGGTTCAAGTGGTTGTTGCTGATTAGCGGAAGTGATTATTGTGTTATAATTAGTGCGGAACTCTAATAGCTGACATTATTATTGCGTGCGGAGGAATTTAACTTTTGAATTATTTTTTGAGGTTAGTTGATATTTGTGACCAATTACAGCTGGTTGGCACTGATTTCATTGATGTCTGTGTTTGTTTCCACTGTACGATACGTCGACCCGTGATACCGTCGTACCAACAGTTTAAGAAATAAGGTTAGATCAATACATTGAAGCTACATGTTTTCATTCAACAGTTAGTTGAATAAGCAATAACCAATAGTTATTATTCAAGTTACTGAAATTACTTATTTATATAAGACCATCCACTTGCAACGGTAATACAATAGCTAAAATGCTTATAAATATTTTATATACGTAGACAGGTAGCGGTTTGGACTACAATAATATTAATTATGTAGTGTCTACACAGATAAAGACGGCTAGAGTTGCCCGTACAAGGTGCCTGTCATCTCGGCTCACCTTCACTGCTCAGGTAATAAAAGCAATGAAGCGTTGAACGACAAATTCTACCGTGACTACCTAGACTACACGAAATACGTAATTTAACACGACTGAGTGGAGAACAAAGAGTATAGTGTAAAACAGAGCTAGACATGTTTTTCGTAAGGGTTATTATCATGTGTTAATTATAAAACAGCGTGTCGTTTTTACTTAACATATATTTTTACCATATAATTTTATTTTACAAATATATTTGTTCTAACGTATTGTTCTAAAAACAATTTTTATAGGAGTACAACAAAATGGAATGTAGCGCAGTAGCTATAATTATGAATTATACCATATTTACAAAGAACCGGACATTGTCAGGATAATCAAAATATATAGGCTAAGGTGTGTTGGACAGAGAGAGAGTGGAGGAAGGACAGCCTACGACACATTTTTTCTACCCAAAAGCCAATTGGTAGTAGAAAAAGGGGAAGACCCTGAAGTAGATTCAAAGACCAGATAGAAGAGGACCTCAGAAAGCTGAACATAAGAAACTGGAAAGCCAAGGCATGCAATAGGGAAGAATGGAATCGACTTTTGGAGCAGTCCAAAACCCACCAGGGGTTGTAGAGCCACGACTGATGATGATGATGATTGGTTTTTTGTTGAAGTCTGGGAATCTGAAAATTAGAAGTGCATTCCTAAAGATAAATTTTTGTTATGTATCGTAGGATGAATATTAATGAGGCCCTCGAATTCAAAAATGTAGTGCTTTATGAATGAGTACAAAAACATTGGTAGACGGTTACACGGTGGTTCGGTGGCTGCAGTTCGGTGGAAAAGAGAGAGAGAGAGAGAGAGAGAGAGAGAGAGAGAGAGAGAGAGAGAGAGAGAGAGAGAGAGAGAGAGAGACAGACAGACAGACAGACAGACAGACAGACAGACAGACAGACAGACAGACAGGAACACAGAATAACATCGTGTATGTGATAATAAAATATATGTATTTAAAAGAAAATTTGTAAAATATGTAGTAACTTCCATACAGATTTCAAATTATACTTTTAAAGTAAACGACAATACAAAATATTTATATTGTATAATACAATATATTGAATTGTATTCAATATATTCAATATTGTAGTATATATTCAATATACAACACATTATATTGAATTTCTATAGCTTTATTTTAATTATTTTTCAGTTTTGCATAAACTTTTTTTTAGAAGAGGATTTTATCGTAAAAGCCAATACTTTCTAATTTATAAAACAATGACATTTTTTATTTCGCATTTTGATAACGAGGTTACTTTCAGGGTCACTTACCGGCTTGAAATAGAGCTGTATTCCACGTGTCTATATCTGTGTAAATATAGTCTGACAGATGAGTAGCATGTAGCATTTCAATTGTTAAAACATGTTAACACGGCCGACTTGGACACTGTTGAAATCAGCCGGGCTACTAGGCCGTGGTACACGTTTAGGCCCCACCATCACCAGGGTCTAGATTGGCACGGTGTTCGGCAAATCACTTAAGATACGTATAACTATGTGTTTTTTGTTTGAGAAGGCCTACTTTTATAAACTTTTGTACCAGCACGATACAAACTGTAAAGCAGCATGAACCAATCAAATGCTATCTGATTGAGTTGGGAGCATAGTATTCAAAGGGAGGTTTTGGTCCCCTTCGATTCATCGCGACGGAACCATGGACCATGGTCCATCGTTACGGAAATAATTGCGTATTACGCAACTGGTCTCATTACCGCAATTCATGAAGTCTTAAATTCGCACAAAATTAAAGCATACGGTTTAAAACGATAGGCAAGTTTTCCATCTATTTATTGTAGTGGGCATAATATTCTTTGTCTTTTTTTGTGATACTTTTTATCACAATTCTTTAAGTGTACTTGTCTGTGTTCTGGTAGTGTTGCAGCCAATAAGAAAGTAGCAGATTGAAGAGAAACGAAGATCACATTTGAGTAGCCACGATAGCCAAAAACCTCTAGCTTTGCTCCATTGTAGAGTTCATTAACATATGAACTAAGCAATTAGGGGAATTTAATGGACACCGATTTAGTGGTCCGAGGTTAATGAAGGGAAGGTTAACCTTTGAAGCACATAATCAGAGCAGAGAAGATAACACTACAGAATTCATGCTGTGAAAACATGATTCACAGGACGTCATGTGTAACATTTATACTTTTTATGACGTCTTTTTTTTTGCACCCAGACATAGCCTACGATCTAAAAAATTTTTTTTAAAATATTTTTTGCGTCGTTTTGTTAAACCATTCTTGGTGTAATTTTTCAGACGACGATGGTGATGGTGATAAAGATATTGAATCCTCCTGATCGTAGTAGTGCTACACGAGGGTAAACCGAGATATGAAGAAAGGAGTTTAGCGGTAACAGGACAACTACCACGCACACACACAAGTGGTGGGTTACGCTTAGTTGAATTTTAACTCTTTCCGCCCCCACCATTAAAAGGACTCTAGTAAGAGAGCCCACACGCAAACGCGGCGCATTCCAAACGACGACAGTCGGCCTCACATCGCCCGCCCACTCCCCGTCCGCAAATTTAAATGAAGTCTATAAATTTCTGTCCTACCACACAAGCATGATTTTCCAACCGTCTCTAGCTTCTTCACTTTTTCTTTTTTGTTATACTCCCCACGTTTGTTATGTTCCAGAATTTAGATAAAAGCGAGAATAAAACGTCACATTTAGTGTTGTGTTATACTTTTAATCTACGTCACGCGTTAGAGAAATGTCAATTTAGAGAAGTTTTACACTTGATATATTTGTAATACCTTATTCGTAGCTAGTGACTAATATTTACGATATTCTCACGTAGCCTTACGCCTCCGGTGTCCATTATGTCTTTGAAATCTTCTTCGGGCATTGACCGTGTCAAAAATGTCTTGTATGACAGCGTTTCACTCATATTACAATGAGCATCCTCAGGTCAAGTGACAAAACCTGCCACTTACCGGACCACCCGCCGCCACTTCTACAGTATATAACTCCGGCCTCATCGTCACACAGACCTGAGTACGCCTATTGTAATATGAGTGAAACGTTGTCATACAAGACATTTTTGACGCGGTCCACACCGGAAGAAGATTTCAAAAACATAATAAGAGGTTATTCAATAAGTAAACAGACAAACAGCTGTAGAAAAGGAATTAATAGTAGCAGCTGATTGAAACTTTCAGCTACCTGGCAACGTCGTTGTGAGTTTTGATCAGCTGTTCAATAATATATTGCATAAACATAACCAATATAATTTTATTTACGACGGCGTGTCCTCTTGACAGTACTTTCGAAGAACAGCGTTATGTTATAAGGTTTTTGGATTTGGAACCACTAACTTGGATTCACTATTTTGAACCTGAGTCAAAGCGACAAAGCATGAAGTGGAAGCATCCCAGTTCACGCGCCAAAAAGAAATTCAAAACCCAGTCATCGGCTGGTAAGGTGATGTTAACCATCTTTTGGAACTCCCAAGACCCAATTTTCTGTGATTACCTACAAGACCAGCGTATCATCAATAGTCAGTACTATTCTGACATGATTGTGAACAAAGTTAAGCCTGCATTGAAGAAGAAATGTCCGGGATGGCAGAGGAAAGGCGTGATTCTTCTTCACGATAATGCCCGCCCACACACGGCAAAACTGACGCTCGAAACAAAAAAAAAAGTAGGTTGGGAGATTCAGCCTCATCCCCCTTATAGCCCTGACCTTGCCCCATCTGACTTTTCCTTGTTTGGCCCACTCAAGGAGAATTTGTGTGGTGTCAAGTTCAACAGCAATGAAGAAGTGAAGGAAAAAGTCCAAAACTGGCTTCGACATTAAGATAAAGAATTCTTTACTGAGGGAATACGAAAGCTTGTAAAGAGATGGGACAAGTGGATAGACGTTGCTGGATATTACGTTGAAAAGTGAAAAAAATTGTATTGATTAAATAAAAAGTTTTTATTTCACAGCTGTTCGTCTGTTTACTTATTGAATGACCCTCGTATTTACGGTGTTAAATGACTGAGTAGTTATGACAGGAGACTAATTCGTGAGACCTTTGAAATTTCTGTAAGAATTTCAATTTTGAAAATTATACTCTTTTTACTTTTACAGTGTATTAAATTCACACTGAAATAGAAAACGTATTTGAACTGTTCTGTTAAATATGCACACGTAGAATTGTAAAAAATTCAGAATTATAAGCGCAATATAAAAATGTAGCTTATAAACAACGCCAACGACTGACGCCAAGTCCTTGATACAGTATATGAAAAGTGAGATTCAACAAAAAACATTTGAAACTGAAAGAAAAGCTGTTGGCCACATACGCGTGAGTGTATTTTCCAAGACAGTAATTGAGGATTACGTTGTGGGGAAGCGTTAACAGGAAGATCGAGTAGCGTGAGAGCAAATCACAGTTTTTATTGTTGATATGCGGTTCACTATGAATGATTAATTTAATGTCTGCCGACCTCCTATGAGGGACATATATTATGTGTCTGATGATGGAACGATCGTTCAGAAACGCGTCTTACAGCTACTAGAAGTCACAAGACGGAACTGAAACAAGGTTACTATAACAATTAAATCGATTGTGGTTTGGAAAGTGGAAATATTGAATTTTAAAAATAAAGTCCGAGTCTTTAGTTTTTAATTAAATTAACGAATACTATAAACTGTAGTTCCTGCAAACATGCAGCACAAATCAATGCGTGTCAAAATTACTCCCAACAAATATATTAGTTGAGAGTGATATAAGAAGAATACGAAGAAGAAGAGGAAGAAGAAGAAGTAAAGGAAGAAGATCATCATCATGGTGATGAAGAAGGATGATGATGAAAATCGAGCGCAAGCTAAAAATATCATCAAATATGTTACGGTGATCTGTAATGTAATGTTAAGTCAAGATAGTTTTATTAACAGTCATCTTGACACCAACTTTGTCACTATTTATCGGAAAACTGCTAGCCGCTTTGCTCTTGAAGAGGCTTTCCGGTGTTTCCATCATATTCAAGTATTAACGACCTTGCTTGATTTCCAAATTCAAACATAGTCTGTTACTTAATTTTTTCCCTTTCCTCTCTACTGTTTTTCTTCCCCGACTTATTTAGGTGTTATATTTGCGTGCATTCATTGTGTGTTAAACCAAATTTTACGAAGCGTTTTCTTTTATTTAACTTCAATTTTTAAATACTTAAACAGTAACCTTATCTTATTCATCTTTTCTCCAACTTTCACTTGCAACTCGCATATATTTCCAGTCAAGTTTGTTTTATTAACAGCCATCTTAACACCAACTTTGTGACCACTTATTGTAAAACTGCTAGTCGATTCGCTCCCGACGAGACCTTTTGTGTTTCCACCATATTCAGATCTTAAACGACTAAGATCTGAAGATGGTGGAAACACCAAAAGCCTCGTCAGTAGCGAATCGACTAGCAGTTTTGCAATAAGTGCTGACAAAGTTGGTGATCTCTGATAGCTGAATAAGTTATTGAGTGTTTAAAACAAACTATTTACAGCCATATAATCCGCATAAATTACAGTTTCATTTCATAATGTTGAGAGCTAATATTAATAATTTTTTTTAGTAATATAAATTTGCTCTTCATCAGATATTGTTGGCAGTTTGAAAACTGCTGTGAAACGTTATCACAACACCTTCCAGTTTACGTATTATCACTTGCTGCGCTTTCGTGCTGACGTCTAAAGCTGAGGAACGGAACTGTCAGTCTGACACACGAACTGGACAAGAGCAATAAAACGCTCCCACCTCGTTAGCGTCGCCGCCACAGGCCACCACCTTGTGAACTAGCTCTTTACACTTCAAAGCGAAACCGTTATTACGTTGTGTTTAGTCTTACGTACTATCAAACGCTACAGTAATGTGCGCGCGCGCGTGAGCGTGTGTGTGTGTGCGAGGTTAACATACAGCGAATACTGTTATGTTTGAACATTATCTTCTGCATACTTATTAGAGGTATTGTTAGCAAGCGAGTGAGCTTTACTATGAAGCTCAACGCTCTTCAGTCTACATCAAAAGGCTGACATATCAAGTAACAAAGGCTGCTTGGTGTATTGTAATTACGTTACTTTCTGAAGACTATTGTGGCGTATGTTGTTCTCGTCTTCATCTTCGTGTTGTAGGATATTCCGTTATCAAGCTTTTTTATCTCATCGTTGTGCTTGTTAAAGGTTTAAAGTCTGAGGCGTTGCTCCGCTTTCTGTAAATGGCAAAATTATACTTCTTACTTGAGTTACACAGACATGCAGAAGATGCACAAAGCGTATCGCGCCCTCTTTCGAGGCTGGCGTCCGACGAACGCCAGTTTCATACAGTGCAGGTCGGTCGTTCGCTCGTCACAAGGTCTGAGGATACGGTTACGCGAGCTTTTTGCGTGCGGTTGGGAAAGGCATTGAATTCAGCACACAGGTGGCAAAGTCACATGGACGTGGAAAAAATGCACGGGTCGGCAACTCTTCTGCGTTTTCAAGGTCTCCCGCATCGAAACGCAACCTGCTGCGTTTTTTAGTGCGTTTCCAACACGCACGAGGGTGGTCACACTGACTGTTCAAAGATGCCCCTAAAATGGCGTTTGTTTATGTACTCGTTCCTATAGTAATTAATTATGGTCTCCATGGTGTTGTTGACATCTTTATAAAAAATTACGTAAAACATTTTCTTAATACAGAATTATGTACTATTGACAACCAATGTTCTCTTTAATCTAGTCAAGGACGTTTCTGTGCAGTTGCGTTTTAAACTTCATAGCCAGAGCTGTAGGGATGCGCGTCCGAGACATCCCAACGCTGCCGTCCGATTATCAACCGCCCGCGTGACTACACTTCCGTCCGTGCACGTACGAGTAAAAGACACACGTGTGACCACTATGCGTTTTTTTCAAACTCCACGCGCGTGCTCGGACGGAAATATCCCCCGTGCAACCGTACACATAAGGATTGGTCCACGAATACACGATGAGCGTATACGCATAGGGCATATAATATGTTCCACGGTATTGCTCCAGCCAGTCGCCAGGTGTGAGGAGAGCCCCCATAGCCCCGTTAGGTACCGCCTACGGGTGGTGTGGTCGATAGGCTCGACCATCCATAATGTGGGATTCCACAGTTAGGCGTTGCACATCTCCCGGTTTCCCATGCTCTGAGATTCAACCCAGCGGAGACGGCGAGGCAGGAGTTGACTGAGTATTATAAGTTCTGTGTTGTGTGTAGGCAGACGTTCTACAACCCCAGCGTCGACAAGCTTCAGCCTACGGATGAGCCTGTCCAGGCCAGCCGGGATGCGTGGAGTTCAGATGGTGGGGCGGGGTACGGTTCGGAGGGGTTCTTGTGAAGAAGTTGGGTAATAGTTCCGATGGACACCCTTGTCTGAAAAAGCCACGAAACCTAAAAAAAGAAACGGGTTTTTTGTGTTTCTACGTAAACTACAGGTCAAGCCTAGGTGCGGAAACAAAAAATTTGCAAACTTTTTATTTGCAAGTTGCGAAAAAAAATACAAACTTACTTATAGCAATACAACACTGAAACACAATAATGTACCTGACATAGTGTATTCTATTATTCATATTAGATGCAGAATAACGTTACAATTAATAAATATTTACTCCGTAGTCTTCATGCTGTTTGTAAATGCAAGTACCACATGAAAACTCGGTTGTGCAGAACATCACATCAAATTTTCTGTTACTTACTGAGGTAGTGAAAATACTGACTCAAACACAGGTATGCCTTCATTTACTAGTGCGCAGAGATTAGATGTTAGACAAATGATATATGTAATGTATGAATATACTGCATATATATATACCACTTGGAGTCGTAGACTTGTTAATGACTTGAGAATTGTGTAATAAGGTCTGAGGGGCGAAGCCCGGAAGACGGGCGGTCTAGGCATTGTTTATTCACGCGCGCTTCGGTTGTAGCGGCAACCGGAGGTGCCGTTGGACATAACAGCATTGAGTTCTGTTCCAAAAAGAGTGATGTATAATTTTGTTTATACGTAGGTTTCATGTAAAATACGAAATAACGCATTTTTACGTTATTAAGCCGCAAATAAATTTTTGCGAATTTTTTGCAAAAAATTTTTTTTGCGGTTTATTCACTTCCGCGCTTATTTTTGGTCTGTAGTTTACGTCGGTCTTTGCAGGTTTCGCGGCTTTTTCAGACAAGGGTGTCAATCGCAGCTATTACCAGAAGTTGTTACGGGGATCGTCAAGCAGCGGCTGTGGGCGTCTGAGGCGGCGAGGTGGCGGATCATTGTCCACACTGTGTAGGCGACGAAGATGCGGGTAGGATGATTCGCCGATCTTTCCAAACAGGGTAGTCGCTAAGGACCAAACGAAGACCTGAAAGGTAGGGACTAGAAGACTCCTGTGCTAAACGTCATTCCTGACAAACTACGGAGTACCCGAGAGAAAACGTTAAGTACGATTATGGAAGGGACAGCCTACGCCTGTTGGTGCCGACTACTTGAGCTGTTTTCTGAATGAAGGGTACAGCTGGAACAGTCCTGTGACCAAATTTCTTTATGTTTCAACAAGAGGAAAACAACCATTTTCTTATGTTGAGGTGTTTGGTCGAGTATCGTAAGAATGAAGAAGATAGTCGCCGATAGTTAGCCGATAAATTAAATATCAGAAAACTGCGTGCATCAATTAAAAAAAAAAAAAAAAACAGAAAGTGTAAGCAAAAATAGAAAGATTGGTGAAACAATATTTTAACAAATTTGAAAAAATATGTACATAGGAATCTAATGTGGACACATTAAATAAAAAAACATGTTATTAACATTTAATAAAAGAGCACAGAATAATATTAAAAAAGACATACATATTCTGTATAATATTTACCGTATTTCTTCCGTCGTGTGACTTCGTGTTGCGTTCGATTGATTTACGCGTTTCGAAACATATGTTTCGCCTTCATAAATAAAAAATCGCTCTTAGCGAGGTCGTTAAATATTAAAATTGCAAATATTGAAAAACAATTACACACATATCCGCGTTGCATGAGTGCGCATTCGTTTTTTTCCGTCGCACTCATGTAACACGGATATGTGTGTAATTGTTTTTCAATATTTGCACAACGGAAGAAATACGGTAAATATTATACAGATTTTGTCAATAAGTGACTTGGATACCAATTCAAACATGTCTTTCACATACATATTGTTATTTGTGTCTAAGTCACTTTGTTATTTATACAAAAAATAAAGTAACTTAGATCCGTAGAAGTAATGTGATTTTAACTTTTAACAAATTCAACTGAGTGAGTTAATCTGAAGGTGGAACGTATGTTACGAAACGCGTCATTTTAAATAAAACACGAAGTCACACGACGGATCTAAGATAATTTATTTTTTTATATTTTAAAGGATTTCTGTATTTTATCTATTATTACTGTAAGCGTTTAAAAGTAAAAGTATTGAAAAGGATTTTTGAGTCCTACAAGCTTTTACGTATAATCTCTTTCAATTATAAAATATATATTGAAATATGCTGTAATTTGTCCTATATATAAGGAAGGTGTAAAAAGTTTGGTTAACAATTATCGACCGATCGCACTGATATCAAATTTAGCTAAGATTTTTGAAAAAATTATTTTTACCAGATTATTTAAATTTGTAAAGAAACATAACCTGTTAAGTGCTAAACAATTTGGCTTTCTCAAGAAGAAAGGTACAGATGATGCTATAGCCCTACTTAGCAAATTTATTTATGAAAATCTAAGTATTAGCATACCAACTGTTGTAACTTTTTTGGACTACTCCAAAGCTTTTGACACTGTCGATCATGGCATACTTATATCCAAATTACAGAATATGGGAATAAGAGGTGTAAGCTTATCCCTGATAGCCAGTTATTTACATGACAGGACACAAGTTGTAAAGGTGAATGGGACTAGAAGTCAGCCTATTAAAACAAATGTTGGAGTGCCCCAGGGCTCTATATTAGGACCTTTATTGTTTATTTTATATATCAATGACTTACTAGTGTTACAAGATGTATTAATAGCATTTGCTGATGATACGGCAGTACCAATGAAAGCAAAGACATGGCCTGAACTTGCAACAGATATGTCAACTAAATTAGATATTATATACTCTTGGCTCTATCACAATAATCTAGTACTCAACATAAGCAAGTCTGTTTTTATCACCTTTGGAAATTATAGAGACTCTGTTCCGCATGACTTTGAAATCAAAATAAATGGTCAAACATTGAAAAGAGTTAAAACTAGTAAATATCTAGGAATAACATATGACTTTAACATGAAGTGGAATGTACATGTGGCTAACATTGTAATAAAAACCAAATACTTAGTCTACGTTTTTTACAGACTTAAACAAATTTTATCAAAAAAGCAACTACTACAAATATACTATGGACTATTCCATAGTGTGGCAGGATATGCTATCATAGGCTGGGGGGGGGGTCTATATAAATCATCTCTAGACGCATTGGATCGGCTGCAAAAGTGTATTCTTAAAATTGTAGGAGTCAATGAACAAGATTCGGATAAACCATTAAATATTAAACAAGTGTTTGTAGTGAATTCTATAGTTTATCAATACAATGATCTAAAAAGTGAGTTTTTACAAAATCAAATCAACACACGGTATAAAAGTATTATATTGCCGCGACACCTATTAAGTTTTGGGCAAAGAAGCTATGTGTATTATGCCATAAAATATTTTAATGAATTACCTAATGAACTGAAAAATCTAAGTGTAAATATAAAAGTGCTTAAAAAAAAATCAAAGAAAAAATTAGGAACATTGTTATTGAATAATAAAAAAAAAATAGACTATTATGATATGAAACTTTTTTTCTCTTTTTTTTCATTTATTTATTGAATTCTATTATAATACAAACTAAAATTTTGTTGAAATTGAAAAATACTTTATTTTTAATATATTACTATGATCGGTGAGGTAAAATTCACAATTAGTATTAAGTATGTAAATATTAATTCTAAGGACCAACCTATGTACGGGCATTTATGCCCCCTATAGGTCCTTTATTGTATAATTTTTATTATATGTAAAGGAAAATTGGCACTAAATATTAATATATGCAAAGTAGTGTCTTATGTAGACACAGGATACACTAAACTCTAAGCATCTCAAAGTCTGCCGTTTAAGAAAATTGAAAATTGCGCTGTTGTCTTGTGACGTCTCCCTTGTTAAGACATCACAAAAGTCGGGAACTAGTTCAATTCGTTACCAGTTAATTAAACTAGCTGCCGTTGTTAGTAAAACTTACTTACTAACAAATTAGAACACATTATTACATAGGAAATTATCAAGGATTGCATACATTTATTCACTTGCTAGGTGTTAGCAAAAACATCTCTTTATTATTATTATTATCTCATGATTTACCTTTGTTTTTTAAAAGAATTACTCTAGTAAATTCTGTGTTTAATGCTTTAAAAATAATAAATGTCTTATTCCTTTTATGTCTTAAATATTTATCTAGATATAGTTTTAAGTACCTCGGATCCGGGACTGAACTTTGTTAAGTTTTAATTTATCACAACTTTAACCAAATTATTTGAAGAATAATGTTGGTTGTAAACTATAGAATTACCTTACATTTAGATATCGTGAAGTTACTACTACTTCATTACAGAAATTACAAATCTTATAAGTTATTCTTTACATTATCAAAAGTTCTTTACTGTCCTTTTGTTACTTCTCTTGTTGAAACAACTTTTTACAAATGTTATGTTTGGATATCACCTGAATTTAACATGAGGTTGTTGTGGGGTCCATGATGGTCATCTTCTGTCGTCTTCTAGGGTGCAATACATAGTTCCTCTTGATGTTACATTGGGCTGATTGTATCTGGTAGTCTCGACGATCGGATTTTTACTTGAAGTTCATACTGTTGTAGTTTGAGTTTTCCACTTCTGGAGTTTGTAGTTCACATTTTACACCTTAATTACAGTTCTTATTTTGGAGTTCTAAAGTCTGGTAAGTAACATATCTTACTACTTACAGTTCTATTCTTTAAGAGATGTGTCGGCTAAGTTTTCCTTTCTTTTTTTTTATAGCTCTTCACACACTACATTATAGATTTTTGTATTATTTTCACGCTACATATTTCAAAATAATATCCGCACAAACTGGATATAAACTTTTAACAGCATACACCTACGTGTATGTGGACAACACAAAACTGACATCTTTACATGTCGAAGTTTCTCTAGCGACAGTGTGCATAGTTTAGCGGCGAGGGGACAGTAAGCTGGCGCGGTTTTACGCACTGAGAAAATAGTTCGTTCTTTTATTTAGTATTAATTATTCCTTAATTAAATTGTTAATTATACTTTATGTTAACTTTGTTACGAATTAGAAATTTCCTTATTTAATAGTCTTATTTTAATAATTAACGTAATTATTATTATTATTTAAATAACACCGTTCTTTGCGTGTTGGTACGGGACAATTTCAAGTTGATGCAGGGATCTAGGTATAGGTAAGGGGTGGGGCTTTCTCTTACTTGCTAGAAGGCAAAATTTTTATTTATGCAATTTTTTTATTTTTTAAAATCGTCACAGTCTTACATAGGACGTGTCCTTATAAATTGTTAATGATACTATGAGAAGTTTAGCTTGCCGGGCTGTAAGGACGTGATCCAAGCTTGTTTGGTGCAAATGTTTCGGCTTTGAATTCTACGGCCATCTTCTGTGCAGAATGCTGCAAAACACTGCCAAGGGTTTCGTAGTCATTGACCACTGAATTGTGGTTAAGGCTAGCGGCTGAAGAAGAGCCAGAGCTGTTGCGTTGCGCGTGGTGAGACGACCCAATGGGTTCCTAGTACCGAGCCTCCGGTAGGGGCTCCTGCCTAGTGATCCTGTCCAGACGGAATATTGATTAATTATTTAGTGGCCGCTACAACGACATTCTCGTACTAGGTCGTCCTAGTACAGTATTTGCCGAGGCCGTTTCCAAGAATCACCTGGACGAGTTCGATACTTGCCAAGGCCAGCTATGAGAGGGTTTGTCTGGGTCCTCGCAGCTCGGACGTAAAATTTACGTGCAAGTCGGCTTGCGGTGTCTTCCAAGGAGCGGACACCGAGTCCTCTTCTCAAAAGTCGAGAAAGGAACCGATAGGGGGCTTTGGCCGTTAGCCGAAGACCCCTATCGAGAACGCTTTGCAACTTTCTTTTACGAACGGTTGCGAGGTAACCCCAGACGGGAATAGCTAGGTAATGATCGGCAGCAGGTACGCGTTGACGATCAACTTACCCAGCTTGCGGGTCATAGCCTTGTTGACAAGTATCGGAAACAGTTGCGCGAGACGAACGGACGCTCTCTTTCGCATCGCCTCAGCGTGGGCACGCCAGGTGAGCCGACGATCAAGGTGGACACCGAAGTATTTAACCTCTCTCGACAAGGACAAATACGTTCTACCGAGTCTCATTCGGCCTTGTGGTTCTTTCAGGCGCTTTGAGAATAGCACCGCGGGGCTCTTGGTTTCGTTGACGGCAACTTTCCAGCTTTCCGTCCACGTCGTATACGCATCGAGTGCGCGCTGGAGTCGTGAGATAGCCCTGTCAGCGTTCCGATTAGCGGTATAGACCGCCGTGTCGTTGGCAAACAGGGCCATCAGGACTCCAGGCTCTCTGGGAGCGTCGTTGACGTACACGGAGAACAGCAGAGGCCCTATCACGCTACCTTGAGGTACCCCGGCTGTAATGCGTCTCTCGGAAGAGACATGGTCGTCTATTCTCACGCAGAAAGTCCTCTCCGTCAGAAAGCTAGTAATCAAGCGAAGGTAGCAATCTGGGAGCTGGATTTCCCGGAGCTTGGACAAGTGCCCGTCGTGCCAGACACTATCAAAGGCCTTCTCCACATCTAGGAAACAGGCGACAGTCTGCTCTTACCGACAGCCGGCGCCCGTCATCATCATCATCAGCTGATGAGTGGTGGAATGCCCCACATGGAAACCGAAATGTTCGGGGACCAGTACATCGAAGTTTCATAGATGGACTAGGACTCTCCATTGTACAAGACGTTCGAGGACCTTTGACTAATGGGCCGGAGGTTGCCGGGACGGGAAGCGTCCTTTCCCTACTTCGGGATCACTATGGCCGTCGCCTTACGCCATTTCTGGTGAAAATAGGCCAATTTTAGGCACGCGTTGAACAGCGCAACCAATAAAACTACTCCTTGCTCCGGGAGTCGAGTTAGAGCGGCGTTTGAGACGCCGTCAGGGCCAGGAGCTTTTCTCGGTACGAGTTTGAACGAGCCGATCTGTGACCACTTCCCTAGTAATGGGTTCGGGGTCCGCAGTGATCGGTAGAGACAGAAAGTCTTCAACTTCTTCATCGAAGTCCCAGTCCATGGGCGGGTTAGAAGCGAACTGTCGCTCGAAACACGCGCCCAAGTACTCGGTCTTCGCCTCCGGGCGAGCCAGGATTTGACCGAAAGTTCTAGCAATGGCTGGGATACGAGGTCGGCGCCTCTTCCCTACCAACGCCGAAGGTATCCGGTAAGGGCTTCTTTCGTCCGATCCGTCCCCTGCTTGGGCCACGGCGAGTTCCAAACAGCGTCTCCGGTAGGCCTGCATTTCAGCTAGCGGCTCTGAGTAGGACAGAGATATTTATAAACTTTTGGAGTCCACACGAAGTTCTTGTCTGACACCACCAGCCAACCAAAAGAAAGGTAAATTCTTATTAGTTCGCCATAACTCGCGTCCAAAGAGCGCTAATGAGAGTGACTCACACGGACGATTCATTGCAGTATATAAATGTTTCTGAATCTGGACAGACTCTAGCCTCTGAGCCTTAGGTACGGAAACCTGCACCAAGGTCTGCCCCGGTTCCGAAACCACCAAGTGCAGTGAGCCCGATCATAGCTAAACAGGCCACACCAAAAACCGCGCCCTCGGATCCGGAACGCGAGAGACCCGCGTACGCAAAAGTCCCGTTGCCGCAGGATGATGAGGAAATTGATCCTCCACTGCCGCAGCCACCCAAGTCTCGCTACCAAAGGTCAGGCAAGAAGCAAGGTAAACCTCAGGCCAAGAACAAGGGCCAGCCAATACCTGCCAATGGACCCAAGCCTGTCCGCCAAAAGCCAGAGCGACCACCCGCTCCAATACCTGCCCCCAAGGCTTCCACCGCCTCGCCCCGCCGCAGCTATGCAGCTGCCGCCAAGCGTTCTCCCCAATCATCAACCGGTGATCTCGCCGTCGTTTCCGACTTTCTGGCAAGCTATGACTTGCAGCAAGTAGCCCAAACTTTCCTCAAAATCAAGGAACGCTTGGCAACAGCCTCGCCCCAAGACAAATTCCTCCTCTTGGTGGAAGCCTGCCGTATTATTGGTCTGTTATGAACGGACAACCACGGCAATCCCTCAAGCGAGACCTCGAGATCGTGGCGTGGAACGCCAACGGTCTCGTTTCCCGGCATTCTGAGCTCTTAGAGTTCGTTGCCCGTCATAAGCCCGATGTGCTTCTTCTTGGTGAGACGCACCTACACCGCATCGTCGATTCCGACTACCCAACTACGTGTGCTATCGGAACGACCGGTCGGATGGCGCAGGAGGGGGCACCGCCATCGCGGTGAAGGCAAGTCTTTGCCATCACCGTATTGTCCTGCCTCAGCGGCGGAACCTCGAGTGCACCGCGGTTGAGCTCCATGGTGCTCTCGGCGGTCTACTCATGGTTTCCGCATACAAGCCTCCACAATCGGAGCTCCTGTCGAACGATCTGGAGGCCGTCTTTGGCGCACAGAGAAGGGTAGTCCTGGCGGCGACCTCAACTGTAAGCACCCTGATTGGGGGAGCCGCTTGGAGAAACCAAACGGGGCCCGCTTACGCAGGTATGCTGATGCGGCTCGGGTCACAGTCATGGGTCCTACCGGGCTTACGTACTATCCCTCGAGGACTAAGTCCCGCCCTGATGTACTGGACATTGCCGCGGTCAGGGGCGTTTATTGCCCGGTCCACGTCTCCGTCATTTCGGAACTGTCCTCGGACCATTCCCCCATCAGTGTGCATATAGCTACCCAGCACACTACCGTCCGCGACGAGCAGCGGGTAATCGAGTGGGAACGCTTTGGCCCGGCGTTCAGTCGCCGCCTACCTGAGCATATCCCGCTCGACACTACCCAGCATGTCGACGAGGCAGTTGCCTTAATCGACACAGCCGTTGTCTCGGCGGTAGACGTGTCCTCCCGGATGAAGCCGGGGCTCACGCCCGACTATCAGCGTATCCCCAAAGAGGTATCTCAGCTCGCTTGCGAGAGGAATCGCCTCCGGAGACGCTGTCAGAGGACTCGTGACCCGGCTGACAAGGCTGCGTTCAACAGAGCGTCCGGCAAGTTGCGTCGTGACATGCTGGCGTTCCGTAGACGCAACTGGGAGCTAGCTGTAACACAGATGGATGGCCCTGTCGAGAACCGTAATGTCTGGCGGATTTCCAGTGCCCTAACGGGAAAGCATAAACGCGCGCCTCTCCTCGCACTGGTCGGACCCGGCGGTCAACCCCTTGGACGCCCCCTCGTGAAGGCAGAGTTTTTAGCTAACAGTTTAGAGCGACAGTTCGCTCCCATCCCTCCAATAACCCGGCTTTCACTCATCAAATCTGCCGCAAGGTAGAGCGCTTTCTATCGGCCGGTATCACAGTCCAGCCGGAGCTCATCTCCCCGGAGGAGGTGTCTGAGAGGATTGTTCAGCTGAAGCCCCGGATGGCGCCTGGCCCAGACGGAGTCATGAATTTCGCACTCCATCACCTTCCGGAGAGAGGAACACAGTTCCTCTCTGACCTGTTCAATTCATGCCTCAGACTGGCCTACTTTCCGGTGAAATGTAAAACGGCTACAGTAATAGTGATACCCAAGCCGGGAAAGAATTCTTCTCGCGTGGAAAACCTCAGACCCATAAGCCTCTTGTCCGCGACGTCCAAGGTTTTCGAGCGATTGATCCAGCGTAGGATCCGCGACCACCTAGAAAGACTAGACGTGCTGATCCCCGAAAAGTTCGGCTTTCGTGAGCTGCACTCCTCGACTCATCAGCTGATAAGACTCGTGGAATGCATTACCGAGGCTGGCTGCCAGGGCAAACAGACGACTGCGATCTTCCTAGACGTAGAGAAAGCCTTTGACCGCGTGTGGCACGAGGGTGTCCTTTACAAACTAACGGAAGTCCTTCTCCCAGATTGCTACGTTCACTTGATCGGCAGCTTTCTTCGAGACCGTAGCTTCCGAGTGAGAATAGACCACGCTCTCTCTTCGCAGAGGCGTATTACCGCTGGTGTCCCTCAGGAAAGTGTACTTGGGCCTCTCCTGTTCTCGCTGTTTGTCAACGAAACGCCCCGAGTTCCTGGAGTTAAATTTTCGCTGTTCGCGGACGACACTGTGGCTTTTGCCTCAGAGCCGAACGCGAATTATGCGGCAATCAAGCTCCAGTCAATCTGGAGAGTTGCAGTCAACGCTTCCAAGAGCGCCGCGGTAATATTCTCGCGAAAACGCAAGCGGCTTCGGCAGCTAAAAGTAGGCCCCGTCGAGGTACCCTGGACTTTCAGCGTCAAGTACCTCGGGCTCCACGTGGACTGCCGACTCACCTGGCGAACCCATACACAATACAGCCGTCAACGCGCTTCGGCGCAACTCAGGAGACTCTGGCCCGTGCTATCTAATCCGGCAATGACCCCCCGGCTAGGCAAGCTGATAGTCAACTCGTACGTGTTGCCCGTGATTACCTACGCCTGTCCTGTTTGGGGATACCTGGCTCGTGGTCATAGAACAACGCTCCAGCGCGTACTCGACCGGGGACTGAAGCTTGCGTGTAAAGTCCCCCGGAGGTACTCTTCTCGTCTTTTGAGGAGAGGACTCGGTGTCCGCTCTCTTGATGACACCGTGAGACGCCTGGCGCGTAGATTCTATGTTCGTTCCGACAGAGTGACCCACAATTCCATCATTGCCGGACTTGGTAAATACACCCCGCGACCAGGTGAGTCCTGGAAGCGACCTCGTTTGTTAGTCCCGGTGGTATAATCCACCAACCGCAGGTCGCTTCAGACCTCCCCCCCCATAATTAGGTAAAAGATATATAAACAACTCAAATAGACCCAGTGGCAGGAGTCCCTTCTGAGACTCGGGACACTGCACTAATCGCGACCCCCAGTCGTGTCGTGTGACAGACTCCATATTCAGGCGAAGGAAATACTAACTCACCAAAATACGAAGGCAAGGCCGAAGCGTTTGCACCCAACAGCCTTGGACCGCGGCCTTGCAGCCCGGCGAGCCCAAGTTCTGAAGCCGGCCGCGAAAGCCTCAAACAGAAATTGTTAATGATACTATTTGTGACATATATGTGTACACAAAAATTACAAACAGAGACTGGGGCTAGTTTTTAAGGCTTTTTTTTAATACTGCGTGCTTGAAAGAAGCGGGCGTAAATAACATTATATGCAAAACTTTTGTTATAGGTTGATGATAAAATATTAACAGCTGATCAAAAATTGCGTTTGAGTACAGATTTGAATAGTTTTGTAAGTCCTCATTTGTATTCGTTACTGTATAATTTATATTGCGAGTTAATAAACGATGAGAGAATTCTTAATACCTGTTTCGGCTTTACTCACTCAGTTAAGTGTTATTGTAGACACTCTTCAGCTTAGTGACGTGTCTTTTAGCTCCCCCCCCCCCTCAATACACATAGCAGTAAAAGCGAGACTTCATGAGATCCACTTGCCCGCATCTTTTCAGTACAGCCGCCTTACAGTAGTACCAGACAGACAGCTGTACAATGTTCATTTACAAACTAAAAGTGGTTCCAGTACAGGGATCTGAATACAATATTAGTTATTTCTAAAAGCTGTGAAATTGGATCACCCACTTTCGGTTTGTATTTAGAAAATTTTGGTTTCATTAGCGATAACATTTTTTTTTATTTTATATATATATAAATGTGTGTGTGTGTGTAAGTATTACAAATTGTATTCTTCACATTCATGATAAGATAAATACAAAGTAGACTCAGCAAATTGGTAACGTATATTTTTAATGTTTTCTCCTTTAGGCATTAACGTGTTTACTATAATCTGCTTGTGTATAATCCAAAAATTTAAAAAAATGCAAACAAAATCATCGTTTCTACTACTAATTTTGTACAAACCACTATGTTGTCTTTGGTATTGACGAGCGCTTTCGGCAGTCAAGCCATCTTCAGGTCATTTACCAACCAGTTACAGGGTTGGTAAATAACCTTAAGATGGCTTGACTGCCGAAAGCGCTCGTCAATACCAAAGACAACATAGTGGTTTGTACAAAATTAATAGTAGAAATATTTGAGACCACTAACACTCCAATACAACAATAAAATAATCGTTATTATAGCAAACCAGCCGGTGCTTTCAAAAATAAAGTTAGAGAAAATTGTTGTCGTTTGAATTGACACCAAATTAGAGTAAATAAGATTTTTGAGGCGGGCAGCTGAAATAACCATAAGAGACGGTAATGAGATTATAACCATCGGAAACCTTTGGTAGAAGATGACGGAGACGAAGTAAAAGGCCAAGTTTATTGGAAATGGATTACTAGAAGTGGAAAAACCTTTGTAAAAGTTTAACGCCGTACATATGATAGAAAAGTGAGTGTGGGAAATGACTGAAGAACCCTACGCTTGACGGCAGAAGGGGACGAAAACGAAGAAAAAGTAGTAGTAGAAGAAGAAGAACAACAACAACAACAACAACAACAACAAAGAAGAAGAGTAGGAGTAGGAGTATGAGGAAGAAGAGGAGGTGGAGAATGACCAGGAGGGAGAGGAGCAGGAGTGGGAGGACAAGGAGGAGGAAGAAGAAGAAGAAGAAGAAGAAGAAGAAGAAGAAGAAGAAGAAGAAGAAGAAAAAGATGATGATGATGATGAAAATGATGATGATGATGATGGTGATGATGAAGATGAAGATGATGAAGAAGAAGACGATATGTTAATGTCTAGACACAATTAAACACAATCATAATACTTTGGTTGGTTAACGATTTATACGAACACAAGCGACACGGTTTGATCCAAAAGTTTTTCAATACATATACAACGTGAATCGATAGAACAACGTCTCGGGCCATTAATATTCCCGTCATCTTGTGTCATCTCCCTTCACCTCACCAACACCCCTCTACAAAGTACACAATCTCACAAGGGCTACAGATCCATGCTGACGAAGTAGTCGGCGGCCACATGGTGGGATTATAAAGTATGAAGGATTAAATTAAAGTAAAAACTTTTAACTTTTGTTTTAATCTCCCGCACACGTGAAGCGAAAGCTTAAGTAACGAGAAAATCAGACAGACACAACGGGTGAGAAAAAAAATAAATTAAGAGGTGAGAGGAGAGGGAGAAATAGAAGGTATATGGCTCTGAGTATAAAACTAATTTATAGTTTGAAATCGGAAAACTAACATTTTACATAATATTATATGCTCGCTAAACGCAGAGAAGATAATTTACATGGAACAAACCCGCTGCAGTTATAAAGTAATTCCACTGCTATTAAAATTATATTGCATGTCGAACAAAACAATTTGTATTCTGACCGTCGCTGTTGTTGTATAAATATATAATTTAGTGTACTATATATGTAGCGTGCAATTGGAAACTGTAGTTCAATTTAAATAGTATTATTTCTACAAATAACAGACTAGTATAAACGGATATTACAGTGCAAAATAATTCTGCATTTATTACGTTGTGAAACCTATAATACAGAAGGAATGTATTGCGTTCACCACAGGTATTTACTGTACGAAGGTCAGTTGAAAAGTTTGCGGAGCGACATCTGTAGCTCAGTGGTAGAACTAAATTCTTTCGTGTACTGAAAGACGTTTATTTCGCGGAAACACCTGTTAATTTCAAGATACATTTGTCAATTTATTCAATTTTACCAGCTGTTTGAAATTTGTCTGTCACGCATGTTCTTAAAATGAACAAAATCAAACATCGTGTTGTGATGAATTCTCTGTTAAAAACGTTTTAGCGCCAATGGAAAACCAAAACGAAATTGTAAATGTGTTAGGAGAAGCTGCACACCTGGAGTTGTATTGTTTGGGCTTCCAGTGCTCGGAGAGGCCATCTTGAATGCTCGTACGACCACGTTTAAACTCATGTGGCTACTTTCAAACTGTTGCGTTTGAATTCCCAGCACTTCCTGACACAATTACAATTTTGTTTTGAATTTCCCTTGGCGCTAAACAATTTTTAACAAAGAATCCAACCACGATGATTGAGTTTGTCCGTTTTTCAAACATCAAATGTCACGTCAATTTTAAACAGATTCTAAACAATGAATAAATTGAAAGATTGATTTGGAAATCAACAGGAGTTTACAGAAATTTCAAATCTTGCAGTACACGGAAAATTTTAGTTTTACCGCTAACCTACAGTTGTCGCTCCGCGAATTTTTAAACTGACCCTCGTACTGTTACGTAATACGGAACATTCTCGGCTATCCCAGCGGAGCCCAGCTGTCATGCGTGCGTGCGTACATATTGCTGCTACTTTTGTGATAAAAGACAATTGTGTGACACCTATCACGCGTCAACGATCGACGCTTTTCCAGACCTCACCGGTCGGCGCACATTGTGTCCAAGGCCGAACACGACCCTGTTTCTAGTGGATTTGAAAGCACCCGTAAGAGGCAATTGTTTAACACGGCATCCAACAGTGACAGATTATTCTGGCATCTTAGCGGGGTATAAATATAAGCTTCCAGCGACAGTCAGTTCAGTTTACGTCGGCTATTACTCGGTGCGTTTAAGTGGCGATTTATTCAAGTGAGGTTCGAATTATTGCGGCGAAGGTGTTTTGAGTTATAACTGTGTGGGACTCTTATTAGTTGACATTATTATTGCGTGTGGACACATTTTGCTCGGATTGTTGTGTGATTTGATTATAAACTGTATTTGATATTAATTAAAGCTGAATGTTAGTGACTTCATTAGTATCTTGTTCTTTGTTTTCCACTGCACCATACGGCGATCGGTGAGACTGTCGTAATAATACAATTAATAAAATAAATTTACTGTAAAAGCCAACCCAGTCATATGCAAGCGCCGGAAATGAGGTTTCTAAAGCACGTGGCAGGGTATACCATCCATGATGACAGAATGATGAGCAGCATAATAAACGGCGGGAATTGAATATTATGTGTATACTAAACAGGATCGCCCAGTATCGGCTGAATTGGTAGGAACATCTATAACGTCTCCACGTTATAATATCGGGAACCTGGTTAATTGGCTCAGGTCAATTAAACAGGCTGCCATAATATTAACAAACTCATAATTAACTGAAATGTAACAAACGCTAAATAGGATCCCGTGAATTCAGGGATTTAGACAGGGGTTTGTAGATTTATTCACTCACCTTTTTGGACCATGACATCTCTTTATTACATACTGGTTTTAACATCACAGTAGAAAATTAGTAATGTGTATACTAAAGACAAAAATATTTGCACATTTCGTACAATTGAAATTAGTGTAAGTCTGGTGAACATAACTTGTACTACCCTCGGATCCGAGTTGTTTGTTCCTGTATATCATATTACAAATAATAATCTTTATTTTGTGCCATAAGAAGAATGGGATTATTTAACTTTAGAGTGTTATACTCATTAAATTCATTAAATTTAACACATCTTAATACATATCATAAAATTACAGTTTTATGGTAATTAGGTCAGTCTTTTGTGTTTTATTTTACTCTTATTTTTGTTATTTAAGTGTCTTTCATATTTTAGTTTAAGTTAAGTTCTGAACCACGGAAGTAGAACTTCCGTGTCACATGTTTGTAACATGTCCTCGGCAAATCGGGGCTTCTGTCTCTTGTGCAGGGTGTCTGGGAGATCTTCTGTCTATCGTGTGTTGGTGAAGTATGGTGTCATAATTAAAGATGAGTAGTCTGTCAGTTCTGTAGATTCTTGTGGTGTGTTTCTGGGTGGTAACTTTCACTGGTGTTCACATTGTTGTACCGTACCTACTGCTTATGTTTAACAGTTACATTCTAAAAGTTTAACATCACATTTAGGTGATGTTATTTAATTATAGAGATGTCATCGTCGCACACTCAAGTCATTTACAAGATTTACATCATTCGGCAATTACACAAGCTTTACCTAGTCTACATGTTTTATATTGTCAACACAACTTTCTGTACGCTGTATCAGCAGCGGAGTCTCTGAGTCAACTGAACTAACTAACTATAGGGGTAATGGAGCTGTCCGCGCGCGGGTGGTTTCTCAACGCGAAAAGTAGTTCCCAATTATTAATTATTTTCCTTTAATTTGCTTACAATTTAATTACATTACTCTATACTTTTGTTACTCTTTTATGTAACGCGAGGTCGTTATAGATTTATTGGGTTTCTTACATTTAATTTTATTAACTGATACATTGTCAAATCGGCATGTTACTACCGGTTTGGGGCATGGAGAAAGGGTCCATCAGTACCTTATTAAATTATTTTAGTATTATAATTTTTATTTTTTTTATTTATTGTGGGATTTAGGCATCTTAAATCGTCACACATCTTTGCCTAATGTATGACTGCCGCATCCCCAAACGACTATGGAACTGGAAGCCGAAGGGACGGAGAGGTGCGGGGCGTCCGAGGAAGCGCTGGAGTGACCAGCTCCTAGACTTTGCTCCTGTTTGAGACCGGAACAAACCACCCTTGGTTTAACACTTGCAGATGGTGACAACAATGATAAGGTCTACTGTAATCACGTGACCGTTTCTAATGGTTTTTACATCTGGCGTGAACAAGGTTTGAAGCATTATTTGCGGTCTGTTAGACCGTGGTCTAGAATATATGCTGATTGGCGTTTCGACCCCACCTTCGGAGACCATCTTCAGTGTTGTAGCAACTGGCACGGTGTCCGCCAACTCACCCCAGTGATGCGGTACCGAACCCCCTTTCTTCCCTGTGAACAGAAGGGGAGAAAGCCTCTTTCTTATTGAATAAAATTTGGCTTGGTGTGATCTCAAGCCAATCAGACAGCACTTGAAGCTTAGTTGGAGACAGCATCAGATTAGTTGATGCTGCTTTCCAGCTCAGATCGTGCTGGCAGAAAAATCTATAAACGTGGGCATTCTTAAGATAAAAACATAGTTCTATAACTCATTAACTGGAGTGAATTAATTCACTCTGCCACTGTGGTAATTGCTTTCAGCACTGAAGGTTGTCTCCGACGTTGGGGGCCTAAACGATAGACCACGGCCTAACAACAATGCAAATAATGTTTCCAATATTGATATTGCTTATGGGAAAATACTTGTTGAATAAGTAGTGCGATTCAGTTTGACAGATAATCGAGAAACACAGAGAACGTACAGTCTCACATGAATACTTTAGCTTTCGTAGATTTACAGAAAGCATTTGTCAAGTTCAACAAATTGTTGAAATTATTATTATCCGCCGGAATGTTAGGCTGTGATCTGTGGTTTTTGGCCCCACTATCGGGGGGTCATTCTCAGTGTCTAGATTGGCACGGTGTCCGCCTGTTCACCTATCATAGTCTCTACCACACCTCTGAGGTGAATACAGACATTTGTCACACACACACACACACACACACACACACACACACACACACACACACACACACACACACACACACACACACACACACACACACACACACACACACACACACACACACACACACACACACACACACACACACACACACACACACACACACACACACACACACACACACACACACACACACACACACACACACACACACACACACACACACACACACACACACACACACACACACACACACACGCACACGC
This sequence comes from Magicicada septendecula, assembly GCA_034769895.1. Classification (NCBI taxonomy): domain Eukaryota; kingdom Metazoa; phylum Arthropoda; class Insecta; order Hemiptera; family Cicadidae; genus Magicicada; species Magicicada septendecula. Next base: position 1,429,653,114 of record CM068367.1, on the reverse strand, counting down.
ACACATTAGTTATGTAACAATAATGAGAAGAATAATTCATGGAAATTAAATTTACGATAATGATGATTCGTGGTGTCTTATCTTATACTATTAAGCGAGCGATCTTTGTATGTATGTCCTTTTTTTCTCGGAAACGGCTCTAACGATGTTCTCGAAATTTGGTACTTAAGCGTATTTGGACACTAAAAATCGATTGGGCTAGGTCTCATTTTCCGCAAAAATCGCCTAAGGCCTAAACCGTAGGGTCTTTTAAGTATACATTTTAATTCATGTAGGTTTAAATATTCACACAACAATTCCTATTGTTATAATTCTGTCACCCAGCAACAAATATTTAAAAAAAAATATTTTTTATTTGAAATTAAAACGTTAATTTTAATTCTGTTCATAAAGAATAGATCTTATCGATGTTTTTAAATAATATAAAATAGCTGTTGTTATGAATGTAAATAAACAAACTATGAGTTGAGACATACAATCTAATATATGTATGTCCTTTTTTTTTCTCGGAAACGGCTCTAACGATACAGTAGGGTCTTTATAGGTCTTTAACCTGCGGCCTAAACGGCGCAGTATCGATGTTTATAAATAATATAAACAGATGTTGTTATGACTGTAAATAAACAAACTAAGAGTTGAGACATACAATTGTGGGTTTCTGCGCAACGATTTTTGTACAATCTATCTGATATACATAATCTAAACTATTATTAAATAATTATTAATTATTAATAGATTAAATGGATTAAATATTAATCTATTATTAAAGACCGGGCCGGAAAGCAAAGACGACATGTATCAATAGATTAGTTGGGATCATTAATGATCTCATCGATTCTCAATCTCAGGAGACTAACGATCTTAAAAGAAGAAAACGAAATGTTGAACCTGCTGAGGATCGTCAACGACGCTTAGAACGATGCTTAGATTAGATAAATGTGAAAACCGAGCAAAGATCGGTCACCCTGATTTACCATTTAAAAAGTAGTTTCATGTCTATAGTGGGTTTGTCAATAATTTTCAGTCGATCATTATTTCTATTGTTAGTGAAAGCATTTCTATTTACCGTGAAATAGAAAACTAGATATTATATTATGTTAACTAGAATATTTTTGGTCTTACCAATTCAGTTATTTAATATTTCCTACGGACCGGAATAACGGAATAGAACTCGTGAGAAAATATGTTTTTAAAACAAAAATAATTGCTCAACACCCTACTCCCCACACTCACACAGCCACATTCACACACAGCAATACAGAAACCTACACACCCTCTTGCAACAACTTGTCTTCAGGCGCACAAAAGGGAAACAGCGGGGTCGCTTTGCTTTCATTACAAAACTTTGTATATTTATTGGTGGCAATTGAAATGGTAGTTTGCTCTCCCCCCCCCCCCAAAGGCATATATAACAGTTGAAACATAGCAAAGTGAGGGGTATCAGTGAATAATAGGGCTGTTTAGTAATGTGTGTGTGCGCGAGCGCGCGCGAGCGCGTACGTGGATACCTAGCTGATCTCTTTGTCCCCTATGTACTCGTGCAAAGTAGAAACAACTGCACAGAAGCCTGGGTACCTATGCAGCGCTACCTATCCACGAGTACGTGAATTACGTAGTGTTTAAGCATTATGTTCAAGGAAGTACGTCATAGGTTTAAACACTTTGTATATTTCGTATTATATTTTTTACAAAGCAATGCAACACACGTTACAGAAATAGGTTATAAGTATTGTTATTACGTACACGTTTACATGATTAATTATCACTGCACTTTATTGAGTTCCTGTAACTCTATTTTTACAGTAGATCAGTTCACAATACATCGACATTTCCTATATATTTGAAATAACAATACTGTTACTAAGGTCTGACGGATCCCGAATTGTACAGTGCGTAACAAAATACAGACACCAATGAAGTAACTAAATACCAGCTTTAATTAATCACAAACACAAGCAGAATTATCACTGTTGCACACCACTATATAAAAATATTCCGATTAGCGCTTTAAGCTTCACAGCTCATCGTCAGGTCGGAAGTGAGCTGTGAAGCTTGAAAGCGCTAATCGGAATATTTTTATATAGTGGTGTGCAACAGTGATAATTCTGATTGTTATTTTAACCACTAACACAACTTTCTTCATTAATCACAAACAGCAATATGGAATCAGCAAGGTACTTTCGTAAAATAATACAAGTTAAATTTGACATACCATAATAATGTCAACTAACAGAGCTCCGCACTATTTATAATATCACTTTCTACTAACCCGCAAAAATCACTTGATCCGCGCTTATGGTATTGATATTTGTAACTAACTTCTAAGCCGGTCGCTGTTGCTTATATAGCTCCTGGAGAGGTTACAGAATAATTGTCGTTTTTTTGGCGGCATCCCGGCAAAGTCTGCATAGATAGAAGTCTTCTCAAACAATCTAGATGGTAGTTAACTGTACGCCCTTGGTAGTACCTGCACGGCTAGCAGAGAGCGTTATGCAATTGTCGTAGAAATACCTTTATGTGCAACAATACTATGTACTATGTGTCCTCTGTTCTTATCCGCTTATTTGGCTTTATCAGAATCAATAGTTTGCCGTATTGCTTTCTGCAGCTTTCTAATTTTATATACACGTGTCTACAGGTTTGCCGTGTCAAAACCGTTACTACTCTGTTTCTTTTCTTTAGTCATTTTACTTTAAAATTTTGTTGGGTTACTTAGTTGCATCCATTCTCTTTATGTTGCAAATAACATTAAAACAAAAATTTGTTTCTACACTCTCTGAAATGGAACGTTTTTCCACTTTGAGTCCATATTCTTGAGCTTAGATTATAATCATCTTTAATACGTACTTTTTTAACATATTAGTTTACATTCATGAATGAAATCTTATTGTAATCTTTTAATTTTACCTCTTATTATCTTCATCACGGCCGATTCTTTAATACAAACCGATTTGTACAAGTACCTGGATGATTCTTCTTTTCTTTACTTAGAATTTTGATTTTACATATTAAACTAACAACATATAAAAGACGTGTTATTTAACAAGTTAACAAGTTTTCTGTGTTCTAATTTGTACACAAGATAACAGAAATATTGCAAAATCTTGTTGTACAATGTAAACCAAAAGGTAGCAGGCATAATAATAACATGCATTAAGAATGTCGTATAGACTTTAGTTAGCCCCGGAGTTTTCTTGAAAACAAAATTATTTTTGAAACCTCTAGTGTGTAACCAAACGCTAATCAGAGTACAGAAAAACTGGAGGAAATTTATGTGTCATTATTATTCAAATTACTTAAATAAAATTTCATTAAAAATAGATTAGAAACTGGCACAGGGAATAATGTGAAGTATGTTTTTAGCACTGAAACATTTTGTATTATTGAAAATTTTCAAAAGATTCCAGGGATACGGTTTCAAAGCCGTAACATGAAAACATGGAACCTCTTACAATTTTTCCACACAACACCCAGTTTCTCTATATAGAAGCGAAACTCGTTCATGCATACAAATTGAGCTGGCGAAACACAAGCAAGTTTTCTAAGTGTAAAAATAATGTTTTCTCTCTTTCTTTCTTCGCCTTTTTTCTTCGTTTTCTTGAATAAAACAACAGAACACACGCCTCCCTGCTCCACTTCTGACAAGACTTCCATTCCTCCTCCTCCTCCTCCTCCTCCTCCTCCCACTAACACACTATACTATATATATATATATATATATACACTTACACTTTCACAACAAGCTCTCACACACACAAATACACCCGCACAGAGTTATGGCCGCAGCGCTGTATCCATTATGCAAGTTTGCACATAAAACTCGAGCAATTAAAACGGCTGGCACTAGGGCGCGCCACTGACAGTCAGTGCCTTGCTGCTTGGTTGTATTAATAAAGTACGTTCATTATAATGGCTGCGGCTTGGTGTAATCCTCAGGGCTCTTCATATAACTAGCAGCTGCTGTATTATGAAATATGCGCCACAAAAACTGGAGCTTATAAACAACCAGCTTCATGCGCGCATACGAAATGATTTTACAAAGACTGATGGCAAATATAATCCACAACACTAGCAAATGATTCTCGATAAGATGACAGTCATTTTGGTTATGACACAGCCGTAACAAATTCTATGTGTGCATGTGTGTGTAATTTTATTATAATTTAATAACTTTACATTTACTATGTTTATTGTTGAATTTATTATATCTTATTATTTTATGTTATTAAAAATTTAGACTTATTTTCACCAAAACTGTACACTCCAAATATACTGTTGGTATACTATTATATTTATACATCTATCACCGGTTTTCATACTTCTAAAGATACAGATTACGTGTGTCTGGTGAAAATACAATAAATTTTACTTGCAGAAGTATTTATAATTTGAAGACATTTTCGTTATATAGAAACCATCCAAGAAATTCAGCGAGTTGCTTTCAAAGCAATGATAGCTACTTCTAAATTACTTCGAAAATCGTTTCATAGATTCGCAAAACATAACTTACAAACTTCAAATAATGTATTCTGTTAGAAGGTTTTGACCTAATAAAAGAATTTTTTAAAGAACAATTTTTATTTGATTTTCAATACGGTCGGTTGAAATAAATCGCCCTCATTTGAGATTTCCCGCCAGATCAGCGTATAAACACTGTTTGGAATCCGCTACAGCGTAAACAGAATACTTTTAAACACACCCATGGTAGTTCGTAAAATGACAAATAACTTTATTATAACGATATACATTTTTACAATGTTTTTTTGACTTTATACGAGGATTAAGAAAATTAAAACCTGAAAAGAAAAATTAATTCGGTTTTAATTTTTGCACCTGTATTAAAATTTGAATCTAAATTAATTAATGTTTACATTACTGTAGCTTTCAATTTCACATATTGTTGTCAAAGTTAACTAAAAAAATATTCTATTTTTGTACAAAAAATATAAAGGAAACTTCCTGCGTCAAAACTAGGAATGTACCTTTACTAATTCAAGAAAAATTGTAAACTTTTCTGAGGAGTTAAAACTTCTTAAGAAGAGTTACGAGATGTTCTAAACTCGACCGTATGAAGAATGAGGCCATAAGAGTAGAGGTACAAGTTTTTAACTAGAATGAAAATTTAAAAGGTTACAAACAACGGTGCAAAGAACACTTTAAAGAATATCAGATTTTATGAAAGCCAAACAAGTGTGAAATTACACAAATATAGGACACAGGTGCACAGGTGTGTGGGGAGAACCAGGAAGAGGTGGACGAAGGATCTCTGAAGGCGGAACAGTCATCACCTTGCTTATGCCGTGTTGTTAAGATGATGATGATGATGATGATGATGATGACTATAAACCTCCCACAGCGTGTACTGAATTATTTCTTACTGTAAGTTGTCTGTTCACTTCGTGACGTCATATTTATACGTCACGCACGCAGTGTATATCAGGTTACCATTTAGCCTTATTATCACGCTATGTCTTACTATCACTGTAGAAACTTGGACTTTGACTGAAGCCACAATTAAAAAATTGGAATCTTCCGAAACGTGGCTTTAACGTAGAATATTGAGAATTTCATGGACAGCACATAATAACTAATGTTGAAGTTCTTAGAAAGATGAAGAAAGAAAGGGAAGTTATTAACACAGTGAAGATAAGAAAGCTTCAGTATTTTGGGACATCTCATGAGAAATGAACAGAGGTGTTATTTATTGCTGTCCATACTACAGGGAAAAGTACTTGGAAAGAGTTGGGCCACCAACAATCTCATGGTTGAGAAACATAAGGACCTGGTTTGGCATGAATACAACAGACTTATTCCGTGCAGCAGTACAGAAACTTAAAATAATCTGTATGATATCCAATATCCGAAATGGATAGGAACTATCAGAAGAAGATCACGCTGTGTCGGTTATCATTTGATTGACTGACATACTCCTGTGGCCGTGTAGACGTTACTAGACAAACAGTACACACTGAACCTATCGTTGGAATGAACAATCCGTAGCAGCACGTGTTCTCTCCCCCTTATGCTTTTCTAATTCCAGTTTCCCAGTAAACATACCCAATTCTATGTATTAAAATAAATATGGATACTGAAACCCCTACTTCATTTTGAGTAGTTAAAACAAAAGAATATTTCCTTTTGTAAAGAGGGGTTACAAGTTAATTAAAACTAGGCTAAGGCCTAGAGAAGCTAAAAATTGCGCTGGATCCAGTAAGACGGGACTTGCAATAAAAACTCAAGAATTAAATAATTAACAATGGTTTTATTATTCTATCTCATAATATTAATAACAAAAAACAACAGTAATTTAGAATTCCCCTTTTAAATGGTTAACAAAAAGTATACCCTCTCAACAAGGCCACCTGAATAATATAAACTGAATCCAAGAAAATAATTGCTATGTCACCATCAATGAATTGAAAATGTAAAATAAACATTAACCTCAAAATGAAACTCCCATTAAACTATTTCTTAAAATATAAAATTTATATTTTATGTTTCTTTTAAAATGCAGTATATAAATTTATGAAGGTAAATAATTTCATTCACAGTTACTATTAATAATTCAAATAATTATTCATCCAATTTAAATGAACTTTAAAGGTGACACTATACTTGTTAAATAAAATAACTAATTTAAAGAAATGATCAGCCACGATTATTGAGATAGAATACTCGTCTACTGGTGTATATACATTCTAATAATAAAATCCCTATATCCCCCCAAAAGTACAGCAATGCATAATATTTATATATATATATATATATCTCCCCCAAAATGTACACAGAAATATACAGACATAACACGTTCCACAAGACAAATTACATATACAATAGTATACAAATACATAAAGGTCTCTTGCCACGCCCTTTTTTTTTTATATTAGCCTTCTGGTATATATAAATTCTAAACTTCTGCTTTATAGGAATCCCAATTAGGATTAAAGATTTATTTCTATGAATGTACCCGCATGGTGTGGGTTAATTGCACGTCATGTGTATCATAAAGTATTGCATACAAATGTCCCCAGGACATTAAAAATTTATAAGAAGTGCCTAAGTGGCTAAGTGCTAAAATACTTAATTAAGGTGAGAAATAATTAATTAAGGTGAGAAATAAAATTATTTAAAATAATTAACGCCCCCCAGTTACCATGATTAATATAAAGAATTTATATAGACTAAAATAGGGCCAGTTAATGTAAAGAAAAAAAAATTGCACCATATTAGCACCTTATATAAAAAAAATACATTTGTGTGTGTGTGTCAGAGACGGACATGTTTCTTCAATTTATAACCAGTCTCAACAAACTTGTTTCAACAACCTTGTTTCGACAAACAAGTTGAAAAGTGTTTCGACAGGCACAGCTTGGTTGAAACTAATTTAAAATAACACCTACCTCCCCAGTAATCTTTTTATACAAATGGCCTAACCTGATTTTAAAAATAAGAGAAAATATGTTTTTAATACAGAGTAAATTAAACTTGAGAAAATAATAATAACAAAACTGACTTTAAATCTGTAGCGAAAGTACTATAAAGAAATGAGTGGAAAACTAAGTTGGATGCTGTGTGGTACACATGTCAGTCTCTGAACTGACAATTAACTATACATGTATTGAAATTTACAATTAATACTTAGTGTTCACACTAAACTGTCCCTTCAATTAGGGATCCAAATGAAGGTATACTGGTACCATGTTGATTCTACGTGTGAATATAAAATGGATATTTTTCACCTGCTTTGTGTGCCCAGAAGGATGATCTTATTTATAGCGTGGCGATGGTGATTGGCATGTTGTTGCGGCCTGGTCTCTTCGGTGTCGAGTGTGGAGCTTTAAGATGGCATTTCGTTCATTGGCAGTAGGAGTTGTCTCTGTTCAGTGAACCCGCAGTCATTAAGAAACTATCTCATATTGAAAAGAAGTCGACGCAGATTTTCACACAAAACTCTCCACCGAAGAGATATTCACGATGTCGTGAGTTAGGCTTCCATATTGAGACAAACTATAACAAAAGTTTTCGTTCGTTGTCCGTTTGTGAGAAAATTCTCACCAGGCTGCAGCACTGTTGTTTAAAAACTCAGCCGAGCTGCTGGAAAAACTCGGTAGATGGAAACACCGGTCAAATGGTGAAAACTCGAGAACGGTAGCCTCTCCTATCCGCGGGTAGAGAGCAGCACACCTAATTACTTTAAATTTCGTACTGTCTTTACCGTCAAAAAAAAATGCCAATACATTTACTAAACTCGCGCTGAATCATTTGACTCAGCACAATACTATGGTAAAATCCGGTAGTTTCACATTCGAGAGTCGGACATCAAACTCGCAAAGCGAACAAATTTACCACACACATTAATGCTGATAGTTTACCATTAACTCCTCTCGGCTGTTTACAAATCTGCTTAACAAACATCTGTTTCTAAACTTCATAAGATTTGCAAACAACACAAAACGAAAATCTCGACTACACACAAAACGTAATGGCATTTACAAGCAAGAAGCCAATAAGAACAAAATTAATAATTCATTATCAGGTGATAATAATTATAGAATAGGTGATCCATTATAACTATTTGGAAAACAATATTGGCTGTAATAAGAATGTTGGCGTTATTTCAGGTATGTTCCACACGGTCTGTGCTACGATCAACCACATTTGTATAAACAAGGTACATCGAGATACACAATTAAAGTTTTACAAAATTATGGCTGTCTCTCTATTGTCATTTGAACATGAATTATGAACAACAAGCAGTTAAAAAGAAAGCAAAATAGAAGCCTCGGAAATGGCGTTCTTAAGACGAGTTAAAATGTGTTCTAAACTTGAGCGAATAAGGAACCAGGCCATAAAAGAAGAGTTAAAAGCTTTTAACTTGCACAATAAATTAAAAGATTACAAACAAAGAACACTTATAAAGAATTTCCTATTGTATTGTATTTATTGCTCATAGCCTACAGGTACCATATATACGATTTGCAATAAAAATTTTTATTACTCACATTTTCAAAAACGATCGATTTCGGTCACATACCATCGTCAGGTCATACACAGCACATTTGCGGTCACAATATATTAAAAGATTCACTATTTACAAAAACGAATTCGTAGACATTGATTAATGAACTTGATACGTACGTCGTTGTCCAAAGTTTCCCGAGAACTGATCTTGTTACAGAGTGTTCATGTTTACATTCCGTTCTATACATTATATCAGCTGATTACTGAATGTTGACTTTCATTTTGCCGCAATATTTCAAATTTGATACGATTTTTGATGTCTGTCATGATGTTCAATAGATTTTCATGGCCCTCTTCTTTTACATGTTTGTATATTCGGTATTGTTCATATATATTAGATTTTATTTCATCACGGCACGTTTTCAATACGGTTAAATGTTGCTGTATTGGACCACAATCACAAGACTGTGGTTTTATGTGTTTGGCTACTGTTGAGTTCGGATTTGAGTGCTGAGAATGTTTGAGATTATAGTGCTGAGTTGTAGAAATTTGAGATTATAGGTACCATTAGTAAACAAGAAGTGTGTGTATATTATAAATACATCACATTATCATTGCTTATAAAGAATATCAGTTTCGAGACTGGGCAAACGAGTCTGGAAATACAATCATATAGGACACAGGTGTGTGGGTAAGTCCAGGAAGAGATAGCTGGAGGATTTTTGAAGACGGTACAAGCATCACCAAGAAGAATATGCCTATTCCGCGATGGAAAGAAGACGACGACGACGATAATGATGATGATGATATTAGCGACTCTTTTTTTTTTAATGAAAAACATTGCCTTTAGACAATATTCTAGAAAACATCACGACTCTGCTAAATCAGCGACAAATTATAACACGTTAAGAATAACAATATTAAATATATATGACACGTTACATTTAATATATATAAGAAAACAACAGGCCATACATTTAATAAAGACAAAACGACAAATGATATTGCGTTCTCAAAATTTATTCTATTATCAGGCAAATGAATGTTTTCATTTATTTTTTTCTAAAATTTAAAAGTGTGCCGTCTTTTGTTATATAACAGTGTTTTTGTGAAAAGAGAATATACGACACTACTAATAATGCCCCTATTGCATGCATTCATGGCGCTTAATTAATTCCAACCACGTACGTCAGATAACATTTGGTTGGGGAACAAACAAAAAATCGCTATCACGCTTTACTTTGTGCATTTTCTCTCCGTTTACTTTAACGTTATTAAAAACAATAATTTTGTTCCTGCTTGACGTTTATAATCGTGCTTGTTCCCCGTGGCTGTACATATATTGGCCTGCGGTTTTGTTTCTCTCTTCTTTATCTAAAACAATAATCATAATACACCTGCCTTGTATGGATAAGCAATATAATATGTGTGTAAGCATATTACGTTTCGTTTATTGTCATTCGTTTACAAAGGACGACAAATGTAAATATTTTATGTTTAGAATATGTATTATAAAAGGGTTCGATGATAAAAATATACCAAAGATGTTTCAAAATATTACAAAAATCTGTTTGTATTATAAAATTAACAAAAATTTAACAAACGAACGCACTAAATTCTTTGTATCTCCTTTACTAAAAGCTGTTAAATAGTTAAGTTAATTTTAGAATTTGCATACCTATTATACTTAGTTTTTACAGTCATTTGACCTTTCCTAACTAGCTCCTCCAACATACACACACACACCGTACACACATGTCCATATGCACACCATTAACGCATGTTCACTGCCCTACACATTCTTTGTACTTAGTTGTTCTTAGCAGCTCTTTGAGAGTAGCCTAATAGGCTGAAATGATTGTCAGAGGTTAAGAGTAAACTGTGGAACTTACTAAGTGTTTGTCTGTTTTTAAAAGACTTTGTGGTAATATGTTTCACCAAGCGCCCAACGAGTCTTCAATCAATATCTTAAAATTAATTTTTTCCTTACTTAACAAATATTGTTTTGTTTACGTTCACTAAAAAACAAATTAATGGCTACTGAATCGAAACCACAATTTTTTACTGTAAGTCTGCAAGGCAATTTACTACAAACCCATTGTAACTAATTCATATATTTATCTTGTTGGTGCATCCTCTTCATTCACTTTTTTAAATATTATATATATATATATATATATATATATATATTTAGTCACTTTTTGCTACAGTCCGTTTCTTGATATATATAATACATTTAATATTTATAATTAAATTTACCTCAAGATTTTTTTTTTACCTCAAAAATAACATCTTGAGGTAAATTTAATTATAAATATTAAATGTAATATATATATATATATATATTAAACTTTCACTGTGAACACTTACTTTTTGGTTTTGTTTCCGATACGTTTCAACGTGTGTTCGTCTTCCTCAGTGGGATTTAAAATACTGTTCACAGTGAAAGTTTAATATATATATATATATATAATAATTCATATAGAAGATCAAATAGATACAGACTAGGAACGTCTGATAGCAAATTCTATGAACCCATTATTTAGGCATAAACTCAAGTTTGGCACTTTTTTTGCCTACTGCGATAAATCAAAGTTTTTTTGCTTTCGGTAAATCAAATATTACTAACGTCAAATCAGCTAGTTCAATAAGATTACAAGGAACACAAAAATATATCTAGTTAAAATGAAAACGTTATGTAATTTTAACATTCTTGTATATCGAAACCAAGGGATAAAAACAACTAGACCTGAGGAACGTTCTGGTCTAGTATTGTTTAAATCTTTACACTAAACTTATGTAAGCAGTGACCTTAAAGTTATATCCAATATTAACATAAACAATTGGAACACTTGCAGGCTTATTTTAAAACACTTGTACAACTAATATTACTGTTTTCATTAACAGCTTTATTGTATGTAGAGTCCAGATATTGACGATACATTTACAAGTCTGTTCAAATTACAACATGAATATTTTTGTTTGAACAGGTGAGCAACTACAATTACTTCGTAATTGATAATGGCTATGATAGGAATTGTGATATTAATGTTAAGTTGGGTAAATTACAGACGATCTGTGGGACAATAAACCGTATTTTTAGAAACAAGGTATGTCGACATACGCAATTAAATTTCTACAAAGTTGTGGTAGTCCCTGTACTGTTGTGGGGCATTGTTCGCCCAAGATCTGTCGTAACTGTTTCATAACACGGTCGCATTTTGCAACTTGAAGAAGATTCCGAGTGTGGTATATGAACGTTGCCGACTATGTGAAGATTATATAGCAACCGACCAAAGCCTAACAGCCCGGTAGTTTATAATTTTGAGTATATTGACACCGGCCGTGTAAGACAAAATTTTGGACACCTCTATGGGGAGGATGTTTTGAAGGAGGTAAAATATATTAAGTCAATTTAGTCTACAAATTTTAAATTTGTTAGTGTAACTGCTTAAGGGGACCATGTACCCGAAATTTTTTAAAAATTTCACTTTTTCTGTTTTTCAAATTTTCAGAAACTACAGTTAATTCTGAAAAAAATGATATAAAATTTGTTTACCTATGAGAAATAAAAGTTACAAAAATAAATAATTAAAAAGTACACAATTTTGTGTTGAGCGCTTGCATTTTCAGGCTTGGAAACTTTTAATATATTTGTTTTTTTTTTTCACATACAAAAGGGAATTTTTGTGTTACAGGTTAGGTTGGCTACTCTGTCATTATTACAGGTGAGGAATACAAACATGAGCATTCACTGCCTTTACCTGAGCTTCATAAAATAAAACATATTCAGGGACCTAAGCAATGAAACTTTACTGAGCAAGTGCCTTTTTGGTAAAACACAAAACCCGAATGAATCGTTCAATGCCCTAATTTGAAAAGGTTACCAAAGACAATTTATGTTGGGATAAATACAATTAAAGTGGGAGTGTATGATGCAGTGCTTGCTTTCAACAGCGGAGCTTACAGCAAATGTACTGTGATGGGGAAACTGGGACTGAAAGTAAGTGAGTCTGGTCGGGCACGGTTGAGACGAATCGATGAGAGGAGAGTAAAAGAAGCTGATAAGGAAATGACAGAGCAAAGTAAGGTAGAAGGTAAAATAAAAAGGCAAGAAAACAAGAAGAAATCAGAAGAAAATGAGGAAGACCCACAGTACGGCGCAGGACTATTTTAAATGTAGCTTTGTTGTGTAACTATGGTAACATTGACAATCAAGTAAGTTTTCTCAAAAAATGACTTTTTACCATATTTATGTACCTTTTTCTCAGCTTCTGTAAAAGATAGAAACACGATTCTTTTTTTAAGTTGTAGGGCTAATTACAGTGTATCTACTGAACCTCAAAAACAGAAGAAGAAAGTAACCGAAAAATTATAAAAAATTATTAACTCTTTAAAAAATTAAAATATTTAGACAATTTTTCAAAAAATTAATTAAATAAATGTGAGATAATAAAACGTAATTTTTTCGGTTCAGATGGTTAAAATACCTTCCCAGAATATGCTGACCAAATCTCAAGTTTGTACCTTGAACAGGTTTTGAGAAAAAGGTACATAAAGTTGATTAATTTAACATGGGGAAGATAGGCGGGTACATGGTCCCCTTAATCGTCTTCAGTACTACTGCCCAGCATGAGCCCTCGCTTCCAACACCAATCTTCTGCAAAGTCTTCTATCCATTGCAATCTCAGTGTAGCTCCTCACAGCCATTCATCTGAAGTTTTCTAGCACACTATCAAACAATCTTCTCCTCTTTCTGATTTTATAGACTTGCGCCCTCAGAATTTTTATTTGGCATATGCTGATCACCCATCCGATCTAGATGACCTAGCTACAGTATTCGTTGAGCCTTTATGAATCATACAATCGCCTCATGATTGAATAGCTTATCTACCTCTTGCGTATTTCTTATTCTCGAATGTCATCTTCTTCAACCGGACCATAAACACGTTTGAAGATCTTTCTTTCAAATCTTCCTAGTGCTTCTTGTTCGTTTTTTCTAAATCTCTAAGTCTCGCGTCCATAAGTAACAACCATTTTGATACGTGTCTTATATATATTTATTTTTATGTTACGACTAATGAGTTTGACTCTCAATAGTCTGCTGTTGGTACAATATGTTCTATTTCCTATTTGTATCCTGTTGATGTACTGTAATTGCTTAATACTGTAGTATAAATATTTATAAGGAAATAAATAAATCTAAATAACTTCCGAAGTCACATGTATCTGTGCTTACTGGCTCATACACGGTTCTTGCATGTCTTAAATTAAACATCTGTTTAATAATACAGAAAACAAATCTTCTTTTTTGCGCAAAAATAACAGGGCGTATATAGGTATACGTATGTAAATTAATGATAATTTATGTGCAAATTTCCAATCGATGAAATGGAAATTTCGTCGAATACAGAAACTGGGTTAAATGCTTTCTACATCAGCAATTCGTTATTGCCGTGAATTTTAATGGTGCATGAAAATTTGTATTAAACAACGGAATTGGGACACACACACACACACACAAAGCAGCTGCAAACAAGAACATTAGTTTTGAAATATATCAGGAAAGATGAGTCACGAGCAAGTCAAAACCTACGCTCATAGATTTGTTTTATTGCGATTAGATTCGACAGAACCAGACATGTAAATGTTAACTAGGGACATTTAATTTTTGATTTATACCAAAAATGCTAGTTATATTTTAATCATCTTCATGCGACAGTGCCTGTCTTGTTGCTGGACTAGGTCTACGTATATTTTGTCTGAATTGGAATAACTATTAGTAACTACTTATTTTAAACATCATTATCATCATCGTCGTCAAAGATTAAACCAAGGATGGTTTGTTCCGGTCTTAAACAGGCAAAGATTAGAGCTGGTCACTCCAGCGCTTCCTCGGACGTCTCACACCTCTCCGTCCCCTTGGCTTATAGTTCCATACTTGTTTGGAGATCCGGCAGTAATCCACTCGACAAAGACGTTCCCACCAATTCATCCGATACTGCGCGATCATGTCGTGTATACTCATAATATCCAGTTCCTGCCGTACAACTGTGTTTCTTCTATGATCGTGGAGAGTATTATACCCTGCCACGTGCCTGAGAAATCTCATTTCAGCCTCTTGGATGTGACTGGCCTGGCCTTTCGTTAAAATGCAATTTTCAGCCCCATAAAGAAATGTGGGAAGGGTCATTACCTTGTAGAATTTTAGGCTTGTCTCTTTACTTGCTGACCTAAGGGTTCGTCTAATGGCCCCGCACATAATTTTGAACACTTACTTCAGTGCTAAATAAATTTTAAAAGCATTTGTTCAATTGACAAAGTAATTATCTATGCAAACACATGGAATTTAAAACAAGTTGCTTGGAAAGGTATAAGATCCGGAAGTCCATATCCACCAACACGTGGTCAATTTTCTTGTAAAATCTAGAACGTTTCATCATGTAAAATTGACGTCATGTGCGTAAATCTGTAAAAGCACGGGTGAGCCATGAGTTAGGCAGTTTTTCAGTCTTCTCATATGGCAGTCTCTTGCAGTATGTAATACGGAGTCTCTCGGAGTCAGAGTGTATCGTCAAGGGAGCGGGTGAATTAGACCACGTAGTTAGTGCGAGATCTTCAACGACCGGTGGCTGTCAACGAGAACTGAATCAAGAGCGACTTGGACAGACAGAACGCCTACGAGAAAACGCTGAGATCGATACTCCAACTTAAGAGGACATCGGCCGGTGAGGAAGCAGGAGCAGGTCCGTGAGGTCGTCCGGACCGATCCAACTCAACCCAGCAAATTCATGAAAATGGAATTATAAAACTCTTTATAAACTAACAATTAAAGGCTCCTTCAAATGGTTAACTATTAAATATTTTAAATATATATGTTTTCGAATTCATAATTTTTACATATAACTCTCTGTCTTTTATATAAAAAAACATATAACCAATAAATGTATTAAATCATCCTAACAAAATTTATTTTTGCAAGTGCAGTCAGCTACAAACCTGTTATGTTACAACATATATACATACAATCATAATAAAAGTTATTAATTGTTGTAATAATTGTGATGACATTCAAGTCCGTTTATTTGCAAGGCAGTTTATTTAAACTAAATCAGCTTAATATGTCTAAGTATGGTATCAATTATTCGAGCGTTCGTATGCGTTTCCAATATTTCTAATTGTTATTTGTAGAAAGTGACAAAGCACCACAAATTTTAACAAATTGTTCAATTTATTTCCAGTCAACACGTCTGTACCGTTTGTTTTCATGCCCAGCTAGCCCATTGTGTAATTGTATTAACCCACACGCAACATTCACAGATTCGCAACACTAAAGATAAAGAACTGAATTAAAACTGAACACAGATGAACACATTTTAATCGAATCAATTCAGTTAACTTTGGTGTTAAAATTCAGTAAATTAACTAACAGTAAAATTCTAATTGTTTTATGCTTATAATTATTTAAAAGGACAAAAGGAACATCACGAGGCAGATATTTAAAGGTATTGGTTGCTGACGACTTTTTTCTAGTTCAAAATACAAAATCTTATGTGTAAAATTTTGTTTTTAAGCTTCATCAGATTTGCAAATAGTACAATATAAAAATCTCCACTATAAAAACAAAGGTAATAGCATTTCAAGGCAAAGAGCCAATAAGAACAAAATTATTAGTGATCGAGTTCTGCCGTATTTTTAGAAGCAAGGTACTTCGGGATCCAGAATTAAAGTTTTACAAAGTTATGGCAGTTCCTGTACTGTCCTAAGGGTGTGAATTATAAACAACAATCAAGAAACAAGACAGTAGGATAGAGGCCTTGGAAATTACGTTCTTAATAGGAGTTTAAAGGTGTTCTTAACTGGACCGTATACAGAATGGAGCCATAAGGGAAGAGCTACAAGTTTTTAACTTGAAAAAAAAAATTAAAAGATCACAAACAACGGTGAAAAAACTTTTAAAAAGAATGTTAGATTACAGACTGGCCAAACAAGTCGGGAAATACAAAACTATGGGACACAGGTGTGTGGGTAGACTCAGGAAGAGGTAGCTGGAAGATTTTTGAAGGCGGGACAGGTAGCCCCTTGCCTATGACGTGTTATGATGATGATGATGTCATGAAAGATGGAAAGAAGGAGAAAAACAGAGAAGCAGAGTCTGATTATTAGGAACATAATATATTGGCAACTCTATTTCTAAATATGTTTGAAGAGAACACATTCAATTGACACTGCTAGCAGGCATAAATGCATTTACAACGAGCTCTAATTAAACTGGTAGACTTATGCAAATTTAATACAGTGACGATATAAATTAGATAGCGTAATTAACGTAAACTATATGTAATACTGTCAACTAATAATGCGTGCTTAATTACATCTGTCTAAAGATAATTAAAATTGAAAACTATTTGCAGAATGTAGTTAGTTTTCATTGATATTCATTCTGTCACACCCTACTCCATTTTATAACAGTCAGTTTACCGTTAATCTTTCCATAGATGTAGTAAAGATTTTATCCACCGTTTAAAACACATTTAATTCTTTTGTATTTGAGTAAAAATAATAAAAGTTTAAAGCTCTGATATCTTACCGTATAGATTTAAACTATTAAGCCAAATGTTCTTGTAAGCAACGTGCTGAATTACCTGAAACAAACAAAAACAAAGTTAAAATAAATTCATTTATAGCTGAAGATATACAAGTAAATAGCAGAAATCTAATAAATATTTAGACTAAAACAAGAGACGACCGTTAACGTGTTTTAGTTTACATTCATCAGTGTGATCTATGAGAACGTTTCAACTACATACTACTGTATTCACGAATACGTTAAAAACTTGTATTAGTGAATCCTTAAAAAGATTAAGTGTGTGAATGAGAAAAAATAATCCACAATCGTTTAAAAAGGAACTGAATAATAACAAAGAAATAGAAATACTGGTACCTTTATAGAACTGTGGAGGAGAGAGAAAGAATAGGTACACAAAAGAAGAAGAGAAATTGAATCGAGGAGGTAGAGAGTAAGAGAGTAATTGTAAAGAGGACACAAATTGTCAATTTTAGTTTTTCAGTAATCTTGAATATAATGTAAAAGAAATCAAAATATTTGTTTTACATTTTTAATGGGGGTATAATATGTTGGTAATTATTAAATTCAGGATCTAAGATAAATTTTAGCACCGGGAACGTATCAATAAGTGATGACTCGTTGTGCACTTGGTGAAACATATTAATACAAGGTTTTGTAAAATATATAAAAATACTTGGTAAGTTTCACAAATTTTTTTTTATTTTTTTATTTTATTATTTTTTTAATTAACTCTGACAGCTGTTTCGACTAACTAAGCCATTGTCAAAGAGGCGAGTGAATGAAAATTGCATTCACTCGCCTCTTTGACAATGGCTTAGTTAGTCAAAACAGCTGTCAGAGTTAATTAAAAAAAAAAAAATATATGTGAAACTTACCAAGTGTTTTTATATATTTTACAAAACCTTTGTATCAATAAGTATTTTTTACGCCTTTATCTTTCATATTCTTACTATACCGTAAGGTTTTACAATACTTATCTCACTTTGTTTGTTTCTGTCAACCACTCTGCCTTGTTTCACAAATTTTGGTTTCTTTTGATTATTTCTCCTACCTACATTGGTAAATATTATTACAATTCTGCAACTATATCAGTTAAATGATAAGATAGGCCTATTATTGTCACAATTCTGCAGTGAGAGGCGGCCTGGAGATTTTCTCCAGCGACAAGAGTTTAAGGGCCTGTATTGCCATATCCGGTGGCCTTGCTATTGTCGTCCCCGCCCAGCACACACTACGTCAGAGTTTGAAACTACGAGGGTTTGAAACTCGTCCTTTGGATAGATTGGAGCTGCTAGAATTAGACCTAACGTGTGTACGTCGCGAAAAGCGAGCCAGGGAAAATGGGATCCCTGGTAGCTCAACGAAGTGCAGTGAATCCGAAGAAGACCATTCTGGGCTTCGGGGGTTGTCGTGTTTATCTGCGACGTACTCAACAACGGTAACACGGGATCGTGATCCAGTCACGAATTGAGGAAAGGTTTAGCGGTGGCTGTGGCTGACGTTGCTAGGTTAGATTTTCCCTAAAACTGATCTTTCTGGGAGTTGTGGCGTCCTGTGATCCGTATGGACTTTGTTGGGTCGCACCCGGTTCCTTCTTTTGTAGGAGGTTTTCCGACTCTCGGTTCGCGTTTTCTTCGGCTCTCAAATGTTCTAATGTCCTTTTACCTTTTCGGGTGGATCAGAGTATGTGTATCACTATCATTGGCTTCATTTTGAGATAAAAATTTCTAACGTTGTTTCTAACGAATATTTATAAACAACTGTTTCTTGGTCACTTATTGTTTACCTCCTTTTTAACTTCAACTGGTTCTAATTAGTTTGTATGGATAATATCATATTAGAGTATGAATCGTAATTGAAACCCTCTTTGCAAATCATCCTCATTTTCTTGAATAAGAACTATGTCATCCGCATATAGCACGGAACCCATACAAATTGATTTGTATTCCAACAGTTTACTCTGGATTTCTATGCTCTCAACATGTCGTCAATGTGTATATTGAACAAGGTTGGGCAAACACACCACCCCTGCATAACTCCTTTAACTCCCTTATTTATTGGAATGCCACCTGTGAGCCTACCCTTCAGATCCAGGATTACAGATGTACTTTTGTAAAAGATCTTTACTGTACGTATTAAATGCTGTGGATATCCTCTTCTATCCATAATATTTCATAACTTTTGGTGGTCTATTTTATCAAATGGTTTTTTCAGTTCAACAAAAGCGATATGCGTTTCCTGGTTATACTCTCGCCTTTCCTCTATTATCTGTCCTAATACAATGTCGACCTACCCTTTCTAAAACCCATTTGCTATAATCGAAGTTATACACAACAGCACTTTAGAACAAGTGAGACGTTTCAAATATCTCGGCTGTGCAGTAAGCTATGAATCTGAATATGATATAAGACAGAAGATAAATAAATTTAGGGATATTGAAATTGCTAGAACTGTCTCTAGAGGGCACAGAATATTAAACACGTAGGTAAATGTCTAACATTTCAAACACATGCAGGCATAATTGGCTTAATACTGTTTTCGTTTGAAAACAATTAATTGATTTGTAATAACTAGCCACATAGAATTACGATTAAATTCTGAAGTCTACTTACTTATTTATATGTTTCATAATTTTTATATATCGAATAGCTTTACACACAGCAGACTGTTGCAATTATTGCAATCTAATAAAAATCTTATAATAATTCTTTTAAACAATTAATAATTACAGTTTCGAAAATTATTATATCCTTCTCTCATTAAAATACATTTTCTTACTCTATCTTTAAAAATATCTTTATCGCCAGTTGCTTCGAGAACGTTATATATATATATTTACTCTTGATATCTACTAACAAAGAAATACTGCTAAAGGAAAGTACGTTAAAGTATTAAGTCTCTTCAAGGTTTTCGCTTCAATTTAACAACTCTGTAATAGGGTCGCCTAGTTTAATTAAATCAATTTACGATCTCGCAGCAGGCGTCGGTTCTCAAGTGAGCTAAGGTAGACTGATGGCAAGGCACGAGGCGGGGGCTGCCTGCCTCCCCGGCTCACACGGTTGAACGACATACTTCAATAGAGTCACCAATCTCTGAATACTCAGAATTCCTCCAAAGCCGAGCGACGGTTCATATTGAATCTAATCACCAGTGAATAATATTATTAATTACGATACCGTTCCGTTAAATGAGATATTTTGCTCCCTGAACCTTGGGTTTAAACATTTTATATAACCTTAACTATGTCTCTCCCTCTAATTACGTCTTGCACTACCTAATTAATTAGAATTTTTAAGCGTAATAATCCTTTTTAGCGTTGCAATTTGTTTGGAAATCAATAAAACATGTAGCAGGCCTAAAAGTGATCTTAGAATGTCAAGCCACACACAGTTCTGTTACGAAAATCATGAAGAATGGTAATAATGTTCCTAGAACTATGAATTACACATACTTCTGTTTACAAAATTATGAAGAATGGTAATAACGTTTCCAGAACTGTGAATGACACACAGTTCTGTTACGAAAATCATGAAGAATGGTAATAATGTCTCCAGAACTACAAATGACAAATAGTTTTGTTAAGAAAATCATGAAGAATGGTCATAAAATTTTAAATTTATATAAAACCACTGAGTGTTACGGTGTTATTAATACTGTATTATAAAATAAAAACTATAACCAGATTTATATAAATTATTTCATATATATATTATAAATTTCATATACAATAATATTTGTTGTGATAGTTCAGAGCGTGCTTTATATTGACTGTAGATTTCTATGAAGAGAAGCAGGCGGATTGGGTCAGTAAGTGCCACATAAAGTAGTCCTTAGAAAGGGGTAGCAGCAGAGAAGGCCGTGGTTACAGTATGTGGCCGTTCTACGTAATAGACGATTGACTACGTGCGTGCTGCGGTCGCAGAATTGC